>OX419341.1:6024352-6031852 GCA_948470475.1 Galaxea fascicularis
TGTTCAATACATATATTTAGCGATTCGTCGCTAGAGCATGAAACATACGGTAAATCCCATACATTTACTATAAAATAACAAAGGGTCACACAAACAGATTGTCTGGGTTCCCTGTGTTTTGAGGTCTTTGAAGTGAATCACTGATAGTCCAGAATTAAAGTTACGTCGAAAATATTCTGCGAAGTCTAGTATATGTTACATGTTTGAATTCTGCTTGGGGTTGTAATAATGCAAAACGTAACTGAGGAGATATATGTGACTGAAAGATTTCTGGTGAAAAGCTTACTCATTCCAACACGCACGTCGCCTGCAGAGTTGAAGGGCTTCTCTCATCGATAATGTGAGCGAGCGAAGTCAACATAAATGAGCTTGAATGTACACTAATCGTGATAGACCAGTCACAGTAACATAATGGGTGTTTTGTAGAACACAGAGTTGGCTATAGGCTCTAGAGATCTGTTCACAGGGAGAAAATAGCGAAGTCAAAGAGCAATTGTTTGTTTCATAGGCGTTGCGTTACAAGACGCCCACCGGCCAGAAAAGCTCTTATTCAGTAAATACTAACCTGAAGACTGGACTGGAACGTGGTGTTAAACTATCATAACGACACGATAAACTATTTAAAGGAAAACAATCCGAACGCTCAAAAATCTGTGCGTGAGTTAATCGATACTTTTGAGCTGGATGATGTGTATAGAGTCCAGGAACCAACTGGACGTAGCTATACATGGAGGGCGTACAGTAATTCAAAGCAAGCAAGACTAGATTATTTTCTTGCATCTACAGATTTAACAGGTCTAGTGGAGTCGATTCAAACCAGTGCTGGCTATCGCACGGATCACTCATTAGTAGTTATGAATATGATATTTACACATCAGGAGAAGGGAAGGGGGTTTTGGAAATTCAATAATTCTTTACTGTCAGATCCAGCATATGTGAAACTGGTCAAGGATTGTATCAATGAGACTGTGGATGAATATAAAATTAATGTTGACATAGAACAATCACAGTCTCCTACTTTTTCTATTAATGACCAACTATTGTTTGAAACACTTAAGCTTCAAATTCGGAGTAAGTCTATCTCTTATGCAGCATGGAGGAAAAAGGAGCAAAATAAAACTGAAAATTCTTTAGAGAAAGAAATTAATTTTCTTCAGCAGAGTTTAAATGGATCTTCCTGCGAAGAAACAAAAAGGAAATTCGCCCAAAAACAAAATGAGCTACAAGAACTAAGAGAGCATAATATGCGCGGTATAGCTATAAGGTCAAAAGCTAATTGGATAACAAGGGGTGAAAAAAGCACTAAATACTTTTTGAATTTGGAGAAAAGACATTATACAAACAAATTAATTCCTAAGCTTGTTTTGGAGGATGCTACCGAAATTACAGACCAAAAGGATATAATTAGGGAGCAGGAGCGTTTTTATCAAAAGCTTTACACCTCCAGGAAAACTCAATTCAGGGCAGACCATTCTACCACTTTTTTTAATCAAGATAATATAAAACCGAAGTTGACTCCTGAAGAAAATGACTCTTGTGAGGGTAACATATATTTCTGCTAAGGAATGTTTAGATGCCCTAAAAGCTATGGGCAATGGAAAAAGTCCTGGGATGGATGGTTTTACTGTGGAATTTTATAAATTTTTTTGGAAGGACCTCAGCCACTATTTAGTGCGGTCAATTAATTTCTCATATAGCATTGGCGAAATGTCGGTCACCCAGAGAAGTGCGCTTATAACCACCTTACCTAAACCAAATAAGTCAAAGTTTTATCTAAAAAATTGGAGACCGATATCTTTACTTGGAGTTGATTATAAAATAGCTTCAGCTGTCATCGCAAATCGTATTAAAAAGGTTCTCCCAACCATCATATCACATACCCAAAAAGGCTTCCTCAGAAACAGGTCTATCGCCGAAAATACCAGACTAATTTACGATATTATTGATAAACTAAATTCAAATAACCAGGAGGGCTTACTGCTATTAATTGATTTTGAAAAAGCATTCGATTCGTTAGAATGGAACTTTCTTGACAGGGCTTTAGAGTTTTTTAATTTTGGAGAGTCAATAAGGGGGTGGGTTAAAACCTTTTACCAAAATATTAATAGCTCCATTTTATATAACGGTCACCGCTCCAATTCTTTTCCGGTTTCGAGGGGTGTTAGACAGGGAGATCCCCTGTCTCCATACCTTTTTATTATTTGCGCTGAACTTCTCGCAGATGCAATAAAACAAAACGGTCAAATTAATGGCATCATTGTTAATAATGAAGAATTTTTACTCGGACAGTATGCGGATGACACTTTTTTCCTTTCAGATGGAACCCAAACTTCACTCTCCCAATGCCTAGACACCATGGAGCTCTTTGGAGAGTGCTCGGGTCTGAAGGTGAACGTAGAAAAAACTAAGGCAGTATGGCTGGGTAGTAAGAGATTCTCAAAGGAAGTACTACTTCCAGGGAAAAAATTAGCATGGGTATTTAATGAACCCTTTGACATCCTAGGGATACCGATTTTTGTTGAAACACGGAAAATAGTGGAGTACAATTACAGAATAAAGCTAGATGAAGCCAGAAAGCTTTTAGACTCATGGTCCTGGAGACTTCTGAGTATCATTGGCAAAATACAAGTAATTAAGTCACTCGAAGTATCCAAATTTGTACATCTCTTAACAACACTTCCTACTCCAAATGACTCTTTTCTTAAAGAATTGGAAACACTTTTCTTCTCCTTTATTTGGGGCGGAAAGGGGGATAAAATAGCAAGGAAAACAATCATTAATGATATAGAAGATGGGGGATTGAAGATGACCGATATTCGATCATTTGCCAAGGCTCTAAAGATCTCCTGGGTTAAAAAAGTATGGGACGTAAATTATCAGGCAGACTGGAAAAGGCTCTTATTTTCTGATCGCCTATATTGGAACGATATTTGGCTACTAAATAAAAGATCTCTATCACTCCTGGCAGGTTCGTTAGTGGAAAATGTTTTCTGGAGGAATGTAGTTGAATCATGGGCAGAGTATGAGACGTGGTACACAAAAAATTTACGCTACGTCAACGATCTTGTTGACGAATCTGGCTTTTTTATGTCACCAACCGAATTGATTAATAAGTTTAATCTAAAGTGCACCTTCTTACAAGCTTACGGCATTATGTGTGCAATCCCAAGTTCATGAAAGTCAAAGATCAGAGAGTTTGGAAAACGGTTACCTTGGGTCAAATCCTCAAATATAGAGAGATTATTTAGGACACAAAAGGTGACCAGTTTTACTTACGATACTTTACGAAAATCGATTGCCATACAGCCAACTAAGGTGCAGTGTAAATGGAATAATCATCTATCATCTCCGGTCGAAGATTGGTCTACCTATTACAGTATCCCTTTCTTATGCACGCGTGCTAGTAAGCTGAGAAGCTTTCAATATAGGATATTCCATAGAACTATCGGCACAAATGTATTGTTAATGAAAATGGGTATTAAAGATCACGAGCCCTGCTTTTTCTGCAACAGTAAACCTGAAACCATAGAGCACCTCTTCTGGTACTGTGACCGGATATCCCCCCTCTGGAGTGCCCTTGCAAATTGGATTTGGTTGGTAACAGGAATTGAAATAGAATTATCCCTTGAATCTGTTCTCCTGGGCTATACAAAATGTCTGCCTTGTAAAAATGCAATTAATTGTATTATTTTAGTAGTCAAGTTTTTTATATATAAGTGCAAAATGGAGGGACGTAACCCCGTTTTTGCTGGTGTACAAAGCTACCTTAGGTTTCATTATAATGTTGAAAAATTTGCTTGTGACTTTTGTTATCAAGATAAAATTTTAAGTAAGTGGAAACCGATGGAAAAATTATTTTGTCAATAAGTGATGTAATGTGGTACACTGTAAGTAGGGTAAGTATTGTACCGTATTTTAAGTAGTAAGTATTGTGATGTAAGTTGTGTAAGTATTGCCCTCAAAGTAGAGTTATTGTAATGTTAGTGGTGTAAGTGAGCTGTATTTTAAGTGATGTAAGTAGTTTTTTTTTTCTTTGTTTTTTGTAAATAAAGAATTAAAAAAAAAAAACCTGAAGAAAATCGGGCAAGATTTCCGCAGAGGTCCCTACATTAATTATGCATGCATTTTGTGACTCAAACTCAATTCATTTTTGGAACAGGGTTAGTATGAGAGTGATGCATGTATAATTAATGTAGGGACCTCTGCGGAAATCTTTCCAATCAAATCGTTATGGTTTTTGGGGTCCCGGTCTGCATATTCAAAGGCATCTGCAAGAATCGGTTGGCTCGAAGGTTCAGCAAGCATTTTGATACAGAAGAGTTGAACAATGGCCTGCCAGTTCTAGCCGACTGCAGTACATAAGGCGAACAGCTTTACACGTGACATGGAAATGAGTTTCATCGTTACGTTTCTCGGTCGTTGTGACCGTTTCCTTTTGTTGCGATACTACACTTTCGATGCAGCGCCCAATCTCGTCCCCAGAGCCTACGTTTCCCAGTGGAACGGGCAACGGACGCTTTGAAAGGATCCAAACCCGGAACCAGAGAATCCAAACTCGTCCCCAGAGGTCGCGATCCTTTTTGATTTCGTCTCGGGTTTGCATAACTGTCTCGAACTCTCCCAACCCCTCTCGTGTTTATATCAGGCTATGAAAACACGGAAAACGTTTTCTAATGCTTAAACATTGCTTAGACCGCCTTAGCACCATTTCCCTTATTACCAATGAGCGCAACCCTCCTAATCCGAATGGATGGAAAATAAGCCTCCAAGAGAGTATAAGAGAGATTACGGTTCGTACAATTTATTGATTACAATTGACCAACCTCATTAAAGAACGACTATAATGCATCAATTTCTGGGAACGGAACCACATTCCTCGTCTTTACGTCCTCTTTGAACATGATCTGCACGTTGCCTCGCCTACTCTAACTTCTCAACAAGAGACTTCAACTCCTTTATCATTGGTTTTGATGTGGAAAGATTTATTTACACACGAACGGTACAAATACCTTGGGAATAAATGCAGACCTTGAACATTGGTCGGAGTAAATCGACTTCTGTGAGGTGTTTTTGAAAGAGCTAGTACAATTCCATCTGTTTTCGCCTTGTCTCTGTAAAAGTAAACTCGGGGGGTTTCAACCGTTATATAACAAAAACGACAGTAATTTTCCTTTGTTTTTGATCATTTCTGCAGCTTTCGTGGGAGACTTCGCGAAAACATCTCCAGGTCATGTTTTTGCTTTGTTTTTACCAGCCAATCAGAGACGTCCTACTTTGGATTCGACCAGAGGTTCGTATCCTTGGTGGTAACCCAAAGAATCGCAGCCTCGAGCTCTGGGAACGAGATTGTGCAACGTCCGTAAGTACCATCCATCAGAGATTAACCACTCAGTGATTAAATGAGTAGTGAAATATTTTGGACCGCAACAGTAGGACTCTAGTTACTGCAAGCAAGCTCTCGGGAGGCAACAGAACAGGGATACCCAACAGATCAACCAAAAGCCTTATGTTGTTTGATGCCTATTTAAAGTGATATTACCATTAGCTGCACGAATTTGATCTGTTAGGATTCCTCAGCTGAAATTTTAATAGACCGAAAATTTAAGGGAACAAAATCTTCCTTAGAAACTGAATTGTTAGCTAAAGTGAACTTTCTAGGGCACTATTTGCTTTCCGAAAATGCTAGCTGACGTTTTTTATTGCCCTCTCTGTCTCATTTTGAACAGGTCCTTTCTTAGAGAAGGGCTTAGATATCCCTACTAAAATGCTCTAGACTTACAAAATAGACAAAGTCGTTCTTAAGTTGATTAGCAACGAGCCTCTACACTACATGACAGTGTGGAAGCCGAATTAATTCCTTAAATTATGTCACATGCACACTGTCTACATGAACGACAACGTAATGCAAGCTTTTTCAGGGGCACCCAACGGAGGTGTTCCGCAAGGTGTGTATGTGCTGGCTGGAAAAGAAGTATTGAGAAGTTGCTGGGGAAAGGTGATCGCGCCTGTGCTGGGAGGGGATAAATATTGACTCATAACCCAAACATATAAATTATTAGCATCTAAATAAGAAAAGAAGTATTGAGAAGTTGCTGGGGAAAGGTGGTCGCGCCTGTGCTGGGAGGGGATAAATATTGACTCATAACCCAAACATATAAATTATTAGCATCTAAATACATTACGTACTTTGATGGAGATGTTTTATTATAGTTTTTCATGTATTTGTTATTTGCTGATCCATATCTATTTGCAATATAAGATATTCCACCTCTTAATCCTTTTTCGATAAATTGAAACATATCTATATCAGCCATTATTTTTACATTAGCTCAGATTCCTTTGTTCTTTTAGGGGGGAATATATCACATAACCCCCAAATCAACTGTCTGAAAAGCTGGGTGCGGCTTTGATTGTTTGAAGGGAAGAGCGGGGCTAATGAACAGCTAATTTAAATGCGAGGGGATTATGTGTTAATATGCAAGGGGGATAAGTGACTTATCCCCCTTGCATATTAATACATAATCCCCTCGCATTTAAACTAGCTACTCATGAAGAACAAATTTACAAATGTAACCCAGTCATCCCAAACTCGTGTACTCCATGAAGTTGCCCTTTTAGTGTTTTGTGGTATTCTTGCTTTATTCCTCGCCTGAATTTCCTTCAGTCGCTTACAGTAATGATCCCTCGGCCGGAATCTTCTTTATCTGCAAAAACGTCGGTAAAAAGATCCTCGGTGCGTAAATTGAAATTGTCAACTGCTTTCTCCTTGTCGGCATCCGCAAATAAAGATTCAAAGTTGTTTTCCGAAAGGTCAATTGACCTGCTCCCGCTAAAACTACTTTGAGTGATAAACAGTTCTGACTCTGAGTCGTTGAACATTGCTACCCTGTTCCTAGCATTCACTACGAACAAGACGAACAACTAATTCGAAATGCGACTTTAAAGAATTAACATAATTAAAAGCCGAGAAACTTGTGAATCCCACTAGTGCCGGCATGGAGTGTTGAAAAACAAAAGAAAGATGAACGATAGAGGAATTTTTCTTCAGTGTATTTTTGCACCCTTGAGGAATCCTCGCCAATGTAAAAATAAGCCATTTATCGGCCTTCAGCTCGTGGTTATGTGATTTATTCCCCTCGTGTGTTGCCCTCGGGCTGCGCCCTCGGGCAACGCACGAGGGGAATAAATCACATAACCCCTCGCTTCAGGCCGATAACCCTTACTTAATTCTAATTTTAAATTCGTCATTTTTAACATTGCATCCCAACTTAATCCAAGACTTGTAAAATAATAACAAGGATCTAATTTATAATATTGCATACATGCTTTTCTAAAGTTTTCAAATACATATATCTGCAAGCAATAGTACATCAGTTTTTAAATATAGATCATGGCAATCACCCATTGTTTTACATTCGAATTCTTTCCAAACATTTTGAGCATGGTTATAATCTTCATCTGTTATATTTTCATCATTCAATATACTATAGAATTCTTTTT
>OX419341.1:6036852-6039352 GCA_948470475.1 Galaxea fascicularis
ATCAGACGGACCTCGACCGCACATGAAAGGAATTGCGTTTAAAAAGAATATCCAGTCATTCTGTTTTATTTGTTAACTCAGTAATGGGGATCACGGTTAATAACCAAAGACACCAGCGAACGTAAATCACCATACTATGAATACTGTGAGGGGAATTAATAAATGGCACGATGTGGCGGTCTCGGGTCTGAATTTCATTTCTCCGGGTCAAGTTCGCTCGACAACTTGCTGTACATAGAAGCGGGAGTAAAGAACTTTGTGAGACTGCGACCGCGAAACTGTGAGATCGAAACTGTTGTGTTTATAGTAAATCCGAGCCCGAGACTCTACAAATTGTGAGTAAGAGACTGAAAGCGAGAAAATGCGGGGTCGATGATACTAACACGGGTAAATGAAAGCAACTGAAATCTCTAACTAAAACTACTCCCGATCTGAATCATTTACGTACCTCAGCCGAAACAGTTATAGTTTCTAAAGCATATTAAAGCTCATTCATTTTGTCTGGTTTTATTTATTACTAAAAACAACGAGAACAAAACTCAACCAGTTACATATTTTGCTCGTTTGGTTGGTTGGTTTACTTTAAAAGTATCGTTCTGAAATATCAGTTTATGCAACCGCAGTCAAGGTAGCAATAGCTGCAACTAACTTCAGAAAAGTCGATAGCCGCCTCTCAACTAGCGCCTCAGCGGGATCGTATTTCATCTCCTACCCAAAAATACGACTTCCCTAAAAACGACAGCGTGAGCGGCCCATTCCAACTTGAGCTATTATCTTTCAAAAGATAAACAGATATCCTTTGTTAATTTTGTATTTTGTTCACGAATGGCAGAAAAACCAAAGGCGCCGCAGTTAACTGATGATCGTTTCCAAGAAACTAATTCACAGAGCAGATGATGACTGCAGAACACTGAGAACATCTCCACCGCGTGCAAATTGCAGGGCCCGGCGGCTTTCGTTTCCTCTCTGTTCTCGTTGTCTATACATCCTTTTAATAATAATAATAATAATAATAATAATAATAATAATAATAATAATAATAAAGATTTATTAACAGCATTTCCACAGAGTGGCTCTTCATCTGTTAAAATCTAACTAAAGTTGCTTACAATTAAAAACATACTTAAGAAAGGCTATACTAAAATGAATAACAAACTATGATTTACAAACACAAATAATTAATTAATATTTACAATGACAAATGGTATAAATTAACCAAGAGAAAATTATAGTCTGGACCTGGCTTTATCTTGCAGTAATTTCTTTGTCTCTTTAAAAAATAAGATTGGGTCCATACAGTTTCTTAAAGAAAGGGGAGGGTTATTGAATAAATTAGCAGCTTCATCTTGAAACGTATTAGCGATCATTGATCTTTGAAGCTGTATTCCCTTGCTGGAGCGTAAGTTTCGATCGTTTTCGTAAGTCGCTAGTCTTAAATAATTTGGCCAGTCCGAGCTGTATAGACTCTTGTGTGTACTTTTAAGAATATGCCATTCGCGCTGTTCAGTCACCGGTAACCGGTTTTATATTTACATTATTTATATTGTCGCCTATATTTTCTGTTTAGACAGTTTATTTCGGTGAACGTTTTGATCCTCAGTCTTAAACTTATCAATCAACTGTCCAACGCCTCAATTACCGTTGGCTGCATCACTGTTTTCGATCGAGTTAGCGCGAAAATCTTTAAGGTGAACAATTTGACGAATTTTGATCTGTTTGTTCACTAGCAGGTGAAGCTATTCTTTACGTCTTCCGTTATGATTTTGCGGAAACGCTAACTAACTCAGGCAAACATCAAAGCAATCTGTTCTCGTGTATAAAAACCACAAACACGGCCATCAAGAACTTATTACCCGCTCGCAATTTTAGTACATAAAGGATAAAGGTTAACCGGCGGGAGTAGTTGAATTGCGAATAGTAAACAAGACAGCAAATACAAGGACAGGAAAATTGAATTAATATTTTGGTATGACTCCATACCGTCTTCAGACTAAGAGAACATACAATGCGGAGTAGTTATACTAAACGGTGGAAGTTAGCATAAGTAAGCAGGTGAAAAACACCAAACTTTAAGAGCTAAACTTCAGAATACCCGGCCACTTATTTGCATGTGAATAGTACATATTGTTATGTCTCGTTCTTCAAACGATGCCGCTACAAGAAGACAATAATTTTGTTCAGAGGTGCGTTTATAGAGACGTGTTCCGTTCCAGTCATCCTTAGGATTATGTCTATCAAATATGTCACCTGTCAAAACAATAAAAATGTTTATTTTTAAAATTTACAAGATGCTTGACGCCGGGGTCGGTGTTAACGAGGCGCATCCACAACGCAGATCAGACGTCGCTGTATATTCTATGAAGGTGAGCCACTCTAAAATATCTTTATCTGGCATACCTGAAACCTTATTCATTTTACACTGATAGCTCTAATTGTGCTGCAGTCTTTTCAATGCTTTAGACCGTTTTCACTATCACGCAATAAATAATTAAATCGAAAA
>OX419341.1:6044352-6059352 GCA_948470475.1 Galaxea fascicularis
AATGCTCTAACGTCATTCTTTAGTTTTGGTTCAATATTACTTTCTGCTTCTCTCTCTAGTCTTAGTTTCTTTACCGCGCGAATTACGCAATTTCCGTCCAGTTGCCCGTCTTGAACGTGAATTCAAGACGAGTTTCCCTTCTCGACGAAAAACTCGTCCACGAAAAATCGTCTGTTTCGACGAAGAAATAAGATGAATAAATTCAGACGAATTCCCGCCAAAAATTCGTCTCGTCCCGGTTTCACACTAAAACGAGTTTTCCGTCTGGACGAGTTTTCAGTCTCTAGTGTGAAAACGGCTATTATCATTGCTATTGTTGTTATTCAAGAGTCAAAGCTGTATCCGAGGGAAAGATGGCATTTCGAGCCACAACACAAGACGCTGACTGAACTTACACGAGTGATAGCCTAAAGTGGCGTCAGGGAGTTAAAATGGGTGTTAATTGAGTTGGGATCTTCACAGTAACTCAATGAAACATTTAGTCTGAATACTTTTGCTTAACAGCCAATAATTGTTTTGCTTCAGATGAACTCAAGAGTGGTATTGTTGCTTGTATTCACCTCAGTTGCTGCACTGATTTTACCATCAGGTAAGTTGAAAAATCACTCGTGATTATTTGACTAAAAATTACCACTCCGATTATCTGAGGGCGCCAGTCCTCGGAACGTCTCACAGGAGAGAGTGTTTTCATTCACGTGACCAGCAGCCATACTGGTTTACTGAAACAAAAGGTACAATTTGCATAAAAATGGAGTTCAATTACTCCTGCAAGGTGGCCGCCATTTCATTGTTTCCTCCAACATGGCGACCGTGACGTCAAGCGAAAACACTCCATTCGTTGAGACTGAACAAAACACAAACAAAAGAAACAATGAACCCCATGTATACACCATCAAACACCTGAGCTTCTTGCCATATAGGACCAATAAAAACATTATAGTGCAAGCACCGAATGCAATCAGCCGTCCTTTATTTCTACATGCACCTTACGGACGCTAATGGCAGAGCAAAGATGTTCTCTTGGTCCAGATTAAACGATTTGATTGTAATTTCCTTAAGCTTAAGCTGTTCAGGAAATTTTGGTTTCTCAGTATCGGTCAAACCCAACTTTTTTAAAAACAAAAAGCATTTTCAGTTTTGTTATATTTCACATTTTCTCTACGACAGCATTTTCAGTATGAGATACACACCAGAGCAGTGAGCTCCATGTTCATATTGCCTCACATTGCTGATTCCACTTCACGAGCAATTGCCGGAGACGACAAACAAAAATAAATACTTAAGGAAAAAAAAAGGAAAAAACACAGCAACTAATCATTAAAGCAGTTTTCAATTTGAGTGTCGAAAGCAATTTGCGTTTGCTTTGGATTTTCTACGCTCTGTGATTGGTTGAGAAACCTCGCGCCGCTTTTTCATCCAATGAGAAGCACAACCAATACCAATCGTGACTTGCTGGCGTTAGAATAACGTGTTGCTTTATCGTAGATTCGGGCACCTCCCATTTCTTCCCATGCATCCCATGATTTTACCTTTGTCTTTTATATCAGTATCTGCAGGAGGCTTTTATTGCAAGAAATGTGAGAACAACCCTCTGCAGTCTCCACCAGCGTGTAACATGTCAATTTTTTGCGAAAAGTGTACCTCGGGCTCACAGTAAGGATCACTTATGTATTCTTAGTTAATCTTTCCTCATCTATTGAACCCTTCATGTAATTCTATTCACTGCGCACACAACAAAACTGCTCAATTCGGGTGCTATAAGAGCACAAAATTCACTCAAATCCGAAGTCAATCAGTAAGTCCTCTAATTGTTTTCCATGGTTGACCCGAAAAAAATTAAGCAAGGAGGAGGGAAATTTGGAACTTAGGCAGCTTCAGTTTAGGAAAATGGTACGCAAAAAGGACGTAACATCGATTGTTGAAGGATGTGGGAGTGAATGCCGGTTACGCTTGGTTTAACTGGACGTGTGTAAAAACCTATACATATTAATTTATTTTAGCAAGTTTCGGAGATGAACATGTTTAGGTTCAGAGTCAATATATGCAATTACTTTTAAGTGTGAATACAATACTTAGTTTTACAGCATAAAAGTGTATTTTGTAATATTTAGTACTTTGTAGTGCTTGAATAGTGCGCATTTTAGGCTTTTTATGTACATGTACGTTTTATTGTAGTTAAATTAGTTTTAAATGTGTCCCGAATTAGTGCACCATAGAAGTTGAATAGCGAGAGAGTTAAACCGAATCAGCGAATCCAGTCCAGTTATGAGATGATAAAATGTACTTCACGTCTGCTACCAAAGACAAAACAAGAAGCCACAAATTCCGGTTTGTTTGTTACCGATGGTGAAAACTCGGAATCGGAAAGGATGATATGCCAGTAGACAAACTGCTTGCACCAGCAAAATATGGACATAAGGCTAACACAATCATGAAGCCAGCAGTCCAGTTAATCCGGTTGTATAGTTTGCCAATACATTGATCGATGATTATTTTTGTTTAGCTGCTATGCACTAACAGCGCAACTGATGAACGGAACTCTGGTTAGTGCAAGAGGTTGCTACACCTGGTCAGGTAGCTGCAGCAACAACACCGCCTGTGAGCAGGTTAAAAACCAAACTGCCACCGAGCTCAAGAATTGCACAGCCCATTGTTCCACAGAGCGATGCAAGGGAATGGTATCTGCAGTCGATTCCATGTCTACAGCCCCAGACAAAACCACCCTTTTTGTTTTGTTTTTGTCTATTTTTAATTTTATTTAATATGTAACTTACATAATATTTACATGATACTTACATTACGACATATTACAACTTACATCACGATACTAGCATACCATACCTACATACCACATATTACTTACTTACATTACTTACAGGAGGCTTACATACAATTGCAAAAAAATAAATAAATAATAAAGTTTACACTAGTACTAACATATACGCACATACGGTTACGGATTCAATGTCGATCAATTGTCCAAAGGAATCATTATATTTCTCTAGTATTTGGAACTGTAGTATTGTAATTTTCTAATTGCTACTTTCCGGAACTCTCGTCAAAGGAGAAGGAAACTAAAGGTTATTTTCCCGAATAAATGCTCCCCATTTCACATTGAAATTTGTCAATGACCCAGTTTTGACAGCATAACGTCTTTCATAGTCGAGGCAATTTAACATAATTCGAAAAAACAATTCTCGTGATGGATGAAAGAACATTGTTTTCGAATAATAAATGTGATATCTCGCAATTAAAAGTGCATGGTGAAAAAGCAAGTTTGTAGTATTGTTAACGAAGCCTATGCAAGAGAGAAAGGAGAAGTCTTGATTTGGGAAGCAAGAGCTGTTTCTCATCCAGATACCAATTTCATTCCAGAAAGATTTAACAACAGGACAGTCCCAAAAAAGGTGTAGGAGAGTTTCTGACCTTGCTTTACAGAAAGTGCACTGGTCATTAGCAACAATCCCAATTTTGAAAAGGAAACAGTTGGTTGCTAATTTTCTGTGCAGAAGTTTAAACTGAAAAATTCGTAATTTAGATTCATTGCTGCGTAGAAAGGCCACCGTGTACGACTTACTCCAGTCTATCGTGTCGAAACCAAGAGCTTTACAGTCTGCAAGCCATTTTCCCTGACTTTTGCACGGGGCAGAGTACTTTGTGTTAGAAACATTCTATAAGCTAACTTACAGAACTCTCGTGAGGCCAAAAGGTTTTTGGTGTCAGTAGTAACACCTCTCGTTGGCGGACAATAATTTTTGCGTCTCAGATTCGAGATTGCACAAGTTACGCCGTAATACTGGAGAAAATGGGATTTCAATCCGAATTTTTTCTTTAAAGTATCGAACTCCAAAAAAAGTGAATCCTCTCCCAGGAGGTGACTTATGAGGGAAATACCTGCCGAAAACCAGCTCCGATAGTAAATGGGCTTATTGTTGATGCGTATAAGAGAGTTGTACCAGATTGGAGTCTCACCAAAGTTTGAGAGTTGTTTTTTGAAATTAAGACGAGACCAAGTTTCGATTAATTCTTTTGTGAAGGGTTCCTCAATCCCCAAAGAGACAACATCATCTGGACTGAGGTTACCGTGCAAAAGAAGTTCAATATTGTGGGTATTGAGGAAGAAAGCTAACAGTACTTTCCATTTTCCTTTGTTCTGAGGATCTAGGTATTTTTGAATCCATTTGGCCTTAAGGGCTCGGTTAAAGCTTTGAATGTCCAACATTTTAAGACCACCTTCTGCATAATCATTTATTATTTCTGATCTTTTAATTTTATCGGGTTTACCATCCCATAAAAAATTGAAAAGGACATTCCTTATTTCTTTAAGGTGGTGATGGGACGTAGGTAGAGGGGACATAATGTAGACTAACTGCGATGCGAGCAAGCTCTTAATGACCGCTATTTTTCCAAGAAGGGTTAATCTTCTGAACTGCCAATTTTCGATTATTTTAGAATTTTTTTCCTTTTTTTCTTCATAATTAAGTATCAGAGATTCCTCTTTGATTGTAGAGAACCAGACCCCTAAAGCTTTAACCTTGTGAACAGGCCATGCAATGCGTTGAAAGGCAGGGATTATCCTTCTTTGCAGGCGTGAAGAGCCGACCCAGAGAGCTTCTGTTTTTTCATAATTAACCCTTAACCCAGAAAGAGCTGCAAAGGAATCTAACAAGTTAAAAGATTGGTGCACTGAGTTATCTGAACCGTCTAGAATTAATGTGGTGTCATCCGCGTATTGACTTAGTTTGCATTCTGTACCTAAAACACGAATACCTTTGATTTGATCATGGTTTCTTATGGCACTGCCTAATATTTCAACACATAAGATGAAGATATGGGGATAGAGGGCATCCTTGTCTAACGCCTCTGGTTAGATTGAAAAAATCGGAGGACCAGCCGTTATTTTGTACGCAACTGCTTATGTCGGTATAGAATAACTTAACCCAGGTAATTAGGGAATCGCCAAAGTTATAATAACGAAGAGTTCTTACAATAAAGTTCCATTCCAAAGTATCGAAGGCTTTCTCGAAGTCTATAAAGAGCAAAATGCCAGGGATATTCTGGGTTTCTGTGTAGGTTATTATGCTGTCTATTAATCTAACATTTTCACTGATGGATCTACCCTTGAGAAAGCCTGTTTGATCATTGTTAATTATATCAGGTAGCACTTTTTTCATTCTTGCTGCAATTGCTTTTGTTGCGATTTTGTAGTCACAGTTCAAAAGGCTTATAGGTCTCCAGTTTTTTTAGATGCTGCAGTGGTTTGTTTTTCTTCGGTATTAAAGTTATCAACCCTCTGCGTTGTGAGATGGAAAGGTGTCCCTGAGTAAAAGATGAATTTAAAGCGGCGAGTAAAAAGGGTGACAGATCGTCCCAAAACACTTTATAAAATTCTGTTGGAATACCATCAGTACCAGGGGACTTACCGGGTTCCATTGTTTTTAAACTCTCAAAACATTCTTTTTCTGACAAAAGCCCTTCGCAAGATTCTTTCTGGTTGTAGCTTAACTTTGTTTCATTAACCTCGGGGAAGAAAATATTTTCGCAATTGTCGACATCATCGCTGTTTGTAATAGACATGTAAAGGGACTCATAATACTTTTTAGCTTCATCTAAAATTTCAGAATCTGTCGAAATCTTTTTATCACTTTCGATTTTAAGGTTCCTAATAGTTTTACTGTTAAAATGTCGTTTCTCCATACTGTGAAAATATTTTGTGTTCTTTTCGCCTTCATTATACCACCTCACTTTTGATCTTAGAATAGCACCTTGGGTTTTATAGGCAATTATGTCTTCTATTTATTGTTTCTTCATTCTTAGTTCAGTCCGTATACATTTCCTAACATTATCTGATATATTACGGTCGTCAAGTGTTTTCTCGAGCGCTGAAACCTCTTCTTCCAACAGATTTTCTTTATACTTAAGACGCAGTTTCTTTGATGTAGCATAACATATGGAAGCAGATCTAATTTCCATTTTGATAACGTCCCATAAAAACAAAACCACCTTACGGACATCATTTTCCACCATGAAAAAAGGTCTCCGTTATTTGTTGGTGCTTCTCCCAAGTGTGATTTTCGTCCTGAATTAAGTACCCGGAAGAAGAACAGCATCAACATTTTTCTTTATCTTTGGCACCTATAACTTCCATTTGAAATGACTTGTCTTTTTTTTTTCGATTTAATTCGCTTGAGAGTTTTCGATCCATATAAAATGCCATCGTTTTCAGTAGTAAGCAGCAAACAAGCACTGTGCCGGAGAATGAAACATATGATTCATGTTGACGTTACTTAGTAATTTTGCTGCCCAGTGTAATGAAACAGATAGACCTCATCGTTTACTGAATATGTTCAGTTTAGGATTAGTAGTGTCAAACTTGGTATATGTAGTTGTGTTTGCAAGGACTTGCTCTATAGCTGGAAATAGAAATAAGTACTAACAGTGTGACAAGAAACTGCTTTTAACTTGTTTAATAAAATTTGCTTTTACATGCATTTCCCCTAACATTTGTTATTATTCTAATGCTTTGCGCTTCCGTAAACTGCACGAAATTATCCTTTTTACGTTGAGGCGCAATATCCTTCATATGAAATATACACTGGGATTAACTTGGCATAAAAAAAAGTCAACCATGGCTTCGATTTTCGCAGTAACGTCCCTCTGCAAATGTCTGGATTCCACCTGATGCATAGGACATCACACCATCGCAAGACCAACCTATGTACAATCGAACACGCCCCTAACTCACTTTATAGTACACTCAACAAAATTACTCAATTCTGATTGGTCAAGAGCAGTATAATTAATCCCAAATAGTACTCCGTAGGAGTACCTATTAGGTTTCCATGACAATGGCGCGTAAGTTCGTAATTTTATTGAATGCACTATAAATAAAAATCGCACGACCTTCTCGTACAACTCGGGATTAATAGATACTGGAGATTTTGAAAGTTCTCAAATTGCACTCGCCTAAAGGCTCGTGACATTTTGAGAACTTTCAAAATCACTCGTGCCTATTAATCCCGAATTGTACTCGAGGTCGTGCGATTTCCTATACAAATTAAGGGACCCCGATTCAAATATGAAAAACATTTCGCTGGTTCAGACTCTAGACGAAATCAAGTTTTTATGTTTAATAAGTAATTTCCCATGTTGCACTACTGTCCATCTGGGAATAGGGAGTTTAAGAAACGAGGACGGCGACGGCAACGAAAACGCCACAAAACAATGGGCTTAATGAGCAAAAACAATCGCTCTGCACGTGCATTTTACATTTTGGTACATTTCTCTACTGTCCTCTGCAAAACAACAACGTGAAATGACCAAATTTATAATGGTAATTGAACTGAGTGGAGTGCAATTTGGTCTGAAATCACAAGACTAGTATGATTTTAGACCAAAATTGCACTACATGAAGTTCAACTACCACTTTTTTACACCCATTTTTTGAAATAAAACAGTTTTTTGTCAATATCAATATTCATTTAAAGTGCCCCTAACCCTTGAATTTCTTTTCTTTTGGTGGATTTCAATTTTTTCAAGAACTCATTTTCGAAAAAAGATTTCAAAAATATTGAATCCTGATTTTTTTTTTTTTTTTTTTTACGAGCGCTTGAAGATACTGAATTTTTTTTTTCGCACTATAAGCCCCGCTGGACATATTATTGTCTGGTGGGCTCATTAGAAACGACCCAATGAGAAGCGTCCGATATTTGACACTTTTTAGGCTGTGACGTAAGAAAAGGACACCATGCCAATCTTATGCATGCTGATACCTTTCTGGTTATTTTTAGAGTTGCTGCATCCATAAACCACGCATTTTTCAACCATTTTCTCTGTTTAACAAAAAGGATTGCCGCGAATCTTCGCATATTCCAACAACTCAAGGTTGCACGATGTCCTTTTCTTATGTCACGCTCCATATATGGACACAATTGGCCAAGTGGGGACTAATGCGAACGCTAGGTGAAAATATCGTCAAGACTGCCTTCACTTTTAGCGCCCGAAAATGAGTCCTTGAAAGATATGGAAATCTACCAAAAGAAAACAAATTCAAGGGTTAGGGGCATTTTAATGTTCACCAGAAAAACCAGTTTTGAATTTTGAAGGGCTTATAAAAAGGATGTGATTTAGAGCAAAAAATGGTGCAATTTGGGAATAAATTGCATTGTTGGGATCCAATCAGATTTCATGAATGACGAGTGATTTAAAAATGGGTGTAATAACAGGTTTTCTCGAGAATGTGAGCGTATAACGGCAAAATCTTCTTTCTTTTTCCTTATCTTGACGTCACTCGTAGTAACGTTCGTGAGCATTTTCTAAGTTAAACAAATTGGAATGATTGCGAAAGAGTTACAAAAACGAGAATTTATATTTTTAAATGACGTTCTCGTTGCCGTTGCCGTCTTCGTTTCTTAAACTCCCTAATATATCTGATACCCTGGTAAATTTTTTATTATGCGCACAAGCTAGGCATGATTTAAGAAAGCCGGGCGACCGCAAACACTATTACCCTCCTGGATTGGACTTTTTACATTATTTAAATTCGGTGAGCTAAAAGTCGGAACAGCCCAGATATGATTACAGTGCGCAAGACGCAATTCAACTCCTACACAAAACTTTAAGAACAGCTAGAGCTCATTGCTATGCCGGATGGATACTGAGTAAGAAACTTGGACATAACTGATACATAACAGGTCCGTCGCAAGGCAAATGTAACTCGGGGATTCGGCAAGTTGGCCACGCGACCACCCCCTCTCCCTCCTCCAGCGTATATAAGGAAATACAACGGCAAGAGAACATCAAAGTAAAACATCAATTCTGCATATACATTCATCACACTTTTTGACCGATGAGTAATTTCACTTTTTCAACTTGGAACCCATCAGCAGGAGAATTCGCCTGGCAATTTGGCGAGTTCACTACCGTCACGGTCGTGGTATCTTTTGGCATGTTTTGGTAAAATATATATTTTTTAACGTCCTAAAATTCTGGTGTGTGTGTGTGTGGGGGGGGGGGGGGGGGGATTGAGCCCCTTTGTCCCTCCCGCTGCTACGGGCCTGCATAAGCAGGATTATGCTGGAACTTATACTTAGCGGACTCCGCCAGCGATATTAACGATGACGGCGGTAATTAGAGGTCAGTTTTTCAGGTTAAAATTTCAACAGTAAGAAATGATCCCTTAGTCTTCGGTTATTAAGCGAATGCTTAGGTTCGGGTAAATGCCTTGTTTTTCGTATATTTCAGCACTTTTTCTTAAAAATCCCGCCAAGATTTCATTCAGTTGAAAAATGCCTTCAATAGGTTTGAGTCCTTGGTGCAGTGAATGTTTGAGAGTTTTGGGTTTGGAAGGAAGAAGAGTAGGAGAATGTAGAAAATTATGGAAAACTGGAAAATATTGGATTTGAAGGAAGTTGAAAATTAAAATTTTAAGTGAATAATTAGTAGACAATGCCCAGGTAGTGTGCTACCACAAAGAGGTGCCCCTGGTCCCTTTACCGGTTTATGCGTACATCCTTTTCTATCCTCCTTTCATTCTCAATTCACCCCATTTTCTCAGAACGAATGGGATGTATTGACTTCGCGCGACGATATAAATATAGGGGAAAATAATGAGGACATACCCTTTAAGTGTAGGCACAAGTTCAAGTTTGTATTTAGGAAGCCTTCGTTAGCCAGTGCCTAATGGGATCGCCTTCGGGCGACGACGTAAATTTAGGGGAAAATCACGAGGACATACCCTTTAAGTGTAGGCACAAGTTCAAGGTTGTATTTAGGAAGCCTTCGTTAGCCAGTGCCTAACTCGTAGGTAGGCAAGGTATCTGAATTCACCCTTCACTACCCTCACCAACTTACTAAGGGCTGAGGGTTCTCGCTGTACGAGAATTGAGTTTTGGCGTCTTCTCTTTATTTGATGATCATGTTACCCCTGATTAGTGTCTTTCGTCAGCTGTCTCGTTGCTTTTCGTCATCTTGTCGGCACACTCTTCAACAAACAGCTGCATCTGAAAAGAAAATACATCAAGCCTAAGAATAGAGTTTCACCTCAACTGGTGAATTAAAACAAAGCAAACGAAGCTGACTTATGGATGGATTCTAACAATTCATTTCTTCCTAGAAAAGAATCTAAAGTGTTAAATGTTTCCGCCCCTCCCCATCCTAGACCAATTCCCCCCCCCCCCAACCCTTCACCCTCCATCTAAACTGCTCGTCTAATCGGTCTCACCTTGACAATACCACTTGCACTTGATTTGAGAGGAATCATGATGGATTCTTTCAACAGAGCATTTTCATCATCGGCCTGGACCCAAGGAAACTCCTGGAAGTAAAAAAATAAATTAGAAGATTCAGGTACGAGAGAAATACGTTACAGAGGTTTTCGGCCACACTACTTCCAAGTTTAACAGACCTCTTAAAAATGCAAAAACAAAAAAATCAATCAAAAGAACAACAAAAACAAAAGCTCAAGACGATGTTTATTAGAACGACTGTCATGAATTGCTACATCAAAGGCCGGCTTGTGAGTGGCTTACAGAGGGACATAGGGCATCAATCATGAATCTTTCAACTGAGTTTTGACTTCACTTAGCCCAGTATGATCATAACCATACGTGTCTGGACTACGTTCAAGGAACTTTACACCGCGCCAAACAAAACATACGCTTGTGCTTTGTTCTCTTTAGCGTCGTTTTCTTTTCCCTACTCCCCAGCTTACAAAAAAGATAGACTACGATGTCAGGAAACCTAAAACAAGACGAACGAATTATCACAAATAAGTGAGGAACGATTGTCCGGCTGCGTGTAGTCCTGAGAAGGACAATTTCTGGTGATATTGAAGTTACGTTCCGGCAATCTGAGCGGAAGTCGTCATCAGAGTCAAATGACGTTTGTCGTTGACCTCGGTGGTTAACGAAAACGTGAAATTATGTTATGGTCCGTTACGTTACGTCACGTCACGTCACATTACATTACATTTCTTCGTTGCAATACCATGCTTAGAATGGGAATACTGGAATAAAGTAGTTGTTGTTGCTGCTTGATATTATTGACCGTCTGTCATTTAAACCGAGTTGGTTGTGAAGGATGTTTCTGAACTCAGAGCGGGCATATTGTTCTCGGTCCGGGATTTCCCGCACAACTATATCAAATCATCGCCGTTGAATATTTCATTTACATAGAATCGTTATTACTATCAGTGTATCTGCAATCATAATTGTAATCAGTTCATTATAATTAACATACAAGTGAATGATGCATATGAAAGAAATCATACATGTATGTGAACTGCGGATATGGAATCAAATGAAGAATGGGAGCATCACACCGGAATCGCGAGGTCACGGGTTCAAGCCCCGTTGAAGTCCTGAATTTTTTTTCATAACTGCGACGATCATTCTTCATTTGAATTAACATACATTTCATTTAAACAGAATCGCTGTAATTACTAGCAGTCTATTTACAATCACAGTCTTAATTAAATGTGATTAACATACGTTCATTTCCACAGAATCGCTGTTCTCAAAGAATGCAAATTTTCTGACTCAGAAGTAATTGAGTCAATCTTCGTCGAAATTACTGTTCCCCAAGGGAAAAACATTATCGTGGGTTGTGTATACAGACCGCCAAATCAAAACTCTGCCCTGTTTCGAGAGAAATTCAATGACATTCTCTCAATTATCACTAAAGACAATAAGCATTGTTATGTGATGGGAGATTTTAATTTAGACCTTCTTCAATATAACCATCACGTACCAACACAGGAATTTGTTGACAGCTTATTCTCACACGCTTTTTTTCCTCTTATCTCAAAACCAACTCGCCTCACCTCTTACTCCGCAACACTAATCGATAACATATTCACTAACAATCTCTCGCAAAACGTTCTCAATGGCATCGTTCTAAATGATTTATCTGATCACTTACCGGTCTTCGCCTACTTTGGTAGCGAAACTTTAACACGTAAAAAAGAAAAGAAAATTCTTACTCGGGTAATCAATGCTACTAGTTTAGAAAAATTCAACGAAACCCTCTCAAAGACAAACTGGTCTTTACTTATCCTAGGGGACGACCCCAATAAAGCTTATAATGATTTTATAAGTGAATATTGCAGAATTTACGAAGCCTGTTTTCCTTTGAAAGTCATCAAAGGCAAGCAAATGAATAAGTCCTACTCTCCATGGTTGAGCCGTGGTCTCTTAAAGTCCATCAACGAGAAGAACAGACTATACAAAAAGTTTGTTCGATCACCCACCACTTCTTGTGAACTTAAGTATAAAACCTACAAAAACAAATTGAACCACTTAATACGTATTGCTAAGCGTATATATTACGACTCCAAACTAGAAGATGCCAAGAATGACCTAAGAACGACTTGGAAACTACTAAACGAAGTTATAAACAAAAGTAAGAATTATCGAACTCCACCTTCATCTTTTAAATCTGACGGCAAAACAATCACGGATCCCATGGACATCGCTGACCGATTCTGTAAATACTTCACCAATATTGGTCCTAACCTAGCGAGTGCCATACCCTCCGAGAATTCGGCCACTTTTCGCTCTTTACTTGGTAGCAGAGATTATCCTCCTATCATTTTAAAACCCACTGATATTCGTGAATTACAAAGCATTTGTAGCATGTTTTCACCGAGGAAGGCCCCTGGTTATGACAATATCTCAATGCGTGTGATACAGCATTCATTTCACTTGATTTCCACACCTCTGGTAAACATTATAAATCTTTCTCTATCAAAAGATATTTTTCCAGACAAACTAAAAATTGGTAAAGTAATTCCTATCTACAAAACTGAGGATCCGAGTCTCTTTGTAAATTATAAACCAATTTCTTTACTGCCAAATTTCTCAAAATTCTTTGAGAAAGTCGTGTACAATCGCTTAGTCGATTTCGCCGAAACAAACGAAATATTCTATCTTCGTCAGTTTGGATTTCGCAAAAATCACTCGACATCACACGCGCTTATCCATTTGCTCAATAAAATCTCGTCTGCAATTGACCAACATGAAACCACTGTAGGTATCTTTCTGGATCTTTCTAAAGCGTTCGATACCCTCAATCATGAAATCCTATTCTCAAAGCTGGAACACTAGTAATGGTATCCGTGATGTGGCCCTGCAATGGATAAATAGCTACTTTTCTAATCGCTATCAGTTTGTTCAATTCAATCAAACTTGTTCTACGATGCAGACCGTAAAATGTGGTGTCCCGCAAGGTTCCATTCTTGGCCCTTTATTTTTCATACTCTACATAAACGATCTCCCTAATGCTTCAGAACTGATAGATCTTCTTCTCTTTGCTGACGATACTAGTATTTTTTATTCTCACTCTGACCCAAATACCCTAGAATCTGTACTAAATAACGAACTAAAAAATATTGAAGTTCGGTTGCGATGCAACAAATTATCGGTGAATGTCAAGAAAACGACCTACCTCATTTTCAAGCCTAGGCAGAAAAAATGTAACCACAAATTCTCTATTTCCCTCGGTGGTCAACTTTTAATACAAACCAACGCTACTAAATTTCTTAGGGTATATATTAACGAGCATCTTACTTGGAAAGATCATATCAGCTATTTATGTAAACAAATGTCTAAATCAATTGGAATGTTATTTAGATCCCGCTTCTATCTATCTTCAAAAACTAAACTTACTCTGTACTACTCGTTAATTTATCCTTATATTACCTATTGTAACTCTACATGGTCGTCTACATACGTAACAAACTTAAACAGAATTTATTGTTTGCAAAAGAGGGCTGTGCGAGCTATTACCAATTCAGACTATAGAGCACATTCTGCTCCCTTATTCTCCAAATTAGGAATTTTAGACATTTTTCAAATAAATACGTTTCAAATAGCGAAATTTATGTACTATTTCCACAACAACCTGTTGCCTCCATTGCTTGCCAACTTGTTTCAAACAAATAGTCAAATTCAGAGCTACAGCACCAGAACAGCCAACAATTATCGCGCACACCATTGCCGAACTAATCTGAAGAAATTTACAATTCTTTACCAAGGTCCAAAGATCTGGAATTCCCTCCCTGTTACGATCACTTCCCTATCAAGTTTTCCTAACTTTAAGAAAAAAACTACTAGAGTTTTTAATAAAATAATTACTGAATTGACTAGGCCGCTCACTTGCAGCACCATTTATGCAAACATATTGTCAGTATGTACAAGGTGGCCTCAACTAAAAGCCTGGTGGTTTCTAGAGGTCACCTTGCCACACATTCTACTTTTTTTTAACCTGTAAATATATTAAGAAAAAAAGGCAAAATAAACAAATAAACAAGTACTAGCAGTCTATTTGCAATCATAGTTATAATTAACATACCTGAAACTTGCGGTCCTCTTGTAGTCTTAGGAAAGAGGATTCCTTGGTGTAAGCAAGAATGGAAAACGTGCATCCTGCAAAACAACCATTGAAAAAAATCTTAACATCGTGAGCATGCAAAGGGTAGTATTAGTTTGAAAATCTGAATAAAAAGAAGACAGTCTAAAAAACGTCAAAATTGGTTTGTTCATTTGGTTCAAATTGGTTCGTTTCCTTGTTAAAGCAAGAAACGACAAAGTGGAGGTAGAGAAATATTATCATTGGAAAAGATTTTTTTAATTTTTTTTATTACGACTTTTATTTTTTTTAAGAGGTTTACCTGAAGGAATTGACTGCAATAAGGCATCGCAAGCGTTAATCTTCAGCAGGAAACCTCTAAGACTTTTCTCCGTATGCAAGAGGAAATTGTCGTGACTATAGAAGAGAAATAACCGTCACAAAGAAAAATTAATAAGGACGATGACAATGAAAATGGTGACGACGACGACGACGATGATAATAGGGACCTTAAAGGCCCTGGCAAACGAGGACACATTGTTGCCGACACAAATGTTTCCCCGTTTGCCTGCCCGCGCAACATTTGTTGCGGAAACAAAAAATGTTTCTGATTTTGTTCAGAAACATTTTGTGGCCTCAACAAATGTTTCCCAG
>OX419341.1:6064352-6081852 GCA_948470475.1 Galaxea fascicularis
TTAAAAGTAGTCGTAGATTCAAAATGGCGGAGGAACGCAGCCATTCTGAACCAGTCATCTGGCTGAGGATTGATCCAGAGGTTTCTTGCCCTTGGAGGGTTAATCAATGTCATCTTCAACGTGAACATGAGGAACAACAGGTTTTCATTCGGTGTCTAATGAAACGCTCTTTCTTCCTCGATTCCTCGCTGATCTGCTACTCAGGAGCCCATATATTTATGGGCTCCTGGCTACTTTATTTCACCTTTTCGATGCCTCTGCTCGGTTTCGTTTGTTTTCCTTAAAAAGGAGGTTACGAACATCAACCGTGGACGCTATGTTGAATCAGCAAAATGCGCATGCTCTCCTACAAATTCTAAGCCTTGCCTGGAACACAATAGCCTTGCCTATTAAAACAAGCCTAGCAAGGGTGAAAGGGTGCATGAGTAAACAATCCTTGCCTTACCAAAATGTTAGCTACCCTTGCCGATTTTCATCTATACCTTCCCCCTTTTTTCTGTAGTGTAAATGGGGTTTATGATCTAGAGGATTAAGCCCCCAAAATATCTTCTTATGAAAGCTAACCTTTGCAGCTATACTGAGTATGCACAGTGTACAGTATGTTGCTTCAGTACCCGGACGGTACCAGTATCCAGGCAGTAAAAACAAAAACAACAACAATTTCAATTTTTCCGACGCGCTTATTAATTTCTGGCAAACGAAATATTCCGAAAGAAAGTCAAACATTTCAGCTCAGTTTGGAATGCAAGTTTTAACTGGCTTTTAGGTTACGAAATACGTGCCGAAGGCGCCGTTCTGTTTAAGTGAGTTCAAGTTTCGTTTCGTTTCGCAAAATACCCTTCTGTTTACTGCGCAGTGAAACTACCCGCGCTAAGCAAGGGCCTGTGACTCAGGATATTTTGAAGGGAAATGTTGGATATTTCAAATAATTAACAATTATTGGACGAGGTTGAGCAAAATATCGTGATTTGTCAGTAGTGAGCAGATCAATTATTTGCCGAAACTGAAGGCTGACGCAAATAATTGATCTGCGAGACACTGGCAAATCACGATATTTTGCGATAACCGAGTTCAATAATTGTTTTATCATTCTATCACCAAGTTTGTTTTTGATACTTTTTTTTTGGGGGGGGGGGGAGCGGTAAGCGTGCGCTGCTGGCAGAAATCAATTGGTTTCCTTCTCAGTTAAATAATTTATTCTAGTGTGGTTACAATTGCGCATGAGCAGAACATAATTTGCAGCAAAAACGCATTTAGACGATATTACGCATGAGCAGATCATTATTTGTAGGCAGTTATTTGGAGGTCACGTGGTGGGCTCTCAGCCAATGAAAAGGGGAGAAAATATCCAGCGAATGATAATATCGGTTAATTCTACTTGAAATTCAATTTTTCTAAAATAACGAAGGTCGGAAACTTTCAGTTAATGTTGAGTTAGCCCACTGCAGTACCCGAACGGTTGAAGAAACAGCGTAAAGGGTGAGTAGAAGATTAATTGAATATCTTAAACTATAATTTTATCTTAGGATATGCATATAATGTCATACTACACAACTCTTTATGGAAACGTTTCACATTTATTTGTCGAGGCGAATTATTTTTGCGTGGCTGCATTTTGCATTATCGGAACGGGAAGTCAAAACAGGGAATTATTATACTAACCTAAGTCAATTTATATGTTCGAAATGGAAAGTTAAACTACTTTACAAAAGTAAGGGAGGGTATACGTCGCTAATTCATCTGCTGAAAGTTGCGCTTGATTACCTTGTTATTAGTTGTGTCCGGATACTGCAGCTGGGCTCACTATCGGATACTGGGCAACAAAGGAACTCTGCAGCAGAAATGCAGATTTCACGGGATATACAAACGTAAAACCGAATAACGTTTGGTTGTCATATTGCGGACTAAATGGATTGCCTGACGGCCAAATTTAAAAACTCTTGCAACAGAGGAAGAAAAGTTATAGCAGTTTTTAATCGGATACTGGACGGGGGAGGGGGGTTGGAAAATTAGAGGGAGGCATAGGTGAAAATGAGTACAACAGAGAGGGGAGGTTGGATGAAAAATTTAATACATACAGGGGGGGCATTACTTTTTCATTTCTTTTTGCACCATCTGGAAAAGTAGTGGAAGAGTTATTGGAGTTCAAATATAGATACTAACATTGGAATAAAAGTGACAAATTTATCAACTTTGAGGTGTTTTGACCCAGGAAAGGAATGCCTCTGTTATATATGTTAAAACAGTGCTACTTTATTCAAGGGGAGTGGGGGTAGCCTTAATATTATCATTATGTGAAGGGGGGTTATAATAAGTGAATTAATTAATTAACACAATGTCTATATAGAAAAATGCCAACTCCTTGAGAAGGATGGAATGATCGATCAGGTCGAAACCCTTAAAGTAATCAGCAAAAAAAAAAAAACATTCTAGCCCCAGTTACCACTATCTGTTTCCTGGTGTATCGCCTGTAGGATATAAATCAGAGCGTCCGTGGTGAAGTGACCCTCCCTTGCGTACTGGCGTGGGTCAAGCTTTTCCGAAATTTGCGCGACAAGCCTGCTGCGCGCAAACCCTTCCATGACTTCGGCAAGGGTGCAGGTCAGAGAGATAGGTCTCAAGTCAGTTTGGATTTGGGTTGAAATTAATTTATGCTTAATCGGAGAGGGGGGTAAAACTTAGTTTTGGGGCATATTTCACCCATGTCCCAGCCTCCCTCCAGGTAATTATTGCATAGTCTATTTTCTAGTTTCAATTTTGAAAGCTGGGCCTCAACCAAATCTTTTAATTAGTGGCAGGGAGTTCACGCATGGCTACCGAGGGAGCCAGGTTCTGTGCGTTGGTGGGAGAGACAGTAATACTAGACCTACTTTCTACATAAAACAAAAAGCTTACTGCTCGCTGAAGTTTTACTTTTATTGGCCTCACCTCCATCACCCAGTCACTCGGGTATTCTCATGCGCTCTTGTTCGTATTCGATCATTCTATGCAAGGAAGCGCCGCAAACTCGCTTTTGGTATGTCCCTGAAACCTAAGATCAATTTTTGTCTAGTTCCAGAGATTAATTGACTGTGCTTAGGCTCTTGTTTTCTTCATTCCTTAGCGCTCTACCATGTTTTGGCGGGCGAAAGTGACATTTGGCGCGTCCATAGGAAAAAGCTTTGTTTTACCCGACTAAATTTGTTTTCTATAAGAAAAAAAGAACACACACACACAGATATAAACCAAATCTTTGAAGAGATGAAACATTGCCACATTGGGGTGGAAATCTCTTCGGCTTCAGAATAGGCCACACTGCAATTTCTATATAAGTGAAAATAGCCGCCAAGTCAAGCGTCTGTGCGCCCGCAATGAACACTGGTTGAGATGAGGCAGATTTCTTTTACATGTCGCAGCACGTCACTGTTTCGATTGGAAACTAAGCCAAACATTTTGAACTCGATCTAAAACAAACTTTAAATAGTGAACACAGGTTGGTAAAGGGGTTATGCCTGACGCGTGATTTGAAGAATAAACCTCGTGTCACGATCCGTGATCTTCTTGTTTTGTGAAACTGTTGGAAATAAACTTAAGGATTATTGGTAATAAGTTTGCAAACCATCTTCACAGCCAACACAGAGACTCACTGCCTTAGCGGAATTAAGATCATGATATCCTGGCTACTATATTTCCCAAATTTCAAGCAGAGGCTTCACAGCGAATATGGTGTATGTTATGTTTCTGTCTAAAAACCCATTTTTCCCACTAAACAGAAAGTTTTTAGTATCCAACGTCTATTTGGCTCTCGAATTTGAGGCCAACTTAACGTGACCTTCAGTTCAGCAGATTGGGAGCATCAAAGAGAAAAGTTGAGCTTCCGCAAAAATTTTCCACCGTTAAATGTTTTAGTTGCTACGGAGGTGTTGGTAATTCGGTGCCTATGAAAAACTGGTGAGATCACAGAAAACCTGACCATTGAAGAATGGAGGAAAACATTTATTGTTACGGTTAAGGGGCCCTTTGAATTCACGACGATTTCGGAAATTTTTGGTTCACACTATCCTGACTGTTAGCTGTATAACATAATCTTTAAACGCCTTAACGAAGAATTAACCTTAATTGGCAAAGAAAATACAAACCACGGCCGTTAATATCGATTTTTGGAAGACGCATGGAGACGATTTGACTGAATTCAGCCTAGAGTTCTTCAAATTGTAATCCATTTCCATCAAAGCTATTCACGTTGCAAAAGAACAAGAAAAAACCTAGCTTCTTAACGGTTTCAGCACACAAATATACCAATTGTTAACGAAAAATGGACCATTATTTAAAGGTTTCCTATCACACAAATGCAGATTTTAATTGTTCAAAGAAATTCTTAAATCTGTGACCGTGGACTCTTAAGTGGGAAAATTAAAAATTAAACTTAAACGCCACGTTTCCATCCAGCCTAATAGTGCGTTTAAGTGCAGGAAAACTGGTTCGAACTGAGTCAGTTTAAAAGGGTTTAAAGAAGGAGGTGAATTGCACTTGAAGTTAAAATGGATATCTTTTATGTTAAACGGTCTACTCTTTAAACCACGCATCCAACAAAGTGAAGATATTCCAATAGCAAAAAGTGACAATAAATTTTTCCATACGTCTAGTATGATGTGGAGGTTGACTGTATGATCAATTTGTTCGTAGGCTCGTGCACAACAGATCGTTTGATTTTCCGTTTAGTATTTCCTGCAAGTTACATTAAACATAGGAAGCGGTGCATATTAAGCTTAGCCCACAATAAGGACGTTACGCAATTTAAAAATTAAACTTTTCATTTGTCTTATCGGTTAGTTCTCTATTGACATTTCGTGAGGATGTTAAAGTGGGGGCGAGTTTTCTAAAAGACACAGCATTTCGTGCAACCGGGTATTGGAAGTTGCAACTGCATGATGCCCAGGATGATGTCGCCCAGATTTGAAATGATATAGCACTTGCCCAGTTTTCAGCTGGTTTTAGAGGATGCGATTATTGCGCGGTTTGCTCAGGGACCCTAGATTGTTCAAGTTTTAGCTGTATATTTGATTCAACTTTTTCGTTATTATTATGTCGCACTTCTCTTCAGTTTACAGATGAAAATAGGCGAGGACTTTGTACAATTCTAAGTCGGCATAACTTGGTGTTACCTTCCATTCAATAAATTATGGACCATCACTGTTATCCAATGCATTTTTGTCGAAAGAAAGCCTAAGAAACATTCAGCTTGAATTGAATTCGAATCATGGCCTATGCTATGCAACGCCCTCACAACTTTTACAACACGAGTAGAGACATTTGTTCAATGTAGGCCGAGATAATTCATTAAAATTTCATATAATTTTCCAAATGAAGGAAGTGAGTGGCCAGAGGTGACATAACTTCAATTTATCTTATTGTTTAATAAGCGTCATTTTCCCACGAAAACATATCTGAGCTTGGGTAAATATGGTTCAAATCGTGAGTCGGTCACAAGGAGTCAAGGTGTTAGTGTAGTCTTTGTCTATTGTTGTTTCTCCTGTTGCTCTGAATTTATCATACGATAAAAGCGCTTTACAATTAGACTTCCTTTGAAAGCCTATATTGAGAAGTCGTACATGAATTTTCTGATGCTGCTTGTTCACCTTTGTCCTGGTAAGTGTGACGTATAAAACCTTCTCCGGTCAAGAAGCACTTTTGACACCATGAGGTCCGTCTCACCTTCCAGAATTTAGCGTATTTTAATTATATATCTTGGTAGTTGTGGCGTTATTAAACAACTGTATCCAAAAATTGCAGATTCAATATTTCGGATTTCAGTTTGTTTTAGTGATTTGGTTCGGGTACTGGCTTTATAAACGCTTGTATATGTCCAACGAGACGCGTTTCAACGTTTGAGATTTCAGTATATACATTTTATTACAACACCTATGGAAAGAATTTGTAAACTTTTGCCGGCTTCCATAACGAATGTTCCGTCCGTGCTGCAGGTGCCTCGATGACAAATAGCCAGCCGATTGGTAAACGCAAACTACAACTGTGTAAAGGTTTTTTCGTTTTCATTTGTATTGATTTAGTCTCAATTAGATTTCGTAGCTCTACTCAGGACTGTTCTGTTGTAGAAAGTATCGCGTAAAATGACGGATGGTCCTTACGCAAGGCCAAGACACAAGAGTGTGCTTTGCCATACGGTCCTTGTGTTTATACAGCTGTCAGGAAAATTTAGGGGCAACACACAACAATGAAAGAGACGCGTTTATTTTATTTTTTTTTTTAATGTTTAATTCAAAGATTTGACTTTCCAAATATTTACAGATAAATTCAAATTCCTCTTTCTAAGTTTACGAATAGAAATGAGAGTAATGTTTCGGCAACACTTTCAGCTACAAAACAATACACAAGTACAGGGAAATATTATTACACAACGCAAAATTTCTTCAATAACAGAAAGTAAATTCAGTTGTGTTAATGCATATTATTAAGAGACTTTTCTGGTTTCAAATTAACAATGATCTAAGGCGAAACAGCACACAGCAGTGCGTTGTCGAAAACATGATTTACACTGCTCTACTGAACCAAGGTCAGCTCGTTTACAAAAAATAAATAAAAATACACTTAAGCTTGCACGCCAAGAGGGACACCAACCACATTCGATACTCGTCTGCCGGAACACACTCATAAGACGGTTAACGTTTCAAACGGCGTGGGTTCGAATCAAAACAACACTCCGTTCTGTTTTTCGATAGGTCTGCCAGAGACATTTACCCGGAACCTCTTACGTCGACGAATCTTGAATTAATTGCTGCTCTCACAAGATAATTGCAATCTACAAAGAAATGAATAACTCATAAAACTACGCAGAAATGCTATGCCAGTGCGTGATGCTGGTTAGCCACTTAGAAGGAGGTTTGTGATATATGTATATTACTGATGTCATGTTCATATATTCATTTTCACTCTGCGAGATGCATTAATGAATTCATTATCGTTGTCTCCGAGTAGCTGGCCGGATGCACGAAGAGGATCAATTAAGAACTTGGACTTCGATTAACTGTCCAGACCAAGGGAGAGGCACGGAGTTGCGTCATGATACATTCAATAACTTACAACAGTCAAACGGTTGCAGACACGTGTAGACAGATGCTGCGTCGCTTTCCGGCACGTGTAACAAGATGAAGGAAATAAAGTATGTGGTATCCGGGTCGCTGTTATGGTGTGTGACGAGGCGTTGCATCATAAAACAAAATTCGCAAACTGCCCTCTTAACGAAATATACTGGGCCGTTTATGAACTTTATTACTGAGTAGGAAGAGGCGTTAAAGGTTTCGGAGAAATGTAACATCCGCTAGATGCCATTAAAAGAACAACAAATGAACCAACTACGGAGGAAAAATTAAAACACCAAAAACTGAAATTAGTCGCTTTTTAAGTTGATCAGCGAGCACGTTTGCTTCATTTAGTGGAATGCTTTGACACACGGAAAAAGGAAACCACTGTAAAAGCAATATGACCTCACATGAGTCAATGAAGTGAGATTGCTGTGATTCCTAGACTCAAAGTAGAAATATAAGACGTCATATGAATCATCGCTTTGAAAACAACACTGAGAGCGTTTTGCTGGACGCCTTCGTCAAAATATCGTCGAAAACAAACCAAAGCATGGGCAAGATAGCTACGTGGAGCACAATCTTCTTGGTCATCGAGTTTGTGGTTTGTTTACTGGGAATCTTTTTCAACGCTTTGGTAATTCTAATAATTTTTAAGAACATCAGTCGCCTCGCAGCACCAAGTTTTCTGGTTCTCAGCATCGCGATCAGTGATCTCCTCTCTTGTTCGGTGGCTGTTCCATTCTCCATCGCGGCACATTTCCAGAATGAATGGCCTTTCGGAATGGCGGGATGTCGAGCCCATGCCTTCATGGTATTTCTGTTCGCGCTAGTGTCCATCACCCACTTGGCTGCCATTTCAGCGGGAAAATACTTGACTATCAGCCGATCTCTATCCAGGGAGTCCTACCTTAGCAAGAAACAAGTACTGTTTATGATCCTAGGTACTTGGTTGTATTCGTTAGGATTTAGTGTTGCCCCTTTGATCGGATGGTCAAGGTATGGTTTTGAGGGGACAAACGCAACATGTTCTATAAAATGGGACTCGTCTCGCCCGAGCGATAAGGCGTATTTCGGAGTCGTTTTTATTGCTTGTTTCTTTTTGCCCATGGGCGTGATTACAGTTTGCTATTACAAGATTCACAATGTCTCCAAGCGTATTGTTAACAACGCACAGAGACAAATCAGTGGGCATTTGGCAATGACTAGGCGTCAGGCTCTTCTGAAAAAGCACCGCAAATCAGCCATGTACTTCTTGGCCATAATAGCAGTGTTCATGCTTGCGTGGTCTCCATACGCCGTAGTTTCACTGCTTGTAGTTCTGCTGGGTAAAACCCTGGATGCTATAGCCACGAGTGCATGTAGTGTGTTCGCAAAAATCTCGTTTGTGCTTAATCCCATTCTGTATGCAATTTTCTCTCGCAAGTTTCGAAGAAAGATAGCTCTTGTCGTTCCTATAGCCAGACCAAACCAGGGAGAAAGACGCCCAGCTGTTAACGTTAGTCTACCTTCCACCTCACAACCATTTGCCCTCTAGACTGCATCACCAGCGCGCATCACCAGCGAGTCACATTGGGATGGTAAGGTGAGAATAGCTTCAAGAACACCTATAAAGTTTGAGGACTTGGCATTTGCCAGAATTAACATTTCTTGGCTTCGTCAATCAAATACGTACTTTTCTTGTGATGTGTCGGTAGAAAGACAACGTCGAAAGAACAGTTCCAATGGGGTCATATTTTCAGCTGAAACTGTTTACTAGATTTACTAGTTTTCTTTCTCACTATTGCCGGATGGAGTCAAGAAATCGGCTTGATCGAGATCGCATACTATGTAACGAGAATATGAAAAGCATTTTTTAAGAGATCTTTACAGAGATCACTCAGGGCAAATACACAGAGGGTCGTCGGATCTTCTGCGTTAGGGGGCTTAATTAATTAAGCAACAACGACCAGGACAGCTGCGACGAGAATACCACAGAATAGTGGGCTAAAACAATTGCACTTTGCGTGTTACATTTTGGTACATTCTTTGCGTCCTATGAGAAAACCACTAACAGTGAGCAATGACCAAATCCAACATTTTAAAGAATGTGAAAGCGTGACGACAACGATAAATTTATCTTTCCTATTCATGTTACTTCAATACCGTTCATTGTAATTTAGTTCCTTAAAAGTTTGCTGCGCTCAAATTTTACAAGTTGAGCTAGTTAGAATAACAACGAGAGAGCCACAATAAAAAAGAATCGAAGTTTAACCTTGAAATGGCATTCTCGCTACCATAGTAGGGCACGGCATCACTGTAATAGCGGTGCAAATAACAACACTCACTTTTATGACTAATATACGGTAGGTAGGGGATGAACGTCATATACAGAGCCCTAAGTCGGTCAGGTTTTGTTCACTGCTTGGCCTCTCTCTTTTTCAGCGTTTATTCCTAGTGGACATTTACCGAATTTCCACGTTTGTCATACACACTAGACGCTTGTTGCCAATTCAGTCGTTATCTTGTTATCTTGACAGAGTTAACATTGAGTGAACAAATAAAAAAGGCGTCATAATTGATTTCCACTCTTTTTCTCTTTATTTATTGCTATGAAAGATTTACAGGCGGCCTCTGATTTTTCCATGTGCAGAACTGTCGATCTCAGTACTAAGGATCTTACACTTCGATGGTGCTGCCGCCATCTTAGATTTTCATGATGGTGTGCTCAACCTGGAGAGAGCGCTTAATCCTCCGCACCTCTCTGCGGTTGGTATCTGCGCTCGACTTTGGTTATGCTCGCTGATTAAACTTACACAGCAGCAGTTTGATGTCTGCTCCACATATGCAAAAGGTAGTGGCTTGTTATTACATGACAGTGAAACGATTGAACTCAGAAAAGATCTACTCAATTATATCATAGAGCAGCGAGAGTACAGAGTCAGAGTTTGGCTTACATGAAGTAGAGACGACCGTTTCTAGTACATTCGACAGAAGGTGGAACATTTAAATTCAGGGCCCTGAGTTTTATTAGAATGTTTGATTTCTATCTAAGGCGAAGTAAAATGAATTTCAGTCCATGCGTGAATGTGTGAGTCAATTCCTTTTTCATGTCAACTTTCGATTTCAACCGCGCCAGGCACAGGCAAATCTAAACTGAGATGATTAAGGAAAGAAAGAAGGAAAGAAAATCCAGCTTACAAGGAATACGGCAGGTCTCCTTTACGCTACAGAAAAACATCTATTGCATAATTTACTATTGTAAGGGCGAACACGGAAGCAATAAACTTGAAATGCCTTCTAGCTAATTGATCATGCCGTGGTATAATAGAGCTCCGTTACTGACATTATCTTTTCGTGAAGGGCTGCTAAAATACGTATTGAATAGTACCCTGACTTATTTTTATCGAAGAACTTTAACCTTCGGTTTGCAAAAATGTCGTAGTTAATATTTTGTGAGTGTTTTTAAGTAATCTGATGTTTACTGTAAACTGCCGCCTCCAATGAAAATGTGAAGTTGTTTATCTGGCATTGAAATTATGAACTGTTTTTGTCTGCTGTGCTTTGGATACTGAGTTCGTACACGGACAGTTCTGTCCCTTGACACTTAACAGCACGCTTGCAATAGCCGGTTCTGTGCACTGCATGGATTGCCCTACAAAAAAGATATTTGGTTATGAATGCATGCTCGCACTTCAGCACACAAAGTTAGACAGTCATCTTTTAAGTTATGAATTTAAATGTCACTTCATGGGTAATTATTATAGAATACTGTACATTGTAGCTAGCTCATGTCGATTCAAAATAAGACAAGAAAATTTTACTCTCAATTGCTGCTGTGTCGTGATAAATCAAAATGAAATTAAAATTGAATTATATTTAATTCCTTCCACGCAGACACGTATTTGAATCTTAATAGCACGTGAGTTGCTTTCACGCAAGTAAAATTCACGCGTGACCAGGTGGTGAGAGTATGCGGTGCTTTTTGAGCCCTATTCCTTGGAATTTTAAGTTTCTTGTGAGCACAAATTGGTCAAATCGTAATCTAGTCACTCGCAATGATATAGTTGAAACCCCTAAAATAAAAACGGGCAAAACATCGCATTTAAAACTTTATTAATGACCGGGCAACGGCTTGAACAGTTTTCAGAGGAAATAACCAGAAATATTTAGTTTAAGAAGCTAATTACTTATAGATCTGAATATCCTATGCAGTAGAGCACCGGAGTAGCGTGCGGGCGGTCGCCGGCGGATTCAAACCCGGCCCCGGCCGGACCAACACTCAGGGTCTTTAAATAATTGAGGAGAAAGTGCTGCCTTTGTAAAGACATCTGCAAATGGTTAGACTCAGTAATCTTCTCGAAAAAGGACGATAAACCGTAGGCCTCGTTTCACAACTCTTTATAATGGCTTCTGTGGGACGTAAAAGAACCCACACACTGTTCAAAAAGAGTAGGGGACGTAGTTCCCGGTGTGGTGGTCTATCTCATCCGATGGTTAAATGCTCGGAGATATTAGCTGCATAAGCTACTCTAAAATCCGAGGGTAAATTAAGTAATGTATGTATGTATGTATGTTTGTGCACCAGTGTCTCGGGTAGAGTGGAAACCTATTTATTATTAACGAATTGGTTGGTCGAGGAAGACAGTATCTTGTTCTAAATTGGACTTCTAAAGAAAGCAAAATTGGTCAAGCACCAAAAATACTCGCTCCTGATCAGCTGAACGCACCACTTTCACATTCAGTCGGTTGTTCCATTTAACACAACGACGTTTTCACTTTCTTCAACATTTTTTCTTTTACGCAGGTTGTATTCGTTAAAAAAAGAACACAAGAAAACGTATGCACCTTATAAAATGAAAGCGTATAATCAAATTCACTTACCCTTATCCATGAAACAATAGCCAACTCACACCTGTGGTGCGAGTGGGGTACCGGTTACGTAATCAAGGTCATTCCGTGATCCAGTATACATTTGACGATCAATTGCTTTTACCAATGCAAAATTGCCGCGGGAAGCCTTTAATGCCTTTAAATGTTGCATCACAGCTTAACTTCGACTTCCTAAAGTCCATATGTAGGCTCACGTTCATAATGTTGGTCGTGTATCCCCGCGTTGGCAACATCAGGTCTTAAAAGATTTCCTGCGGCCTAAAAACCCACGTGGATATCCTTAAGAGCTGTCAAGCAAACCGAGATCTTAGCATTTGAGTTTCATTACCGACAGCAAATGAACTTCTTTTTAAGGGGTACAAGGAAGCAAAATGATAACGCTATGATTAAGCACGTTTGGGTAAGCAAAATGACGTTGAAGATGATGGCGTAAGGGTGATTTAATTTGCAAAACGAAACATGCTAAGCAGCTGAAACATATAACTTGATGGTTTACTAGTCTGAATACCCATTAGGGGATCGCAAACTTAATGATTGAACCTTAAACGTGATAAAAAGTGATGATAAAAGGATCGCAATTTGAGACAGCAACAAAAGGCAAAACTTCCTGCGTGATGTAACATGAGTCAAATTATTACCAGATATATATTTAATCGCATCTTACTCAGCTTGGTCACAAGCTCTAACGCCAACTGAATCCGCCTTGCCACTACGCAGCCTAAATCTTGGTTTCTTTAATGGAACAAGCTCTCAGTCATTCCAGTACAATTAGAGTGATATCCCAGATTTCGACATCACCAAGCAGATCTAAGAATCTTTCTAAGCTACTCTGGTGTTTCCACGGTCATCCACAGTGATGGTTCGTGGTTTCAGTCTACTGACAGTGCTACTGCGGAAACCATAAACACTAAAAACCATTAACTACATGAGAATACCAATTCCAATATCATAAAATGTCTTAAGGATGTTTTTAATCTTCGAAGAAGCTACAATCGAACCTCCACTAACAGCCGCCTCTGTACGACCATCTCCTCGCTATAACGGCCATCTTTTTTGTCCCGGAGGATAGTCCATATATTCACTCTTATTTTAACCTGTCGTCCATACAGCACGTCTTTGGTCTGCACAATGGTGGCTGACTCGTTTAGAGCCAGAGCACTATACCTCATTTTTCTTCTGAACGTTAAGTAACTTTTTGTGTCTGTTTTGTTGATATGTATTTTGATTGTGCTACGTATTTATATGCTACAAGCATATTTTTTTTTAAACGTCGTACTGTAAAGTTCGTAATGTTCTATTTCCCAGCCCCAGTTAGTCTTAACGTGCACTCCAGTGCTTCTAAAGCATAGTAAACCAATCAAGAGAACAGTAACAGAATACAGAATTTGTATTACTTTATTTTTACCGGTGTATCTGCAACATATTTGTACATAATAACAACTTTACACCTATTTCCTTTAAATAAATAGCACGTCACATAACTTGCTCTAAGCTTCGGAGTTCCTCCGATTGAAACCAGCCAAATCTCAGGCTGTTTTTATACCTTATATTTTACGAATACCATAAACGAAGATGGTTAAATCTCTGCAAACATGCGTAGTACAATTCTGTTGATCTTACGTCATTGCGACAACTCAGTTTGACCATAATAAACTTGTGTTACATTTTTCCCTTCAAATGTTTCAGACGTTTGAAGTTTGTAGTTTGTTTTTAGTTTTTTAGGTTGCCCTCGAGCGGTATTTGATCGAGAACAACGTAATTTCCCTTGTTAAAAGGGCTCTGTGATTGGTTAAAAATAAGCAAATAAGAAGGTAATGGCTACACTCTTAATGAGCTGAGCCGAGTCCAACGGCAAGTGCTGTGATTCGTTGGCGTGTAGACTTTGTTTTTGTTTTTTGACTCCCTGTAAAACTGAACTTTGTGGAATCACAGCAAATATTGGGAAATTTGACGCAATGTGCTGATTAAAAAGAGATACATTCTAATTACACCAATATACAATCATTAAAAATTTTTTTCACGGGAATTATAAATGATAAAAACCCAACGACAAAAATGAAACCTCGGCATTAAATATGACAAATCGAGGGAAATCATAAACAATCATGTAAACAAGTCACCTCGACAACCAATAATATTTTCTGTTGTATGCTGGTTTTGTTGATATGTAAACTTTTACTCTTTCCATAGGAAACAAGAAGGAAACTCTCCCCTATCTGGGGTCCGTTTCTCGAAAGCACTGTAAACTTTTCCGTCCCCAGAAGCCATTTCAAAAGCTAAAATCCGCCTATTCTAAAAATCTGGTCTTTTACTTAAGATACGAAGGAAATTATGGCACCCGAAATGCGCCCAAAAAGCTTCAGGAGTTTCGAGAAACGCGCGCCTGGTCCTCAGATACACCTTATTCCAAAATGGTTTCCATTCTAATATCCTCTTGTTTTTATTCAAATTGGCCCTTGTTCTTGAGAACGAGGCAAAAGGGCTAATTTGAATAAAAACAAAAGAATCTTAGAATGGGAGCCATTTTGGAATAAGGTGTATGAAGCAATTAAAAACAAGTTTAAAAGAACCACTAACATGAAAAAAAAAAAAACAACAACAAAAACAAAACTAAATTCGGTAGTTCGATCTGCGACAGTGAAACCCCGCCATACGACAACTTTTTTTGTGGCCCGAACTGCATTAGTCCACGAATTTTCTTATTTGAAAGCCCCGTTAATCCAACCACCGCGTTAATACGACCAAAGTTTCATGACCCGACGGTGGTCGTATTAACGGGATTTCACTGTATTTACAGACCATGTCACATTTCGTTGCTCCGAATCTAATCTTAATACGTAACGTAACGTAACGTAACGTAACGTAACGCATATAGCGGTTGAGTATCGAAAGTAAATTGCGCCCTACTTTGATTTTGCACTGCTTCGCTGTCATTGGCCGGCAAATCTTGCGCCACTTTTTCAACCAATGAGAAGCAAACCAACCAACCTTAGGGTGTTGAATTACATTTTTTTGCTAACAATTGTTGACTTTAAACGCTGTCTGTGTCTGCGTTTAATAGAAGAATTGTTGGTTTGATTGCTTGGTGTAACGGCTATTAATTGCAAACCGCTTTACGTGCAACCATTAACAAAAGATAAACTCTTAAAAGCAGTCACCCAGTCTTTCGTTTCAGGATTTAGGCCATATTGCCATTTTCCATCAAATGGACCATTTTGTCGGCAGTAGCAACGGGCCTGTAGACATAGTCGCCATCTTCTTGTGCCTTCTGCCATTTATCTCTGTTGGATAGAACCGTGTCCAGCACCACTTGAGTCTCAGGGAGTAGAGCAGTCAGCAGGCTAAGGTTCGTAAAAGAAGGTTTCAAAGACGTTAAGAGAGGCCTCAGGGTTACTTAGTAAACCGTGGCACTTGAGAAAGCTATTTTTAGGACGTATTGTTAGAAAGTTTCTAATCTTGCTTCTGTTGCAGCCATCCTCTACCGCGAAAGCTTGAAGAAACGATCAATTCTCGATACATCGGTTGTGTTGAAGAATTTGGTTGCATTTACAGGGCAACTACTCCGACCAAGGCCACCCAAGAAATTTTCTTGCAAACTGGCCAGTAATGTTCGAGTGATGAAACAACAGAATAGCCGCAATTTGAATTTTGTTTTGCTTTGACAGTGGGTAGATTTGTCATACATAATTAATTCTGTCAAAATCTATTGTTCCGATATGAGATTCTCATTGGCTAGTTTACAGGAAATTTTCCTGGGTGGCCTTGGTTGAAGTAGTCGCCATATAAGACTTCAAGGGTTTCATTAAATTAAAGAAATAGGGGGGTATGGGGTTCTAAATAGGCGGGTACCCCTAAGATTTCTTTGGCTTGTCCTTTTCAATACCTAAACAGCAAAGGCGGGTACTGTGTTCTTAGTATACGGGTGCCGCTACCCGGGTCCCGGTTATTAATAGCAACCCTGATTTAACCAAACACAAATGACGTAAACTCCAACATAATGCAAAGTTTGACAATAGGCCCTTTGCAGTTAGCGGTAACATGGTACAAAAAATACCTTGCTGGAGAGCAAAGCAGCCCATCTGACATCCAAAACAAAGCAACTAACTGATTAAATTTTCTTTGTTTTGGAGGTCCCAGTCCACATCTTTCTCTCTAGCAAGGTGTTTTTTGTACCATGTGACCGCTAACTGCGGTAAGTGGTAACCAGGGGTCCTGACAATTTACACGGAAAACAAGGACATTCTGGTTGGAAAATCGAATGGTACATACCATTCAAATTGGAACATTTCGGAAATTATGGGCATCGGGTTAACTTGATCAAGGCAGTTTAGCTTTCCAATTGATACAAGTACATTTTGTGATTTATCCATTTTGCAATTGGACAAAAGCTGCAGCATTGAATATTTACACCTAAAATTTCCAACAGGATACATTGTGTAAATGATAAGCGCCCTAGGGGCCTGTTTCTCGAAAGCCCCGAAAACGTTTCGGGCTCAAAAAGCCATTTCTAACCTGCAAACCACTCATTCTAAAAATCTAGTCTTTACTATGATTAAGATACGAAAGGGCAAATTTGTTGCAAAATTTCACGCCTTGAAACGTCTTCGTTTTTAAGACACGAAGGAAATTATGGCACCCAAAATAGGCCCGAAAACTTTCGGGAGTTTCGAGAAACGCGCGCCAACTCTACAAGTTGCCAGTCATTTCATTGTATCTACATGAACAGTTTGATTTACCTGTAAACCGGAAGTGCAATTGCATCTAAGAAATCAATCTGTAACTTCGGGATACAGGCTCGCTCTCTGTCCATCATTTCTATTGGCGTTATACCCATGTGCTTTTCCTGTGAACACAACGAGGAAGGCGCTTAATAAGAACAGCTTGGTGATGCTGTGATAAGATTGTCAGGCATCCTATTCAACAAGGAGAGGAGAGACTACTACTTGCTAAAGTTGACTTCTTAGGCTACAACCAGTTGCAAAATTGTTGAGACATTCACCATCAAAAACGTCTCTTCTTTCTCTAAAACGCTGCTGCTAACAAATCTGTGACATGCAATACTCACCCCCTCCCTCTCCCCCTTTCAAAGTTTCGAGCATGGTGCTGCATTGTTGACAACTTTGATAACAGGGGGAGGGGGAGGGAAAGCGGAAGATCATGGAAACGTCATTCAAGGCCAAATGGCGTACAGTGTCTCAAGTATTTTTGCAACTCGTTGTAGTACCGCGAAGTTAAGTCATGAACCGTGCAGGGGGAAGGGGGGGCCCAAGGGGGTGGGGGTGTGCCTGGCCCCCCACTTTTTCTGGAAAATGAAATCGAATTTAGTAAAACACAATTCTTAAAATGAAAAGGACTCTCACGGGATGACAGTGGTCGGCTAACACTGGTGGACCTGCCAGGAAAACATCCAAGTCTGACGGAATTAGTGTCATGAATAAAACTGAATTAGTTGCGTTTTATTCATTTTTAGAGTCAGCCCCCTCCCCTCCCTTCAGCGAGGAGCAGCAGTGGTCCCTGCACTTTAAACATTGCTCCGCGGGCCTTGTTAA
>OX419341.1:6086852-6096852 GCA_948470475.1 Galaxea fascicularis
TTGCGAAACCGTCTTGATCAGGTAAACGACAAAATAAGGAGTTTCTACTCACTGAAGAAACCTGGAAAGAATTCGTGGTACCTCTGTGGTCAATATCGTGACACAGGCAGGCCACGAATAATGCCAGCATTTCAATATCCCTGACGCAGAAACAAAATCAAAATGATACTGACATGATTAAAAGAAGAGACGAGAGGCCAGGATATATAAACTACCTCTTTGCAAGTTAAATTTTATTCGGCCAGAATTGGAGCAAGTTAAAAAGCGCAAATTCACGACCTGTCTTCACGTCATTAAGGCTATCTACCCTACGCCTTCGTATGTTTTCACTTGTTGTTTGTCTGTTAATCGCTAGCCAGACTCCGCCATCAATGTGATCTTGGTGTGAACGGCCATACCCACACTTTTAAATAGTCACCAAAATGTTTACACTACCAATACCCCTAGCGTGAGCCCAACAAATACAAAGGTTTCTTCTAGTACCAACCTTAAGTAGCTGCTTATCTTTGCATTCTTGTACAGAAGGTAGCAGAAGTGTGCTACAGTGAAAGCGTGAATCCAGTTGTGATATGGAGGGTTCCGATAACCTTTTCTAACCATCAGTAAAAACCTGTAATCAAAGAAGTTACATTGACATCACTACAGTTAAAACCTGGATATAACGTTCAGGGAATAGCTTCGTAGATCCACATTAATGAACCCTCAGGAGTATGTCATTTGGTCTTAATTTACGTTCTTCGCCTGTATGATCTTATGGTACGAACCCACGGTTTTGGCAAGAAGGGGTGTCCTTGCGTCCTGTGGACGCCCACTTTCGGACGAAATTCAAGGAAAATTCATCGAATCTCTTGTAATTTTATGGGAAACCATGCCTCCTGGACTCCCAGTTTTTAATGTCTGGCTAAAAGCTCGGACCAACCCTTAAGTTGGCACTTTCAAACTTGTAATATTTATCGTGCGTCAAACAAGAAACAAAACAGTTTATCAAGTACCACGTAAAAATGTACTAACAACAAACAGCGCCAGTGATTCTATGCCGAATTAGTGGTATTGATATGCACGCAGTATTGATATATCGACATTATGTTTAGAGAGTGTTTCAAAACTTTGGTGCATCGCCGCTGATCATCCACAAAGAGGCCAACCAACCTGCTGCAGCTGATAAGAAAGATTACTCACCTCACTAAAACCTCTTTGGGTATTTTCCATCTCTCTATCATTCCAAGGTCTTCAAACATGCATAGACAGGCCTGGTGAGTCAAGTGGAAAGGCAGTGCGCATTTAAGGTTCAAGGGATTTTACGCTGCGTTTTGGCCTGTCGTGTTTCCCGCTGCTTACAAATATTCGTTCCTTTAGTCTTGTGTGCGCTTTAGGAATATCCTCCACATGTGACGCAAGGACGCTGCTAAAATCTCTTTCATACCCGCTTAAAACTATGGAGGTCTCTACTTTTCAAAAAGTATTCAAACATTTTAGGGACAACTAAAATAAAAAGCCTGACCAGCAGTGCACTGCGCATTAAGTCTCAAATCGCTCTAGCTGAACACGAGTGCTCTACTAATTGGGGAGACTGTAAATCAAATAAACTCTAAATTAAATCAAATGTTGGTTTTTGAGGAGAGGGGAAAACCGGAGTACCCGGAGAAAAACCTCTCGGAGCAGAGTACAAACTCAGCCCACTTATGACACCGAGTCCGGGAATCGAACCCGGGACATATTGGAGGGCGAGCACTCTCACCAGTGCAGGTAGAAATAGGTATATATTTCTTCTTTATTTCTTGCGTCGCCGCTTGCGTTTGCATGTGTCGCACGTGTTACCCAAGCTTTTGGCCTTGACTACGTTAGAGACCTTAAAGTCAAACCAACGCGAAGGCACTGTTTGTAAGCGTCTGTCTGGACGTTGAAAAAGGTAGTCCAAAATAAAAAATGATTATAAACAATTGCGGAAAATTTTAATTTAATTTTGTCTTACTACAAGCACTTACTGGAATCATGGAATCCTGGAAAATTGTCCTTGGCGTACACGAGAAAAGAGAGAACTGTGGGTGGATTTCTTCTGTCGTGCAAAGCTGTTTGTTGACTAAAGGGTCCACTTCAGCTTGAGTGACCTACATAAATAAATAAATAAATAAATAAATACTTAATTGACCACTCCCCTAGAGGGGCTTTTCAGGGCCAATGAAACTGATAATACAAATGAAAACAACAGAATTAAGAATCCCAACTGGCGGGAGGCAGACCAGTTGGCTATTTGCAAGGAAGACCGAGGAGTTGAACCAGGCACTTCCCCAGAACAACTCCAGCTAGTGGGCAGAGCGGAATTTGAACCCGGGTCACCGCATTGAAATCCAGCGCCTAAACCATTTGGCCATCCTGCCTCCAATAATGGATGATGCCAAGTAATTTGTACAGCTCTAAGGTCATTCATCAAAATACCAATTCCACCATACAATCAGATAGTTTTCTTTAGCCCTTTAGTAAAAGCTCTTACTTACAGTCATATGGTAAATCATCATCTCGCTCGACAGCCGACTTCTGTGAGAAGCATCTTTTGCATTCTTGTATAACAGAGACTGGAAGACGAAACACGACATGGAACAGGATATTAAACCGTCACAACTGAAAAATCTTTTTTTTTTCGTAAGAACGTCTAGTTTTGGAGTTCAGGCTGAACGTTTGCTGTAAGGGGAAAATTAATCACCTGACGAGTGAATTCCACGTACGATTCCACGCGAAAAGAAAAATCGGTATCGCGATGAGCGCGATATCCGGTTTTTCAAGCCAAATGCACAAAACGTTAACTGAACCTCCTGTTTTACAAACCCCCGTTTTCGGAACTTTAAATGATATTTTACGGTGAAAAGCATTTATCCGATCGGTTTGCCTCGTTTTCAAGTGTCAATTCCTCGCCTCGACGGCCAAACGGATGGCGAGAATTCATCTAGCCATGCGCCGATTCTTCCAAGAATCTGGAGACACGAGAATTGTTGCTCGGAAATGTGACAGTTCTGGGATATTGCAGAAAAAAACGTAAAGTTTGAAATTTTTACAAGAATGTGAGAGGCTCTTCCAAATTTCCGGGGGGGGGGGACTCAAAGTTACACATAGTGTTTAACGTTCTTATATATAAAAAAAAAGTATACAAACAAAGCAACGATCTTACATAAATAAAATAAATACTTAATTGATCACTCCCCTAGAGGGGCTTTTCAGGGACAATGAAACAAGTAATACAAATGAACACAACAGAGTTAAGAATCCCAACTGGTGGGAGGCAGACCAGTTGGCTATTTACAAAGACGACCGAGGAGCACGAACCCAGAACAACACCAGGTAGTGGCCAGAGCGGGATTTGAACCCGGGCTACCGCATTGAAATCCAGCGCCCTAACCACTCGGCCATCCTGCCTCCTCATACAAATGCCCATTAAACGTCTGCAGGATTCACAAGAACAAACAGAAAGTTAGAGCAGATGATTATAAAGTACTTATATCTAAATTTAGAATTTAGAATTTAACCAAAAACAGAAGGGCCTTCAGAGTTGCAATAGACCCTATGTAAAAATGGCTGCCTTTAAATTATTATTTTGTTCATATTCAAAGTAGCCCAACTAACCTCGCTCGGGATAACAAATTCTTAAGAATTTTTGTCTCAAAAACGAGGTTAGTTGGGCTATTTTAAATATGAACAAAAGAATAATTTAAAGGCAGCTATATTTGCATAGGGTCTACAGGTCGCTTACAAATCCGCTTAACTTTGACAAACGCATTATTACTCCAAAGGTGTGTTTGACAAACCGCTCTTCTGAAATTCCAAGTTATAATAAATGCAGATCTCTTCACTTTTTTAACTGTTTAGTTATGTCTTCGTTGTTTCTTTGCTTTCTTGTGTTTATTTTGTATCAGTCTCCTGCTTGTTTCAAAACTCTTGATTTCTCACCAGTACATACGTACACAACTTTCAGGAAATTCAGTTATTTTAACCTTCAGATTCATTTCCTAACACCAACACTTTCTGTTTTCTGTCGATTTCTTTTTATGGAGTCTCATTTTTTGTGAAGCTGTAATAGCGGGTGTTCTTTTCTAATATAACACCACAAACAGCGACTATTCTCGAGCGAGTATCAAAAACCAATCAGGGACAATTACGACACAGCCATCATTTCATTTATTTGATATAGCTTTGTAAAGGAAAACTGAAGCTACTGCGCTCAATCGAAATTCTCTGCAAAAACAATCCACAATGAACCGCCTTCGTTTCTTTCACTTTTGGCACAGGCTATATGCCTTCTGAACGTGTTGTTAATGTGCGGCTGGAGCATCAGGGTTTGCTGCCATCAAAGTGAACACCTGACATTTGACAACCAATTGAAAACATGTTACATTTGCCCACTCCGTCATTGTATATGACCTTATAAAAACAATGCATTTCTTTAATTTGGGCTAAGTCAATACAGTGTGCTAAGCCTTTGTGTGGCACAGCAGAATGTCATGAGAAAAGACATCAATTTTTTATGAACGGTGAATATAATTACCAGACGACTAAATTACCATAGGTGCATGCAGACTCAATTTGCAAGTCCCCTACGAGCAAAATAACTTTGTCACAAGCCCTGTGTGAAAGTTTTTCGACTTTTTTCTAAAGACAGGCTGCCAAGACCAACACAATATTCTGGTAACATCAAAATAACCCGACAATTTTCACACCTGTATCAATACTTAATCGTCACACCGGATTAACGTGCAAGTCCCACCTAGGATTCAGGACATTGGTGAGTATCGTATATTTCATATTGTACATCCGCCACATGTCGATAAATAACAGTTTTTGCTTTTACAAAGCGACAATGTGCAAAATACAATGAAATAAGTCAAACTTAAATCATAATATGACACAGGCGCAACTTTTGTGGAAAAAAAAAGGAATTTGGTGGCGTATTTCATTCTCCCGCCGCCAGAACGCTGCCTTTATACGATACCACATTCGAAAAATAATTTAACACCACGCGCGATATAAACGCATTGAATCCCATTTTTTGTTTTCTTTTAAATAATGCACCTGGTATATAACTTTAAAGATCAAAGGACAAAACTTCTTTTCCCATTTTAGAATTGGTACAAACAAGCGCAACTTAACAAAACGTTGTTTGATTTGAAAAGTTTAGTACCTTGGCTACGAGGTTCGCTGTAGTCACAGTATAATCTTCAACTCATACCGCAACAAGACATGAGACCACAGTGTTTCCGTCAACTGCCCTTCATCAAAGCACCTTTAATTTTGGACCATGGCTTTGTGTCCACAAATACGTTTTTCCTTGTTGGCATCGATGTCTGGAAGATTTTCTACGGCAAACCTTTGTTATCGGGCTAAAATAATTATTGTATGTTTAGGCGCCTCACCGCTTTTCGCTTAAATATAAAATTAGCGAGTTTTACAAATGTGCCCGTTGAATTGTAGTCAAGTGCCCTCCATTTAAAGATTCATACCGTGTTGATTTACTGTACTCAAGAAAAGTTCAAAATCGTATTACATTTCTGAAAGTGACCCTTTGACAGCAGCGGACGCTTGTGTTTTCGGCAAGCAGGAATAACAAATTACTCGCCTGAAAGCTGGCCACAACACAGCTAAAACAGTACTCCAACATACAGTTTTGTCAGAGAAAGTCGAAGGTTCGAGCAGCAGAATTTTCAGTGGCTTTCTGCGTTCGTGAAAACCGGAATAGATTCCATCTTTCAAGATTTTTTGCAAACGTTAACACGAAAGGGATATGGGGGAACAAAATTATGTAAACAATTTTCAGCCTATTTCAGTGCATCATCTGCTCCGAAGCAGACTATTCGCACGCCATTTTATCGAAAACAACAAGTTTCATTCCCAAAATAAATATTTGCCCATCCAACCTGACAAGGCAATAATTGCTCTGCCTTTATTACAACCAACTTTTTTTCTGTTCTATTTTTGTTTTGTTTTGGTCTAGTCTCAATGAAAGCATGTATTTGTGTGTGACGAATCAATACAGTACATTAGAAACTAATTTTAGCAGAAAAATTGGTATTCCTTTACTTGCAGAGTTTTAGAGAAATGATACCGACAATATTTAGGAAAATGAATCATCATCATAATCATCATCATCGTCGTCATAGTCTTAGTTGTGGACAAGAGGGGAATATTGCAACTCCTAGCTAATGGCAATATATTATAATGCCTGGAACGACAAAAACAACAACAACAACAACAATCTTTATTTGTACTCATTCATCTTGCTCATAAAATAACTTACACAATGAAATATTAAGGTAAAGAAATGTGGAAGGTGGTTTAGAAGTGATACACTTAAAGGCCTGGTTCAGACGCCGCACTTTTCATGAGCCGAACTAAATTCAAATTTGGACTGACCTAAGTTAACAAATGTACGCCTGGTGATTCAGATGTCGAACTTAATTAGCCGTCCCACAGCCGTTCCTAACACACTTGCAGGAAAACTTGTCGATATTGTCAGTGGTTTTAAAAATATATACCAAATAATAATTTATGCATTACGTTCGGCACATGAAAAATTAGGCGTCTGAATCAAAACCGTCCAAAGTCGAAATTCCCGGCCAAGCCAGGCGAAATGAATGCCTTAGCCGTTCCAAATTAAAATAGCCCTTCCTAACTAATTCAGACGCTGAACTTTTCATGTACATAATTTTATGAATCAGGTTCGGCTCATGAAAAGTCTGAATCGGGCCTTACAGTTTACAAGACGGTAAATGTTTTGATGATAAAACTGAATTCCAATTTTTACCCAGCCGAGATTTTTCTCATCCCGGAAGTTTTACGTTGAATTTAGAGCACTGAATGGTTTTTAAACAGATCTTGTTTAATAACAGTCACCATCCCTTTGTTTTTTTAAAACCTGGTTTCGATACCGCTCAATCCGCGTAAATTCCGACATAAAACTAGATGAGAATCTTGTTTACGCGCAATTCTCTTTCTTGTCGAAGGTCTTGAAGTGAGACAAGCCATGTCGCCCCTGTATGTTAGCTTTGCTGTTATATTCTTAATAATGGCGATTGCCGATGTTGTTGGCAACACCCTGGTGATCCTAGTTGTGTTCAAGAACAAATCAATGAAGACGCCAGTGAATTATCTGCTGGTCAATCTTGCAGCAGCGGACATACTTGTGGCATTGTTCTTTGGGGTTCAGTTCATTATCACCCCGGTCCTCAGTCACCCCAGGGGAAATACAGGAGATTTACTCTGCAAGTTGGTCACAGGTGGAGTCCCAGGCTGGATAGGAGCCGTGGCATCTGTTTTTTCACTGGTTACCATAGCAGTGGAGCGTTACTACGCGGTAATATTTCCTCACACTCAAAGGGGAAAACTGACATCAACAAAAGTTGCGGTTTTTGCTGTCGTGAGCTGGATCCTTGCACTCCTGTGGGCTGGGGTCGGATTTTTCATTACGGTTTACGACCAAGAAATCAATGCTTGCGTGCATAGCTGGCACAAAGACATTTACGCGAATATCTACACGGTTGGTTGGTTGGTAGTCGCTGGAATAGTTCCGCTAGGTATCATGGGATGCCTGTATTCCCGAGTTGTATATCGACTGTGGTTTACCGAACAAGAAAATGAGGCTACCCAGAGGGCATTGCTGCGATACCGGAGACGCGTCACGAAACTTGTCATTGCTGTGACAGTTGTATATGCACTATGTTGGATTCCCGAACTTACAATTTACTTTCTGGGCTTTACTGGTACCATTATCTTAAAACCGATCCATTTTAACATTGCCTCGGCACTAGTATTCTTCAACTCCACGATTAATCCTATTGTGTACAGCTTACAAAGCAGCACGTTTCGAACACACTTCTGGAATTTGATTTGCTGTAGAAAAAGTCGATCTAATCAGGTAAATCCGGTATTAGAGGCAGACTCTACTGCACTAGCACAGGGACGATCCGATCAAGACAGCGAAGAAAGAAAACAAACCACAAAATTTCAGGTGACTTTGCCCAGCTAAAAATAAATGATCTTAACAATCAAGACGTGGCATTTATTTAAACGAAGCCAACTAGTGCAGGGAGATCACGACACCGGCACAGTGCTTTACTATCGACTCGAAAGTATTGAGCGAGCACTCGCCGCTCAAGCTACTTGCCGAGACGGCTGGAAACGTGCCACAGGAAAAGAAATAAAGCGTAATAGACGCCCAGCACCGCGCAGCACATAAAAGAATTACTGGTTTATAGAGTGCACGTGGAACATTACTTTTCAGCGTTAAACGTTATTGATAAGCAAGTTTCCAAGTATGAATTCCTGGTCACCAAGGAAGCAAAAACAATATAATAACTTCCTGTTGCCATCGATAAGGCCCGGCTAAACGGATACAACATGTTGATATAACATCATCCAATACTATTGGATCGAACTTGTCGCATTCGTTTAGCCACCTTTTCTAACCGTATTGGATTGGACGATGTTGGATCCGTTTGGCAGGGAAATAGGGGATGAATGATCACTGACAAGCCAAGTGTTGCCAAACTTACATGGAAAATGCTCACACCACAGTAGATGGCAAACGCTCTCGTGAGGTCTTCATCAAACTTTGTGAAGCACGATCCTGAAAAGCGAAGACGAATGCTTGTAACGCTTCAGTCCTCAAAGAAGCAAAATCTAGCAAGCCCCACACTTTACTTCTTAATGGGTAGTCATTTGCCAGAAGAGGTTTTCTATTCTGGTACACCTTTCCTACGTTAGACCCTTTAACTTTCATTAGTGTCTTATCCTGAGATACGAACGGCAATGGAGGATATTTTTAAAACAGAAACTTTGCTAGCGATTCAGTAGCAGCATTTTAACGCAAACAACATCGGAGGGCCTATCAAGATAAGTGGGTCATAAGCTCCAGTGTGCGCGCTTTATATCCGAAACGGTATTTGTCTTTGTATTTCTCTGTTTCCTTTTGTTAGCTTTTTTGTTTACCGTCGCTTTTCTCGGATTAAAGCCACACAGGTCTCTGTGTAATACAACTGTAACAAGTTTAATACTGGAAGGGAAATAGATAGGACAAAAAAATTCTAGCGCGCATTCCATTGCATCCACGGACTTTTTACATCTGCTGGCCTCACTCTTCGTTTTTTTCTGTAAAGAAAACTGCAGCAAGCTGATCAGTTAGTTAAAGGAAGCACATACCATTTATCTTGTTACACAACTGAGCCACTCCTATCACCTCTGTAGGAATAAAAACGAAACGATCATGCCGGGTGCCAAGCAAAGACAGAATATGGTATTGTTTACCTTTTAAATGTTTTAATAACTCACCTTCCTCGTCTTTGATAGGGAAGCACAATATATTTCTGCAATTCAATAAGTAAACATTGGTTAGTACTTCGCTAATGAAGGAAAAAACTGAGGGACATTATTCATTGTGAACACAAATTATTGCGGGTGCACGCATGTTTGAAAGCTTACAGCTGCTGGCTGTTCTTGGCCTATGAATCCTCGCTTACTTTCAGGTAGACCACTACATGTGCCGGGTCTTTACATTTTACATAAGAGACGCGTCTGCTTTTCAGTGTTCCAAAGTGCGAGGAATCCTGTGGGCCATCTGTTACCCAGAATAATTCGTCATGTTCCTTTCTGCGTGGTTGTAATTCTTAAGGCCAAGGCTAGAGTGATCTTTTATTCTAATAAGACCGAATGTGTTATCAAGGTAAACAATCCACTGGTACAGTCAGGGTATTGATAACGGGCATGTGCTTGTTTTTCTACAAGGTTCTTTGAAAATGTCGTGTCAGTTAAAGCAGGAAGTTAAATAGAAGAAAGGGATGGGCGCATAACCAGAGGAAGCGAGTCCTGTAAACATGCCTTGTTTGCCACTCAATAGCTGTCTCCTCGCATGCACAAGCATCCACGTGATCGCCTGTGAACAGTTGGTGAAGAGAATTACTGAAATAACGCTTCATCGACACGAGGAAGGAGAATTCCAAGTGGTGGGGAGGTATAAGTAATG
>OX419341.1:6099352-6149352 GCA_948470475.1 Galaxea fascicularis
ACGATCATGCCACGAACAAAAATCTTTGTCAAGCTTGCGTGATTTTGCCGTTCAGCTCTGGAGCTACGTTTCGCTTAGTGTTGCACAGTTAAACCTTATTATATTGATGAAATCAACCTCTCGGATCTCGTTTGTGTCCACCGGAATGATTAAAAACATCATTAAACAATAATTAAATTCACTGTCAGTGATTATTGGCTATGTTATCTAACATTCCACACCCTCCCTTCTATGCGGGATAAAAATCAAAGTTTTCGCTTGGAGATTTTCCAGGACAAATTCCTTCATTACTGACACATACCTTTTTGCTATCTCCATCACAAGGAATTTCTCCATCAAAGACTTTAGCCACAAGTTCGTCTCTTTCCTTGTCCCATAGAAACACAGAACACCTGAAAATACAAAACAAAGCCAAATTAAAAAAAAATGGAAATCATAAATTATGTTCTGTGTTTAATTATGATAATTAAGTTACCGAAGCTGCATCATGTAAGATGTGAGCATAATTATCACGGTTTAAAACGAGAAGAGCTTCGATAGACGTCTAAATAACGTAGCCCTGAAAGATTAGAAGGCGAATATGTACATGTACAAGAAATCTGGACCCTCGCCAGTTTTTAGGGAGACGAAAAAGGACCATGAAAACTATGGTCGTGCAAAATGACATTACATAAAAAACGTTGATCTGTTTCAGTCTTACCTTTCTGCATTTGTCAAATTCCGTGCCTCCGTCATAATCTCGCTCAGCAAGACACTTACATCGTCTGCAGTGGAAAACATCAAGTAACTTCTAGTATTATGGCAGTTACTGTGCCAAACGGCATACACTGGATAACCTAGTATTTCAATAACCCTTTATCAAAGCCCACTCTTGCCCAGGATTGCCACTTACTAGAATAAAAAAGATCCCTGACATTCCATGACGATTTTTTATTGACCCTAAATCAATTTTCACCGACCATCCAAGACAAAACCTCGGCCAATAAATCCAGCAATGGAGCTAACGAAACGAACGTTTTCAAAATGACATTAACTTCACTACCAAGGAATCTTCTTACCAAATCTGATGGGAAAAAAGCAGAATTCCCTGACTTTTCACTGACTTTCAGATAGAATTTAGAATTTCCCTGACTTGATACACAATTCTCTCCAGAATGTTGCCCTAACCTTGAAAACAATGTTTATACTGTTTTGTTCTTTTCCTTAACCCCGTCTCGAATAGCTTGGTAGCTACCTGCGGGTTTTCAAGTCTCATTCAATAGAGTTGCTGTTTTTGTCGTTGTCAGTTGTTGCTGCTGCTGTTAAAAACGTTTTTCCATGATGTTTTCCTGACCGCGGCAACCCTGATATTTTTTTAAACATTCTTCTCACATGACAATTGCAAGCTTCAACTAAAAGTGAAGTTCTAAACTCATGACGAAACAAGAGATGAGTCAAATAGCTCACTCACCTACAAGTGTGAACAGGTTCCTGGCAACCTTCAGTAAGTGCTATTCATAGAGAAACAAAATTATACCGAATAAAGTTTGTACAACGAGTGCTCCTCAGCATGAAATTCAAGGCCAGTTTGGAGAAATAAAACCCAATGAAGGAATGGGGAGATCGCTAACGACAGAAGACGCATTTCGAGTAAAACCAGATGCAGTGTCTGATCTAGAGCGCGCCATTGTGGGATGCCGCGGTTTGAACAAAATTACCACTTTCAAATTCGTCTTCTGGGCCATTTTTGCACACTTCAATTGCTTTGACTTAATTTGTCCCAGTTATAAAAATCTTTATTAAACAATTAAACTGAAACAAAAACAACCGAAATGCAAAAAGAGCAAAGTGGAGCCGATTTGAGCCAATGGCCGTTTTTAAACTAGAGACGCATTATTGGTCTGGACGAACTTGGGCAAACATTTGTGCTTCGTTTGGTTATGCGTCTCCAGTATAAAGACGGGCACAAGATGCATTATGCGTCTAGACGAACTATCCTTCGTAAATCGTCTTGAACGACACGTACATTTCGAGAGAGAGAGTTCGTCTGGACGCGTAAGTCGTCTTGTGCCCGACTTCATACTAGACGAAGTAAACAGATGCACTACAAATGTTTGCCTAAGTTTGTCCGAGACGGGTTATGCGTCTCATATAGCTCGTCCCGTCTTTACACTAGTCCGATACAATGGCAGACGCATAATTCGTCTGGAGGGAGGATGCGTCTCTGGTATAAAAACGGCCGATGCGCACACGACTAAAAACTAGTACAAATAACCCGTTTATCGGAAATGAGACCAACGAGTCCGCTAGGTTCCGACACTTCACGGTTTATTACTTTCCAAGTTAGGTTTTCTTCGTTACAACTGTACTCTCGCTCAAATCACACTGCTCACAGATCTCTCACTTCTCTCACTCGAATCACCGATTTTCCAGACCTTAAAAAATGTCATACGATAGTTGTGTTTGCCATTGCGCAACGACTAATTTATCTGTCAACACGGCAATCACTAGTCACGAATCAGTTAAACTCAATTATCGCAGAACAATTTCTCACACCTTTATTAATTAAAATAATTTATTAATCGGCGCTTTAATTAGGCTTTTATGTTATCTTTTTAAAAGATAGCCAAAGAGGTTTCCCCTCACAAAGAAAACTGTAATGTCTCCCACAAAGTTGTCAAAAGGAACAAATTGTCCCATTTGATAAAAATCCTAGATCAGTCATGAAAACGGCATGTTAAGCGAAACATTATTGAAATACAAGTTACTTAAAAAAGGAGGGATTTGATTAAAGGACAATGTTGTGAAGTACTCACTATTATACGTGATAAGCAAAACCAGCCACGTCTGTCAATACTTCTCTCTGTCTCTTTTTTAAATAATCAACGTAGGTTTATTTCTCTTATGGTCGTATTTCAGGTAAGCTCACCTCCTGCTGTCGCTTGATTACCATTTCTCTTTCCCACTCTAATGTGTGCTCGAGCTGTGCTGCAATATTTTCACAACAGAACTCCGCATTTCCTTCGTCAAAATTAGAAAACCTTGAAAAACAGAACAATAACACACTTCTTACCGATCAAACAACGTACGAACATTTGTTTGTTTGTTTTTTATGTTCATTCATGCCTTTTCTTTTCCGGTTTCTTAACGCGTTTTCATCTCTTCTGTTTTGAGCTTTTCCGATTTTACCAGAACCGAGTTTTTGCTTGACAAGTCTGAATTTGACAACGGTACATTCCTGTGTGAGCAACGTAACAACATTGGCCAAGTTTATCGTTGACAAGGAGATTTGTTTAAAACAAGTTTGGAACAAGCCTTCGAGAAGCTCCTGCATTACTAACTAAATAATAAGCTCCATTGTACATGCATTTTGATCATCTACTGGAGGAAAGACGCACAGATGACGTAATAATTAAAAAGTTTTTCCCCCTTTTTTTAAAGGCGGAAAGTTTTGAAAATTTAGAGAACATTTTACCAGACAAAGACGTAGAGAAAAGTCTTGCCGAGGCTGTGGACAAATTCCAAAAGTAAGAAGACAACAAATGAAACACGGTTCTTTGTGAAAAATGGCTTAAACAAAATACTCAAACAGTCTCAGATGAGCGCCACTTAAAACGAAACACAAAATGTTTCTTTTTTATATAAAACAATTAGATTCCACGTTGCCGCGCGTCCGCGCCGTTCAGAACTCGATTATAGAATACGTTAAAGACCAACAGTGACATGTTTATTGCCTCGTGTGCCACTTTTTTCAGTGTTCTTACAAAATTTTGACGTTATCTATGATCTGTCACTGGACACGGCAACATGGAGTCTATTTGTTAAAAAGACGAACACGCTAAAAATTGCCATAAATGTTTAGGTTTTTTTCAGTTTTCTTCAGAGATTAAAAACAAGCTTTTACGTCAGCAGAACTGCATCAAGGCAAAAAAATCGATGCTGAACGAAAACTTAGTATTGTATAAACCGTCAACTGGCACTGAACGAGGTTGAGTTCCGTGATACCTACCTTTTTTCTGTGAGATTTTTGTTGAAGACGCAGGCAACAGCTATAACAATGCCTGATTTGATACTGGTGATTGGAACACACAGCATGGATTGAACATAACAATCTGCAAAAGTACAGATTTCAGCATTCAAGACTAACACCATTCTGTGTTGCTAAAGATACTGTTGTACGCAGAAGTGGCTCGTTCTATCAAGTTAAAGCTCGTTACATCTCTGCAAGGATCGTCATCTAGATTACAATCTCAAAAATCCGAGAATTTTAGGATATTTAATACAACCTGAGTCATTGACTTTCAAATTCCCATAACAGTTTCCTTGACGAAAAAAAAAAAGTTACAAAAAATCGCAAGCCTTATAGCTACAGTTCTTACGAACTTCAAGTTGACTTCTTGTTACAGCCAGCTGGCGCAAGTTACAAAGGGGTCCTCAGCGCTTTGTGGTTGTTTATAAGCTTTATTGGTTACTGATAGGTAATAATTAGTAGTACACTGCAACGTCTTACCTGTTATTCTCTCTAAGTCATATCTGTATTTTGTGTCCTAAAGAAAATAGCAACGAGCAAATATTTCGTAATGCTAACTTGAGTATCAGTTCGTCCTGAGGGAGAGGGGGCTGGGGGAGACCAGGGGAGAAGAGGGAAAGGCTGCGCCGTTGTTGAGAGGTTATAGGGAGCTTTAGCAATGAGGACGGCAACGGCAACGGGAACGCCACAAAATAATACGCTAAATGACAAAAAACAATTGCTCTGCACGTGCGTTTTACAGTTTTGTTCACTTCTTTGCCGTCCTCTACAAAACAACAACGTCAAATGAGCAAATTGTAGGTTTTCTCGAGAACGTGAGCGCATGACGGTAAATTTCTGCTTCTATTTTCTTACTTTGACGTCGTTCATCGAAATTTAGACCCTAGACAGTTCCTCAGCATAGCCATTTTTCATGTTAAACAAATTGAGATAATCGCGAAAGAGTTAGAAAATCGAGAAATAATATTTTGAAGTTACGTTTTCGTCGCCGTCGTCGCTGCTAAAGCTCCCTAAATTATTTTGGCAGGTGGGACGCGTCGTTGCCTATGTGGAGAGGTGACCATCGTAGAGAGGTCAAAGTTAGAATGAATAAATTATGTGGACCATCCGCCCGGACGAAAATAAATGCATGGCCGTTAAACAGAGGTGGTCGTTTTGGAGAGATGGAAGTTGGTGTATAATGTACAGCTATTTATTCATTTATTTATTTATTTGCTTGTTTTTTACTTTGTCGTTTGGTTTTTTGTTGTTATTGTCTTCTTTTGCCTTTTTGTGTGCATTTCTATTAGTCACTATCTCTCGGAGTTCAAACACCTACAGATCAAGACGTTATGTACCTTTGTTATGTTAGAAACGTTTAATTTTCTTTTGCACTGAACAACATCTTCGAATATACTTCCAGAAACCTACCAAAAGACATGGGAACAATGAATTATGAACAATTGAAAAAACATGAATAACATTAATGTACAATTCACTGAAACTTAATTTTAATACGTATGACCAAAGGTCGCTCGTCACAGCCAATACAGAAACAAAAAAGGAAAATCAATAATAAGAAACCTGCTGGTTCCTGGCGTGTTTCCATTTTGCCTCCTACAGAGACATTCTTTTGACTCGTCACGCAATCTTCCTCCCTGACGTTGGAGAGGAAAGATTTCGTGACTAGCCGAGAAAGGCCTGTGTAGGAGGCCAGTTTCCACAACGTTTGATTTAAAACTTAAGAAACATTTTAATAAACAAAGGGGAAACACTACACGACGTCTATGAATAATTATCCAATGCATAATACAAAATTAAATGCCCAAACTTTTGATGATGTAATGTTTTCTCAACGCAGAAAGGGGAAGAAAAGCCGTGGAATATATGTACCTCAATCCTCTTCTCACTCGTATTGTTATTGCTTTCTTGCTGCGAATCAGAATAAAGAGATCAGGGAAAATGCCAGTTAAAACCAACATGAGCACTGACACTTACACACTGACAGACACATTACAGAAATACTACTAAACTGAGCAAATTAGTATGTCTAATACCCCAGTCACACCAACTAAACATGTTTAATTAAACCAGGTTTAGAAAAATGAAAACTATTAAAGAAAAACTGGAAGTCAGGGTTTTATGCAGGATTTAGATGAACTTGAACATGATGTTTAATTTGTGCTGAATTTGAAGAAAAAAAATATATCAGTAAGCAGCTTTTATAAAGAAAACAATTTTAAACCGTGTTTAACTAAACAGCTTTTAAACATGTTTACGCTTTGGTATGAACAGGGCAAAATATACACGCCTGCAAAATGATTAAGGATAAAAAACTGGACCAGGCAATGAATTAAGGTATTAGGAAAGAGACATTGAAATTAAAGTACGTCACTAACTCTACAGTAGTTAAAAGAGATCAAGAGACAGTTATTTGTATTTGACTCTCTATTTGTGCGTACACTGTATACGATGAAATAGTAAACAGATGATGTTCAGATGCTGCTCCACTGATGTGCCAAACCTTATTGAATTAGGTTTGAATTTGAAGTGACATTGGTGCGACAGCTGATTCAGATAGTATACTATGTATTTTATATGCAGAGAACATGTCAAGGCACTATCCATGTATAATTTTTATACAGGTCTGATACCAATGGGTCAGTGTGGGAGTTAATCATGGGAAGATCATACATTATCATAATTAATGAATTTGGTTCGGGACATGAGAAGAGTGCCATGTGTTATATGTGTCGAATAAATGTGGTAGACCTTGTTGAACTTAACAAGGTTTGCCAACCTGAATTAAAATTGCCTCATCAAACAAATTCAGACACTGCTCTTTTCAATTAGGTTCAGCACATGAGAAGCTGTGAAGATCACAAGTACAGCAAATTAAGATTATAGAAGGTGTTCTTTTTCACAAAAGCATAGATGTATGTACATGCATCTACCTTGTTATGAAGCTCCCCTGCTGTGTGATCCAGAACAAAGATTGCACTGCTTTCAGCACAAGTCTGTCTTTGGAGCTTAAAAAAAACAGAACTCACATTATATCACTATAACAATAATTCTTAATAATAATTATTAACAATAAATCAAATATTTCATGATTGTGATATCATTAAGCATTCATAATCAGGGCTATCACTAATACCCATGGATACGATTTGCTGTAGTGAAGTCAACATGCTGGTTTTATATCAAAGTAGCCAGGGATATACATGTGCCTCAAAATACGTGGAGAAAATCCCCTGCCCCCGGCCCTTAATGACAGCCCTGATACATGTAATACTGATATTAACCATATTAGGTCAAAGGTCAGGCTCTTACAATCAAAACACAAAATAAATTACAAAAGAATTAACTTAATTGTCCACTTTAATTTGATAGGTAACCTTAATTACAGGGGTTGTACCCTTTTTCCGAAAGAAATTTCCAGAACTTTTCCAGGAATAGGCCTCGACCTCAGAGAGTTTCTTTCCAGGAACCATAATGCACATTAAGTTGTTTTTCAGTTGACGATCTTCTCATTAAAGTTCTTTCAAGAAACCTTTACTACGAGTACTTCAGTTTACAGATTTCCAGGAACTCCTACATTTGTACATTTTCAGAGACTTTCCAGACCTGGGAAAAAACTACCACTAAAATTCATACTTTCCAGATTTGACAGGACCCGTACTGTACATGTATGAACCCTGTAATTATCGAATTGTAAATTTCAAATGCAGGTGTCAGTTGCTTTTGTTCAGAACCAAAATCCATTGTGAACAATACTGAACCCTTTAAACCCTTTAAGTGATCAGCATAAAATTTCTCCTTGTAATATCAACGCTTTTATAAAACAGAGTGGCCATGAGAATTGAGGACATGATCACACAAGATGAATTTGCTTTAACAACTTCTTCCCACTACTTCTATAGGAAATGTATCAGGCAGCAAATGAGAATTTAAATTTTGATCTTAGGGTTTACAGTGCGACGCGCCTTACCGTGGCCACCCAACAAACATTTTTACAAGTTAGCCAATCAGGTTACGTAAATTTGATTGACAGACACGCCTCCATTTGGCTGTTGCGTGTTGACACTTTCTACGTTGGCGTGTCAATCAAATTTGCAAACCTTGATCAGTGGCTAACTTGTTTGTTGGGTGGCCATGGTAAGGTGCGTCGCACTGTAAAGGGTTAAAGACAATTTAGTGTTCCTACATGAGACTTATCAATCAGATAGACTGTAATTACTGGAAAATTTGATGTCCTTTAAATACTACACTGATGCATGTCAAATCGATTTTCTACATGGCAGCTATCTGTTGATAGTCCCTTGACAGAAACACTCTCCTGTGTAAATATGCTTACAAATTCTCCTATCTTTTGAGAGAGTGGCCCTACTTCCTTTTCATATGATCTACCTATATGTAAAGAAAACAAAAGAACATCAGCCAAAATTAACCTCCATTACATGTATAACTAGAAAGAGGGTAATTAATGTACAAAGAGTCCCAAATAAGGCTTTAATTCCCAGGGGGAACTTTGAATTACCTCCTCTGACCTTAGGTTAATTAGCCACGCTCAGAAATGTTAAGGAAAAGAATCAACAACCCAGTCATTACAAAACAGTACCACCATTCAGTACCATCATCCTTGGGCAGTAAAATTAGTTTCTGCCATGAATAAATTTGTTTGGGATCAAAGTTAAACTGACTGTACCCAATGATAACGTTGATGATGATGCATGTACATGTACAACAATGTACATATATGTCTAACACCAGTCCCTTACTATTAATTTAAGCAAGCTGTTGTACACCTGTTGTACACCTGTACATACACTCATACTCACTAAAAAACTCTAAAAATGCTGTCTGCCTTTCAAAGTCCTGGACATATTTTCTTCTCTCTCTTATATGATGGTAGCTTTGAAGTATCTGAAAGACAGAAATGTAATTACTGGTACTAGCAATGTAAATTTGTCGTAGTGGGCCATGGCAGTTGGATTGGGTTGAAAATGGCACTTCAAAGCAACTGCTGAGCTATCAGTGAGAGATTGCATCACAAACAGACTACAGTAGTTTTGAGTGTAAACCTTGCCCAACCTGTTGCTCAGTGTAGTCCAGATGGGGAAGAGAGTCCTCCGAGATAACACAAACAACCTAAAGACAGAAATGCATCAGTTAAGTAAATTAACTATACAAATTTTCAGTAGCTTTCAGTGACCATGCAGTCACATCAAGGAAATAAATGGCAGGATATTTGTAATGACATGGTATTTTTGATATTCAGTTAGTATACATCATAAGTATCTGGTTTTGTACCAATAGCTAGAGTGTGTGGGAGACCACATTTAATGAAGAGGATTCCATGCCTCTGTTAACTCCTTTATATGCTAGGTCATCTACCAGAGGCAATTACGCACAATTAAACATCAAACATAATTGTGTGACTCAACAAGGCGTGACAAGATTGTTTAACAATCTGTGGTAATGGAAGATTCCCATTGCTCAGTTTTTCAACCTTTCTGTTTTACTGAAAAACATGTTTGTTTCTAACCAACAAATTTAAGTATATTTTACAATTTTTAGCTCAGATTGTAAGCTACATGTAATGCTTGCTCATTTGTCATTGTTTCAGTGTACTGAGTGAGAAAAACTTTTTAATTGAAAATACTCAGCTTACATGTATTTCACTTCCCGAGTTTTTTAAAGGTTTGAAAATGGGAAAAAGGCCAGATGAAATACTTTTTTCAAGCTTTCAACACTTAGCAGAACCTAAATATCATCACAAAGCTGACATTAATTTTTTTCCTTGCTCCATTCAGTTGGATGCATTGTCCATGGAATTCTGTCAGTGACTTAAACTTAATCTGCATTGGTGATCACTGAAAATATTTAGCAAGGTTAAACAAAAACAGTTGCATCACCCCTACTTTTTCTGAGACTGCCTAAAAATGTCTCTATACAGTTAGTAAATCATACGCTTACCTGATCTTAAGGAAATGCAAGTGAAACTTTGACATTTATGCGGGAAAAAAATAACCAAGGCGTGCAGAGCACCATGCATGCTGGCAAAATGTTGACCAACACTTCTGCATTGAATTTCTTTATTCCGAGCAAAAAACCCACAAACAAAACCCTCACTGAGGTTTTGTGCCTGATGGAAAGGACTGGACTAAACTCACCCCTTTACAGCTCACATGGCATTTATTACCGACCTAATTCAGACCAGAAGTTACCCTGTCTCATTTCCTTCTCTCTTCCGTCTATTTTTCTGCTTGTAAAACATATTGAATTTACATGTACAACATGAAGGGTGGTCCAACAGGCGGTGAGTAATACTTTGTAGTCTGCTGGTCCCAGTTTCCCCTCTTCTTCTCAATCAAAATGGCTGACGTGCAATTGAATAGCTTGACAAAAAACGATATGTTTTAAAGTCTTTAAAGAGCTGCAAATTACGATTAAGACATTTTTAAACAATATTGTGGTTGTAAGTTATTCTCTGGATGTCAATTAAAACAAATCAAATGGCCAGGAAAGAGGTCACCAAATTGGCGACTTTCTTGACAGTTTTGGTTGCCAATTATTTTTCTACTCACCACGGCGACCAAAATGGTTGCAGCTTGGAGCCTTGTTTGAGTATCATAGAAATGCCTGGCGTACTTGCAAGTTTTTATTGTCAGACACTTAGAGTCAAGTGTAAGTACTTTGATGTACAATGTACTAGAAAATAACTGAAATAATATTACAGAACTTACCACGATAAATGCAACAAGTTTGCTCTCTTTGTGTAGTGGTGATAATATAACTGGAAAAGAATATTTTGTTTTAAATACATTACTACAGATGTGTGATAAAACTCTAAAGGAGACTGCAATGTCAAATTTTCACTGGCACCAAATGAATGCATGCATTATTTGCCTGAATATATGGTACTTGTACACAAAATTATTTTGATTTATCATTTAAGGTGGCTGGTACCAGCTTTCAGCTTTTTCAAGGAGTAAGCTTTGATGGAAAAAAAACAAAAAGGCAAACCGAGGCCATGGGAACACCATAAATTATTGCAAGATAAAAATTAATTTTGCATTCAGGTATTGACCAAAAATGACCATTATTTTGTCATCAGCTGTTACCATGGCAATGATATTTAAGGGTTATCCAGAACTATCTTTTTACTTCTGGCACTTGTAATTTGAAATTTTGCCCGGTGACCCCATTTTTTTTTCCGTGATAATATTAAGCATTTGAAAAGGAAACTGCAAAAATATTTTTGAGATGTTTATAGTGCATTTTCTCGGACAGGGTGAGGACTTGGCAAAGGGCCATTTCACAAAGGGAATAGGAGGGAGGTTGAACAATAAAAAAATTGTCAAGGATGTGGGTAATGTTGAGGTGGTGCCTTACTAACCATTCAAAGGCATCAGCGAGCTGGTTGAAGAGGAAGGGGGCAAAATGGGGGGGCTTTATTGAAATAGTACTTAACAAACTTTCCAGACCATTCCCAGGAGTTCCCAATCATCTGGATGGATGGGAATGATTTGGAAAGCTAGACTGGATATCTGTTTTGGTCATAAACCACCGAGGGCCATGTTCGAGGAGAAGGGTAATAGCATCGTCCACCCGAATGTACTGGGAAGTGAACTCCTCTATGGGAATGTTAGCATTTATTAACTACGGGGGGATCCCTCAGGATACAAGAGGTGGAAAATGGTATGGCACTTGTGGTAAATTCTTTTTGGGGACCAAACCTAGAGGGTGGATTTGAAGATTATGGAATTGGGGGGAGAGGAGGCAGGGGAGGATTCAAAGGGGTGAGCAAATTTAGTGGAAGGGAGATTACATGTAGGTGCATTTCTAAGAAGGCACCCGCCCTGGTAACTGACCTGGAAACCATTACTTAGACCTAAGCGTGCACAGATTTGACACAAAATCATGATGGGGGTGAGATTGAGGGAATTCTCGCAATAGAGCAATGTTGATGGGTGTGTGAGGCTTGAGAATGCAGATATGCAGTAGTGTGATGACTTTTTATCACCCTGGCTTCTAGCTTTTCCAGTGGATTCATTGTGGCAGCAGGCGGGGTAATCAGCGTTGCACAGTTGACAATGGCGGGAAAAAGGCCAAGGTTTTTGGCTGCATTTAGTTTGTTAACGCTACCACATTAGTTTTTGAGTGTAGGTTCCCTGTGAACCAGGCGCCAGTTTTTGCTTGGAACAGAAGTCACATGACTTGTTTACTCCCAGGCTAGGAATTTTACTGTTCTGAACAAGGTTGAATCTCGGCATTAAGGAGTTGATTTATCCTTGGTTTGGAGATTTATTGTACAGTTGTTGTTGTCATCACATCGCATTTACAGACCTAAAGGTTACAGAATTATATGGAGGTCATTGTAAGCAGAGTTGTGATGGTAATAAAAGGCAAAACGGTCTGATTTAGCCGAGTGTCACAGTCATTCAGAACAGATTCTTCATCAACGGTTACATAGTTCCTCTACTGCCTTCTGGGAATGGGACATTTGAAAGGCATCACCTCATTAAATAGTCATTTGATAGCCATGCCAAATATGGAGGTTGTGCCTGCAAGGGCTTGTGGAATTAATGCTGGCTCAAATAGCCATGGCTCACAAACTTTAAGTTTAATTTTAAGCTAAAATTGCATTAAATGATACATGTACAGTTAGCCACAAGACTACATGTACAGTATACATCATTGTGTACATTGTATTGCAATGCTGGTTCTGCTAGCAGTGTGTTATGTACAGAGGTAATGTGATTTGGGTTGCATGACACTAAATAACACGTTACACTGACCTCTCTGTTTAGTCTCTAATTGTCCTGCTATAGGTAACAATGCCAATATAGGATCTTCTGTACTGACGCTGCTTAAAATCACTCTTTTGCTTCCATCTACAGCCTCCCTAAACAGTTTGAAAAGACAAAAGCTTCAATTATTTTTCCTGAATTAAAGCTATTACCTTTTAGTATAAGTCTACTAGTGTTCTATAACAAATGTGGTCTCTGATTGACTATGCTACCATAAAATATCTATTCTGTGATAGACAGTGAGTAGCATTTGTCAACAAAATGATGGCCACTTCCTCGCATTTTCAAAGCGTTTGCGGGGAGAATTTAGATAATTTACTTGTTTAGTTTTGAAAGACAAGTAGATTTATACTAAAACAATAGATTATTCTCTCTCGATTTCTATGTATGCGCAATGGAAATCTTGAGCTCATAATCTAATTGTTAAATAAACAGCTCCATTAGATTTCTGATTCACAACCTAAATATATTAGCAACTGAGTCACACATCATGACCAGAACCAGGCCATCTGATATTACGCGATGGTGCGATTTCACACAATTGACCTCAAATCGCATCCGATCGCACAATTCATAAAAAATCGCTTAATTCATAAAAAAATGCACAATTCTTAAAAAATAAACCATAAATAAGTGCCTTTTCTGAAAAAATTCCTTGTCTTTCCTAAGTTTCAAGACGATTTACTTTCAAAAAAGCCCAAGAAACGTTCTGAAACCATCGAATTTCAAAAACAATCGAAGTTCCCGGCGTTATTTTCGTTTTTTGGAGGTCCGGGGCCTGGTGCTAATTTTTTCATTTTTAAAGGATTTCCTATTGATGCAACGTAAACAATTCTTTTCTTTGAGTTAGCTTATCAGAATTGCTGTTGTAAATCCATGACATATGATCCTTCTATACTCACGCTGAAAGTACGTGGTAATCGGAAACGAGCAAAATTTTTATCAGGGAAGCGTTGTTCGACAACGAAATGTAAGCTTCTTTCAGTTCTTTCGCGTACATCGGCGGCGTCCTCATGGACAAATTTATAGTGAAAACGCCCGCTGTTCCTTCGTGTTGAACTACTGGGAAAACCAAATCGCACCTTCCTCCAAATTTGACTGCCAAAGACCGAGCAGGAAAATACGCCACTGGTACGTTCCACGTGGATGATGGACTGATGTTTTGTTCATCGTGTAACGTCGTAATCGATCATCTAAATACAAAATTGATCATTTTTTTTATCTTTACAAATGAGAATCTGGATCTAGTTATTTTCCCTCTTGACACTGGATATGGAAATGTAATTATGATTTATCAGCTATTTGTGAACTGAAGATAATGCTATGACGGGCAGGCCGGGATGCAATAGGTCCCCACCAGGGTGGCCTGGGTTCAAATTGAGGATACTAGAGTTAAGAGAATGTAACATTTTGAGTATTCAAGTTAGTTTTGGGATAAATGGGTGGCACGTCACTGGGTTGATGCAAATATGCATATACCCATGCCACTGCAAATTCCCAGTTCTTCCTTTTTTTTAAATTAACAATTCACCACATTGGGTAAAAATGTAATCACTGGCCACTTCTCTGTTTGCAAAATATTTATACTGAGACAAAGATATCCCAGTGAATAGCCACTTTATAGCTGTTGAATGGGAGAACCTGCAATGGAAAAGCTTTGGTGATGTAAACAGCAAATACTGCAATAGAAATAAGAAAATGTACCAACTTTGAGCCAAGGTGGTGCATCATACAGTCTCAGTTTGGTATATAATTATGTGTCATAATCATATTTTTATCCCAATTCACTCATAACTGCTTTTTTTGTTCCCTTATGAAAAACATCGCTGTTAGAGCAGCACAAAAGTGGTTTTCTTTCTCAGAATCCTAGTAAAACAAGCTTAAAATAGTTGAGGAAAAAATCGCACAATTTACCGCATAATAGTCCTTTCTTATCGCACAATCTACGCTGAAAATATCGCACAATTTCTGATTTTTCATCGCACCCTATCAGATGGCCTGCAGAACACATGAAAGTTCACACAACTGCAAAATTACCTTATGTAAAAAAAAAAATTATACCAAAACCAGTTACTTTATTCAGTGGTCTTCAAAAGGGCTGTTGCATTCTGCATCTCTAATGCCTACATACAGTACCCCAATGGAAGTTCAAGGGAGCATGAACTAAAGTTTATTAGATACAGCATATAACACATATGTGCCTTACAAGGTTACATGTACTTAAATTGTGCAAAAGATGTTACAGCATTTTTCCAGGATTCTTTCCCAAAATTGTCATTTCTCAAAGACTGTTTTTTTTTTCTATCCTTCATCGTCTCCATCACTCATCTCCCCACTTTGCTTCTCCCTCCTGTAATTTTGTCACTCACTTAAATCAACTTGAGAGAAAGTCTACAGAATTGTTATAAAGCAACAAGATAAAACATACCTGACAATGCCATCGAGTGGAAGCTTAGGCGTATTGATGCCAGCCCTTCCAAGAGCCTCTAGTTCATCTGAATCAGGACTCAACACAAAAATTATAGTATCAACCTGCAAGTGCATGAATAGAAGTAAACAAGAAAGTTTCGTACGGCTATCTGTTTCAACCTATGTTGTCGATGTCGTCATCGTCATTGTCATCATCATCGTCATCACCATTGTCATCGTCATCATCATCGTCATCATCATCATCAACCCCAAGTCCTCATAAACACCAAGTGGGACATGGGACCAAAGTTTCTAATTGACCAACAGAGGCTCTTTGAGTCAGGTGGTCAGACTATCGACCATCCTACACCTAACCCTCAGTCATGCATGTGAGGGGAGACCATTGGAAACAATGTTCCTTACTCTTTGCAATCAGTGTGTGATTGCAGTCCCTTCTCTTTTTAGATATGATTCTCATGTGGAGGAGACATCTCTTGCTGAATTAAAGCTGAGGCTATTAGTATTTGGTATGTGTTCTTACAGATACCCTTCCAAAATTATAATTCTTCACTATGTTAATAACCAGGGTTTTAAATAATAACTGGTAAGATCATGCTGGGTGCCAAAGTGCTCATCATCTCCTTCAATTCAGATGTTGATTTGGGGAGACAGACTTAATGGATCACAATATGCACAGAATGGAGGTCATGCTGGGCATCCCATCCCCAAAGGAAGGCCTTTTGTTAAAAAATCAACAACTCAACAGCAGAGCAACAATTAAATGTAATACCATGCTGGTTGATACAGCCTACTAGACATAAATTTCAGAAGTTTGCACTTACGTCTTACAGCTGGCCCAGTATGAAATATGTCTTCAACCACAATTTCAATTCTTCAAACAATTTTAGTCAAAACAAAAGGTAAAAAAAAACACACACACACACACACAGGAAGGATAAAGGAATTAAAATAATAACATGGCTTCAAACTGAACTTACAAAGAAGTTAACATAACAGAGGAATTCATTTATTAATTTTAATGAAGGCATGGCTGCTTAAGCAAACAAACCGCTTCTTTGAACTGACTAAAAAGTTTTAATTGTTTCTTATATTTATAAATATGAATTATGTTTCTCAGTGCCTTACAAACATTAAATCCTATGTGGTAATTTTCTTGTACCTGCAACCATTAATTATTAAACACAAAAAGTAACGCGATAGGAATATTAAAAATATTGGCTGTCCTTGTAACAGGTTATAATTTCCGTAATGACGGCTGCTTTGGTTCCACAATAGGCTTTATAAAGCACATTTTTTGTTCATTCACTGTACAAATCCCTTTAATCACGCACCACGTAAATCAAACAACGAAAGTAAATGTAATCCCGTGTGGCTAATTTAAAACACGTGCGTTAAATATAACACATTTGGTAGCAAGATTTAACGAGAAAAAATTTTCAGCGATACTACTGGAAAACTGGAAGGCCCACTGAAAAATAAAAGTAACGAAAATTATAAGGTGCTATTGCGAGACAACTATCAAACTCATTTTATGAAAGCTATTGAAATCGAATAAAAACAAAACTTTTAACGGCGCCATTAAAAGGCCTTCACACTTTCTGCCTTGTTGTGAATCCGAAAACGCTAATGGCCATAGGTTCGCAACCAATCACAGGATGGCCAAACGAAAAAGAACTCGCTGTCGAAATTTATACACCATGCTACTGTTCTTGTCCCTAGGCTCTTGCCAAGTGTTACGGATGGACCACACAATTCAATATTAACGGAAAAATTCGTACGGTTTCGTGCACAAAACCGTACGAATTTTTCCGCTAATATGTGAAAAATAATCAATTTTGACCTACCTAACATGTAAATATACATAAGAAGACACTGTCAAACCTTCAAGATTTCTCTCTCTGATTCAAGTGTGAGCTGTTTTGACGCCTCGACATGTAAATTCAAATTTTCGCGTGCAACTTACGCAAAACAAAAATACACCTTCTCAAGTTACAGTCTTCCCGCTATGCCGGAAATTTAGGGAAATATGGTCTCACAGGCTCGTGCTCAACAAGAGTCAAAATAATGCATTATGTCTACGGTAACAATGTGCCGTTACACTGAAAAAAAACTTAAGCTTTCGCCTGCAAAGGACATACATGTGTTGCAAAGCTGCGTCGGATTTTGTAAAGCCGAGGTTTGATTGCTTCGTAAATATGACCACGGTAAATTGTGAATCAGTTTTTACAAATTTGCGCATCAGCAGCTCTCGTAAATAATAAGCAATTTTCCTGATTCTATGCCGGACCACGAACTGTGAAGAGAAAAACTTTCGATGACTAATTTTCTACATTTGGAAACCGCCCGCCGATGGGTCAAGTCGTTTGTGAACAAGAACGAGGTCAGTTTGAAATATTATCATTACAATTACTATTAAAATTTTTATGATTTTACGACAGTTTAAATGAAAATGGGCTGAGATAAACCAAACTGTTATGAATTTTATTTCACAATTCCGGGTCTTGAACGCAAATAAACCTTTTATTGCGAATACGAAACCGGTCGGTACCGCGAGAAAACATTGCGTTGTGTTAGCTTACGTACCACTTGCGGGAGCAGCAGATGTATCGCTCTCTCGGCGCTTTCTGTCATCGACTTCAAGCCGCTCGCAAAGGTCAAGCAAGAAAGCACATCCTAAGGTAAAACAAATCAATCGTTCAATATTAAAGATATCAGACTGCTTGAAAACAGGACAAGAAAGAGTTATTGTCCGTTATGCAGTAAACCGAAAAGAGTTCACTCCAAAATAACAAATTGCCTGAACGTGTCGATTGCAGAAGATCGTTCGCAGGAGGTTAAATTTCACATTTAATTCCGCTTTTGATATCCTAAACCCTGTCATTCACAAATACCACTGATGAAAAGCTTATAGCTCAAGAGGTAAAATAAAGAATAAAAGTAAGGTTTGCATTTGTGAAGTTTACGAGCAGTAAGACTAACTTACTTGCGCGGCCACTGACAAGTGCAATGGACATCGCTTAGCCTCGCCGCGGTTATCTTGTGATAAAATTCTCAGCATCTTTACAACTGACAACAAAACCGAGGCTAGCATATGAAAAGGCACAAGAACCATTCTTGGCCCAGGTTATATTTTGAAGGATAAAAGTCGGTCCGCCACATCGCTTTAGCGCTTTCCAGGAGAGGATCGAGTTGAATAGTTATGCTAATCAGTTTTTCGCTGTCCTCCGAATACGGTAAACAATCGCCACTGCTCTCATCTGATTGGCTGAACAAATTGGCGCTTTTTCTGTCAGAATTTTAATTTTGTCTTATTTTCGTCCAAGTCCAGTAATTTACCCGTAAATTGCTTTTTGAGGCGTTTTTGAAGCCTTCTGTCACTGATAACGTAAATAGTTTCCTAAGCCAAATACGCACTTCGTCAAGGATTTTTTGTCCTTTCCGTTTCAATCGCTAAAAAGTCAAATTTACTTCGGCAATCTCATCTATTCAATCTGTCCCTGATCGGTACACTTTGGAGTAATTTATTTTTTTATTTATGTATGAGTTTATACATATTTTTCCCCGAGTCTTTCGCTAATCCCATTCCTTGTTGGACAATTTCTCAGATCTAATTCCTATTTTTGTAGAATACTACAAGCGTTCAGTTTTTTTTTCCAAGTGGAATATTCCCTAGAACGTTCCTGGCAAACGATAAATACTCAATAAACACTAATGTAAAAGCACTGAAAAACAAACTCTTAATTACGTTTGATTGATTCCGAAATAAGAGGCCGATAATTTTCGATGCTGTCGTTTTGATGCGAATTGTTTTTAATTTTTCTTTTTCGGTATTAGTTGTTCATGATACCAGTGTGGTGTCGCTGTTGACATGTTACTTTTCCGTCAGTTTTTATTCATTTTACAAAATATGAAGAAATTTTGTCGGTATCCAAAAGTGCCTAAGTAAGTAAAAAGCTTTTTGCTATATAACGATGTATTATTTTTATAATCACTCCTATAAATTTGCGTATCAACTAGAGTACATTAGTCATTTCATGCAAGCCCACTTATCAAAAACGTTTAGGTGTTCTTTGGCTTAAAGCATTTGATGCTATCTCCCTTTAATTTTGAAAACACGACCAAATAAGTTTGGGTTTAAGTATTTGAAGCCCAAACCTGGTTCACCACGATTGACAAACGGCATTGAAAACCGAGTCAAAACATCACACAACGCTGACGTCATGGAGACTCCTCCGGAAGGACTTATAAGTTGCTCCAACCGAAACACATGCAAGGTGCATTTGTAGCTTTTAGCTTTTGTGCATTATACTTGGCCCACCGCTTGAATTTCCACGGAGGGGGGGGGGGGGAGGGGAGGGGGATGGAGCAATGAATTTTTTTTAAATGGTGCGATCTGGTACTCTAGCGAGCAGATTTCTCTTGAATTTTAGTCAGTGATCTCTCATGTCAAGGTTCTCAAGGAACAAACCGCCCTAAAGGTGCAACTCCACTGTGAACTTTTTATCGACGCCGCCAGCTGCGTGAGAGTAAAACAAACATCACTTATAAGCACAGGCAGCCCAATCGTGGTGTGTGTCATCAAAAGTTGATACAGAAAAATTGACCTTTAAAAACCTAGAATTCCAAAGCACCGAGTAGCGGTGGAAATATTTGTATTCCGAGTCAAATAAAACCTTCCTACCCTCACTCTACTGCTTCTTGTCTCTTTCTGGGACGTCTAGATGCAATGTCATCGCTTTTTTTTTTAAATGATCCCAGGTTACTGTTCATTCTTCCCTTTATTTAGAATGGACAGTGACCTGGGATTTAAAAAAGCGATGATATTGCATTTAGACGTCCCAGAAAGGGACAAGAAACAGTAGAGTGAAGGTAGGAAGGCTTTATTTGAGTAGAATATAAATATTTCCACCACTACTCGATTCGTCGGTCAATTTTTCTGTATCAACTTGACACACACCACGATTGGCCTACCTGTGTTATAAGCAAGTGAAGGGTGATAGAAGGGTATCTATGTTTGTCCTTCTCCTACAAGGACGCGATTTTTAATGACATACTTACATGTAAAGCAATCCTACAAGACAGCCGTTAAGTTGTATTTTTTTCGTTTGGCAATGTAAATGATTTTCATAAGGGCCAAGCTTTTCAAATACTGAGACCCTAAATTGGGACAAATAAAATGCGTGGTTATCGTTTCAACGTGGTTCAATCTCGTTCACATGCAGAACCCGCTTTGCTTTTGTTCAGTAGGTTAGCTGGGTCTGCAAACAAACGCGATTCTCTGCGGTACACATCTATTACAAAAGCTCCACCGGCGGTATACCAATACCACTGCCCCAGGGGCTCCTATATAATCTATATAGGTATGTGCAGCCCCTGCGCACACACTTGAGGGACATGAATAAAAGCATAAATAAGAAACGCGTATACGGTGCGTATAGGCCAAAATTTTACTACCAATATATCAGCCGTGTTCTTTTGTCGTCATTATTTCGAAAACAGGAATAGTCGGGATGCAATTTTTCTTTTTCTTTTCTTTTCTTTTGGGACCTATTATATTTTGTTCAACGGACAGAATAGCGTTCACTAGAACTGCCCCCCGCTTTTGGATACCTGTTTATGACGATGTGTTTTGAATATAAATACTGTGCAGTACGGCTGTTGTAAACTTTTGATGTTTTAAAAATTTTATTGAGTTGCCGCGGGTTCTGAAGGCGGGGGGGGATGAAAGCCGTTTTCACCGCTTAAAGTTGGTTTGATGGAAATATCTCATTTGCGTTTTAAGCAATACAAAAACCCTCTGCTCATTTCACAAATCAATGTTTTGGGGTGTCTTGTAAATTTTTTGGTGATTTTTAGGTATATTTGGGAGAAGATAGTTTTTCTAAAAATAGTGGTAAAATCTGGAGAAATGAGGAATAGTTCGGATTTAATATAGTTTAAAAATTAGGATTTGAAGTTAAAAATTGATTTATGGTCACCCAAACAGTCCGCTATCAACCTGGTGTGCTGTTGGGTTAGGGGCAACTGTCTGTTGGTGTTCCAAAATTACTTTTCCTTCTTCTATCCCTTCTTTAAACCTCTTAAAATGCCAAAAAAAAGGTTTTTACAAACTCGGAGCTAAAAGTTAAAACTTATGAAATATTTCGTCCGTTTCTCAGCCGGACTTCATCAGTCAATGATATGAATGTTAAAAAGATGGTGCCATTCAAATTCATTTTTATGTCGACGCCGTTGTTGATTTGTGTCTAACAGAATACTTTTGAATTCAAAGAAATAACTGCAGTGCAAAATACTTACCTTGGGATACTGCTCGCATAGCATGGCGACGAAGGTTGCAAGAATTATTTGTACCCAACACCACCTGGCGCGCTTGCTAAAATATTACCCGAGACCATCGTGCCTGGTTTCATCAAACAGGAACGCTTTGCATACTACAAACACATTTCTTACTTTTTTCAAATATCTGGCATGCACACGTGAGGGATTTTAGGGTGCCTCCTCGGGGTTTGGCCAAAACCACGTGGATGCATAAGTACGCGCGCTTTTAGGAACGTTTAATTTTGGCGCGAAAGTATTACACGATGTGCCCAGCATGCCTCTGAAAGTCAGAATAACAATTCTTTTGTAAAACCTGGTACTCGTCAATGGAGTAAGAACAGCCTGAGTAGTGACAATAGACGCGCCTATGCGATCCTGTAGGACATGGAAAAATTATAAACAACTTGTCTCTCAAAAATTCTTTATCTGACTGACTGACAAACAAACTGTACAGAATGTCTTGCAATTTCTACATAAAAGATGTGTATTATTCATCAATAAATGCCTTTTCTTCAGTTAAGTCCTATTAGAGTTAAATACATCTATAGTAGAGGTCAAAGGAAAGGACTTTACTCGTATTCAACCGGCCAAGTTACACCTTCTGTCCACTTTGGAAAAGAATAGTAGGCCGGGAACGAGTTTTCAAAAGTTACTTGCTGGAAAATTTGTTTTTGTCACATAACCAACTTTGGGCCTGTTCAAGAGGTGAACAAAAGGTATATTGGAAATTAATGGTGAAAAATAGAGACTTAATGCGGTGTGGGGGGACGCACTTGTCTTTCCGAAAAAGAGACATTTCCATGGGAATTTCTTGATTTTTAAACGCATGCTTTCTGGTGGCTTTTCCAGCATCCAAACGTACTTAAACTTGGCTGAAACTACTATGTTTGAGGTTCCCTTTCATGTGAGAAACCGATTTAGTTCAATTTGACCTCCTACTTTTTCAGAATCAGTAGAGTTTGGATTCGTTTCCAAGCCCAGCTTACTCTTTTGCAAAGTGGCCGGGTTATTTAACATCCAAACAGCCTACATCGTCACTAGACAGCAATGATTTATATGAGTGCGACTTTTAGGTTAATCTGGGAAAAAGTAGATTCTAATACGCGGGTTTTTAGTGTACAAAAGCGATACTGGTTTGATCGTACATCATTATGTAATTTTCACTGAAAATTCATGAACATTGATTCCGCAATGGAATTAAGACTTCTAACTTCTAACCCAAGGTGAAAACTTTCCATCTTCTTGGAAGAGATTTCTTTCGTTCATTACTGTTTGAATTGCTACTTCCAGCTTGTGAGTGCGATCGTTCCACAATGGGTGGCATCGTTGTAGTGTTATTGCGATACCTTCGCGAATTTTCTTGGATCGAGTTACCGACAAAACTGCCGAACATTAACCTTCGCGATCTGTGTTTGAGGTGACACAACGTCTTGATAGTTTTTGCGTAGTGTTCGTCCAAAGATCCGTAACACAGCGGATTCAACGCGTTAGGAAACCACATCAGCAAATAAATGTAACGATATAATATCATCAAGTACTTCCACCGTAAAGCAGCTGGAGAATGTGGTACCACGAGAAAGAAGGTAGTGTACGGAACGTAACATATCACAAATATAGCTACAACGACAGCGAGCATGCGCAAGAATTTTCTCTCGAGTTCGTTTCGTTTTCGCGCTGAAGTCTCGTCAATGCTGCTCTTTCTCGAAAATAACGACCTTGACTTCGTTACGGTGCTTTGAAGTGATACGGTTGCTCCACTGTCTCTTCTTTCAGATTTGATTGAATTCCGCCCTAACGCCAGCGCCATCTGATGAAGTTTGTAAGCAATTGCGATATAAAGGACGACTATGATGACGATCGGAAGGCAGATATTTATGATATACTGAAATATGGAGTAAATGGTTTTGTAATAACGTTTCTCCTCCTCTGTTCTACCAGGAAATACCTCGGAGCAAAAGTAACCCACTTCACCGTTGGACTTTACCCATGCACTCAACTGATTAGCTGCAAACAAAGGCAACACGCAGAAAAATGCTATGAGCCAAGTCAGTGATATAACGAGAGCTATTTTAGACCTGGTGATTTTGGAATGGAAAGGGAAGACTACAACTATAAAGCGATGAACAGCGACTGCGACCAGAGTATTCGTGGTGACCAGGTAGAACATTGTTAAGCTGGGGTTGACCAGCTTACACATTGCTGTTCCTAAAATCCATTCACCTTGTTTCACTTCCATGACCAGAATGTACGGTAAACATAACATCGTGCCAATGTCAGAGACCGCCAGGTTGGTGATGAGAAAGTATGTGCAAGTACGCATACGTTTGTGGCGGAACGGGATGATGCAAACGGTGACGTTACCTCCTATTGCAAATACGAATAATATGGCGTATATGACATAACGAATTATCTTTGAAAAGTGCGGCTCTTCAACGAAGGGATCGGCCCCATTAGATGCAGCGTCTGGTATTTGCCTTGTATTTGGTCCAGCGGTGGAGTTAATGTGGCTAATATTCATTGCCATGTACTGGAGAATCACTCAAGGTTGAAGACTTGTTTTAAATTGTACTTAGACTTCCACAAACGCTCTCTCTCCTTTCGTGCTGTTATTGCTCCTGTAATCCACAGAGCGTTCACCAACCTGTTGAAAATGTAATTAAATAAATAAAATAAGTCAAGATAAAGTAAGTAAATAAATATGTAAGTGAGTAGATAATAAATAAATAAACAAGCAAGCAAACAAATAACTAACTAAATACATAAATAAATAAATAACTTAAATAGTCAGTTGGACATAGTTGTCCGCAGACCTTTCTAGGTCAGTTAAAATATTATTAAGAAGGCATAACTCCTGTCGGAGGTTTAGGAGATCAACACAAATCGTTAACGTTTTTTGGAGGTAAGCACCGGCGTTTTTGGGCAACGGATTGGACGGAAACCGGTAGTGGCATATTTTCTCTTTTAAGTAGCCTTGACAACAACAACAACAAGTTTTATTACAATTTCTTTACAATAAAGCAACAGTTTGTCCCGCAAATAGCTATAGAGCTAATCAAGGCGGGACAAAACGACCAAAGCTAAAGGAACTAACAATAAAGGTTACAAGAAGATGGACTAAAACTGAACTGAAAGACAGAAGGATACGCTAAAAAGAGTTCTCAATCTACAGAAAAAGTGAGCTATCACGTTTGTATAACCGTCTTTAAGACGATTTACTTGAAAATTTGTGCTAGAGCATTACCCGTGAATTCAAAACATCCACTTCCGGTTGCCGTTCGTCGCTAAAAAACGTCTTTGCTTTAGCTTCCCCATACATCGTCTTCATTCTCGCACAGCGAACGCCTCTCCAAACTTCGGAAAACATTTAGGCCCCGATAAGTATTTTTCAAGTCGATTTTCTATCGACCGGTACTTACTTTTATAGTAAACTAGCTATGTCAATGTATTTCTCAGTTTTGTAGCTAAATATTCTTAAAGGATTCTTACAAATAATAAGAATTGAATTTTATTCAATTGAAATACTGCGCATAAAATAGTTTTTCGGTTCCGAAACGGCGTTCCCGAAGTTTCGAGGTTTCAAGAGAACCTTCCACGGTTGCTGACCTTATCTCGATTAGGATGCAAACGCAGACAGCAAATATATGACATTGTGGCCGATAATACCCCGCACATCTCCCCCTTCCCCTCCCCCCTCGAACTCCTTTCTGTCCTGTCGGATTTAACAGACACTATGTCTTGAAGAAGATTAGGTTTTTACTTTTACTCTTCAGAAAGAGCTGAAGAAATTCACCATAAGAAATGCCAAAACGTCAACCCTTCAGCCTACAAAATCAATTTTCCCGCTCAGCTTCTTTCTACCTGAAGCCGCGGCTACACGAGCGATTTTTTCCTTGCGATGGTGATGCGATTTTTTCTATTTATCGCGTCGCCAGCGCGTGGTCAAAATCACACAAGTAGCCACCCTCGCGCAAGTGCAAAGTGAAAAGTCGTGAGAAATTCAGTGAGCTGAACCTTTCCCGACAAAATCACAGACTTTGTTACTCGTCAGACTCCGGTGTAGGCCGCACCAGCTTGCGCCGGCGACGCGACAATTCCCAGAAAAAATCGCATCGTGTAGCCGCGGCTTGAGACTCGCTCCTGAGTTAAAACGAAAGGTTACAAAGCAAGCCTGGTTGTGATCAAAATGGCGTGAACGTGCTCATTTTGCATTTCAAAACGTTTTTCTCAGGGTTCGTGCAAATTACCGCCTTAGTCCTTAGCCTGTTACAACGAAGACGAAGGTACTGAATTTTCCATTCCGGAAATCGCAGAGAATGGAAGTCGGTGAATTGGAGGTGTTATTATTGGAACGCCGATCGCAAAGCAAGCAGTCAACATGTGAACGTTAAATTATCTGGCAAATCGCCATAATGTAGAAGGGCAAATGGTAACCTTTTCGCCAGGATTCACTTAATTCTTATCAGTCTATTCCTGCTGTTGACCCGAAAAACGTCTACTGAAGCAACACGTAAGGTAAGCAACTTAGCAAATTTACTGAGCCAGGCATTAATTTGATTTTGAGCCTTGACTTAAATATTGACGACAATGCAAGGCAAGCAAGCAAACAGTACGGAAGTGCTTGCCATTCGTCCACGCCTTTACTTGTGTCCCTGTTACTGGGTATGTTTGTCCTGCTAATTTCGCGAATATTTGGACAACCTAAAGTCCATGTAAGCTCCAACGAAATTTGGTATCTTCTCAGTGAGAGTTAATTGAGAATATACCATCTGTCGTCATCAGATCCTAGCACTGTTAGCAGTATACGTATGCAAAAGGTTTGTAGCTCAGTGGTGGAGCATCCTAGCTACAATGCAGGTCATAACACTTTGGGACAATTGACAATCTTGAACTGAAATCAGAAAATTTCACTAGTTACCCTTCCACCCTTATAACAGGAACGAATGTTGTTCTTTTACTGCGTCCTCTAGAACCTCCCTCCCCCCCCAGACAATGTTGAAATATTTCAGCCGTCGATGGACGCATCTGCTTTTTCGCAACCGCTAACAATCAACATTGTAATGAGGATGGGGTAAAGCGGCAATTGCCCCAAGACTTTTGTCCTACATTGTAGAAAGGAATAAAGGGACCTGTAGTTTCTGAAATAAACTGTGGTGGTGCGTCGGTGGGGAAGTAGTACACAAAAAGTTGGTTTTATCATCGGAGTTGAATGTAAATTGGACACCGTAAAGGGATCTCATAAGCTGACGTTTCGAACGTTAGCGCTTCGTCGGAGCGAATCCTGTTCGACTTCTGTTGGGCCGGTGTTGAGAGAGCTGGGAATTTGTTCCCGATTTTCGAGTGACTACATAGAAAACGTACATCTTCCATTCATTTCCATTTGGATCTTCATTTTTAACTCGGAAAATCGCTATGCCTTTTTTGAGTTGTTGGTGTGAGGTTGATTTCACTCCTTCTTCGCACGTTTTGTACTCCCATCCGTTCGGACCGGTGCATACGATTGACCTGTATAAACCATGTTACTGTTCAGCCAAAATTACGTTCACGGCAAAAAAAGTGTGTTCACCAGTTCGGAAAACGAACTGCGAACAATGAAAAACGCATTATTTTCGAAATATTTTCTGGTTTTTTTCTGACGTTAACAGAACGGTTAACACATGGCAAACACTTTGTATTCCGTAGTTAACTGGTGGTTTACGAAATATCGTATTCACAGGAGTCTTCCATCATAGAACACGCGTTGTCTCCCATTTTCCAGGACAGCAAATACATGTAAACGCCAGAAAACGGCTTGTTCTCCGGTGTTCACCGATCGGTTAACAGTCTGAAATGTTTTCTGGTGTTTGTAGTAATTCTCCGCTAAGAAAACGCGGAAGAAATACAGAAGAGGAGGAACTTGGTTTTTATAATTGTGTCTGGGATAAATAGAACGATAATAGATTTAGATTTATAATATTTAGATTTAGATTTATAATAGATTTAGAGAGGGCTGTTACTTTTGAATGTCACGCAACAAAGACTTAGTCATGCATAAAATGTAACGCAGGCGAGTGTCACGCTTCTCTTCCGGAGCTCTCATTAACGTTTCCTAACAAAGGAATCAAAACGATACACCCCGGCGCGAGTGTTTTATGATCCATTTTCCGAGTTCAGTGGCTCATAGCTACTTTAATTGCATTTCAGTGCGGTTCACCTTGGCTTAGTGACGTTAATGACTTTGGTTAACAATGTAATTCCCTCATCATAATTAACATACTCCCTATGACCGGAAAAAGAGGTACTTCTGTTAAGACAGTACTTAATGATACCATTGGATAGATATAGAGTTGAATTGCTTGACTCTCTGCTTTTAAGTATTCAAATGTAGTTATTTTCATTTGAAATAAGATTATTTTCGGCTCCAATGGCTATGACGGATAACATTTATACTCTGATAGCTGAAACCAAAAAGGCCGACTAAATTTATAGTAGCAGTAATCAATCACAGTCAATACTCCATTTGTGAGCTACCTTTCATCTTATACTACCTCGGGCGTTTGACGTAAAAATAATACACTTCTGCGTGTATTCGGTTGAATGCAAAGCCCAACCCCTATCAAGAATAACTGACAATAAATGAACCATTTTACTCGCCAAAGCTGTCAAAATCCGGCTGCAGGAAAGTTTAGACAACGGCGAATGTTACAACAAACGCATTCTACAAATATAATAAAAAATTCGCTAAAAGCGCATTCAGTATATGATAGAAAGATAAAATTTCGCCGTAAATTAACGGCTACATTTTTCACATAAAATGTGCTGACCAAAGATTTCGCGGTAAATTAACGGCTAAATTTTTCACTTGCATATACTGACCAAAGATTTAGCCGTAAATTAACGGCTAAACTATTGGTTTGTAATATATGTGAACCTCGATTTAGTCGTAAATGAACGGCTAAGGAAGGCAATGAACACAGTGTTCTGTGTTCTGCGGTTTTTTTGGATGGCCAAATATTCAGTAGCATCACTTTGCTTTTGATACCCAAAGAACCCAACGTGAAAGTAATGAAAATAGGCCGAATCATGATGTAAGAGCCCAATTAAACCTATTGAGCCAAACCAGCGTTGCCTTTGTACTTAATATAAAAGTTCCGTATTAGACCTCATACGTTTCAAGGTGCAAATTGGTGATCTCAAAATGCTACTTCAAGAGCTATCTCTCATTCTCGAAAGCTCTAAATTGTGATAATTAGAGTTAACGTATCTCGAAAAACGTTTAGCTGTTCACTTCAATCGTGTTTTAAAATGTCCGAAGATGTTTGTATGTGTATTGTGCCAACAGAGCTTCTGATTTCAGATCAAATTTTGTAACTGAAAAGAATGATGGAATGACTTTTCATGATGTGCAGTTTGGATGGGATATGAACGTAAATACGGGTGTAACTTTCCACTAAGGAGTCGAGTCGGTCGCACTTTAAGTGGGATACACTGTTGGTGCCATCAGTGAAATACGAGCTGAACGCTTTACGTATGCTCTTACTTCCAGTCAAAACTGTTACTGTATATTTTGTGCGTACTCCGTCAGAAGGCGTTAAACCCAGTCTCAAACATCAGAATCCACGGATTCCGTGAAATCACACGACGAAAACAGTGAAGTCAAATAAAGTTCGACCATATGTATACTAATGAAAGCAATGAAGAAAAAGTCAGCTTGCGACTCACCCGTGCGTATTCTCTACTACTTCTTGGACCAGCAGGGAATCTATTTAACACTTGTCCAATTTTGCGCTTTACTGATGTTGCTATACTATCGCCCAATACATAAATTTTAAACTGAGATCTTATTCAGTGACAATTTCTCCGAGTTACGAAAAAGAGCACACTCGCGCTAATTGTTCTCAAGCATGATTGCCGTATACCACTGCATGACTGAGCTATTGACTGACTCTGTTGGCTCCGAGTTATTCTTGTGATGGCATTTGCATGACTAATAGCCCAGGGAGTGTAATGACGTTTATTATAACAAGCTGCATTGAATGAGTGTTTTAACATTTTAAGCAACAGGTAGGTTACAGGGTTATAGTCAAGGCCATACACCAATTAATTTTGTCACGATATTTTAATCAATCCGTTTACAACCCTCAAACCAGGAATCTTTGTTAGAATCTCTTTATTTCTTCGTGATTTGCTATTTTCCATAAAGACTTTCTTGGGGAAGTAATCTTAATGACGAGGTCCTACAACAGATGCAACTGGACTCGAAACACCTAGCAGTGGGTATCTACAACAGTGCACCTAAAGGTCTGAACTTGTCTCCTTATTTCTCAGTCAAGGTTTACGGCCGTTATCCCTCTTTGACAACAGAGAGTATCTTGGTACACTGTAAAACGTTTTGGGGTGGCCAGTGATCAGGGATTCTCTGCAGGAATAATTGGGGTTTACTGCTAGTTAATTTTATTCAACATAGTTTACCATTAAATCACGTACATCCGAAGATGTGGCATTGTACTAATCATAGACAGGTCGCCCTGATCAATGTAATGAATGAATTGAGGTTACACGGCCCAGAATTCTTGGAATGCGTGTAGTCATCTTGATATCAAATGTTTGTGATCCAAACTTGAAACACTGCTCAGGCGAAAGTTACTTTCTCGGTATTCACTACCCTCACCGCAAACGGGGGCCCGTTTCTCAAAAGTCCCGAAAACTTTTCGGGCCCGGAAAGCCTTTCTAAAACTGCGATCCGTTTATTCTAAAAAAGCTGGTCTTTTACTATGATTTCAAGATACGAAAGGACAAATCTATTGCAAAATTTCATGCCCGTAAACGTCTTCGTTTTTAAGATACGAAGGAAATTATGGCACCCGAAATAGGCCCGGCGAAAGTTTCGGGGCTTTTGAGAAACGCACGCCTGGGCCTTAATTTCCCCTATTCTACTTTGCGTTAATTCATTACTGTCACGTCGTAATCGTCATCGCTCAGGTTCATTTAGGCTTCTCAGTTTATCCAATAACACTTTTGGTTCACTTCGAAAAGGTTCGCCCAAGAAATGATCCGGAAATAATGAGGAAAATTGTCATCTTAAAAAGTTAAAAAGTGACGATTGTACTAGAAGCTTCGGTCAGTAGCTCAACACAGCTTTAGTGAAGCTACTGATGAATGACCGAAGCCTCTGGAAGCAATTCACTTGGAATTCTCGAGTTAATTGCTAACACGCTGGGTTTCTTGAAAACCTGGCGACTCGCCCCAATCCACATACCACCCTGACTAGAGCTCATCAACCATGTTTCTCTTTATGACCAAAACACAGTTTGGCGGATAGGCCGCGAACCCAAAAATAAACACAAATGAATAAGAAAACAAACAGGCAAATAAGAACAGAAAAACAGAGAGCTGCCAAATAATGTGCAAACGATGTGATCAAATGTAAGTCAGTGTTCATTCGTAAACTGTGTACATGATAATGATAATGCGTGATGGCCTAACATTGTCAAGAAATCTTTGCTACTGCGCATGTCAAATTGCCCAGTCAACGAGTAATCCTATAGCTCTTCCAAACCTATATTTTCATTAACCCCTATGAGCTGTATCTTCTTTTGTTATCAGGGTCAGGGGAATTGTTTGTGTTGTGTCATCTATTCTTGTTTCGTTCTCCAATCATAGACTTCGTCTGGAAAGCTACGGGGTCTCTCCAGCGAACTAACAGCGCCTTTGTTGCTGGTGGCATAGCCGATTAGAACTTGAGCACTTCAGGTGTATTAACTCACCACAATGATTTCAACTCCCATTTCCTGAAAGTTATGTCAGGTTATAAATGCCATTCAATGAGTTTGCTTGGCAAATATTGACCCTGACCACGTCGGATTAATAAACTGGGAAGTATTACTGAGGGAGTTTGCTTTAAACTTGTGGTAAACAAGTGACCATGTTTGGAGATCAAGCGTGCTAACTTAGCTTATAGTATTTTTAATGCATTTCTGTTTCCGTCGAATTCTATCCTGTCTGCCAAAGCGGAATTAGATTCAAAATACACTGCTCTTGCTTGACGATGGAACTAGAATATAAGGCCAGTTTAATTTTAGGTTGTAAAAAAAAAACCCAAAAAACAAAAACAAAGCAAAAAACACACACACTGAAAAACCGAAGAACCTAGCCCTTTATACGTTTTTTTACCCCCTAAGCGTTTAAATGGCGGCATTCTGTTATTTTTGCTGGTGTTAAACATGTTTTGGTGTCATATAATCTCGATACCGTGAAATGTATAACACCAGCATGCTTCCTTGCCTTTTGAATTTTGCCAATATTGATTCAACCGGTAGAAAAAAAAAATTGAGGAAACTAGCGTTCAATGTATAGTAATTCGCGTTTGCCTTGGTTTTGCTTTACTCCGCTATGTGATTGGCTGACAAAACTCGCGCCACTTTCTCAGCCAGTGAGAAGCAAAACCAAAAGCGATCGCGAGTTGTACGCACGCATTTTCCCGCGCTAGGCGCCGGTTGCATGTAAATTCTGATTGGTTCCTTGAGCCGTCTGCGTCTGGTGATTGGTCTGAGTAATTATTTTGGTTTTGAACACTTAACTGAAAAGCGCTCCAGTGTACTAATAAGGGGAAACCTAAAGAGCCATCTTCAGGAGCAAGGACAATAACAAAGACATGACAACAAACATACGAAAACAGTGTATGCCATGGCGCATTTACAATAACAACCAAACTGGTGATATTGCAGCTATCACCTCGAAAATAGGCCGTTGGTATTAAAATTTGAAAATCTTACACATAAGATACACTATGACGCAACTGGACCGAGAGCAGAAATTGGTAATTAATAAGAGTATTACTTAAAAGCCACCAGTGAAGGAAGGGTATCACTGAGGCAAGCACAATTGCAAGTTGATTGGGCCGTCTGTTGCGCATGCTTTTCTCGTTTCTTGTTTGGATTCGTGCGCGGCTTTTGCTTTCGATTGCATCGTTACCCAAATTAGGTCTTGACAATCACCGGAAGAATTTTAAGGTATGAAAGATTGGAAATTTTGCACACTGAATTGTAAAATGACTTTAATGTTTGAGAAAACCTCATGGACAATCTGCATGTGGCAAAACTGACGGACAACCTGGTGAAAAATTTTCTTGGTCTTTCTGCGGTGACACAAGGTGTGATCAGCATGTGTTGCAACTCTTGTTCAACAGTGTTGAACCGTTTATCATACCATGTTGAATGTTGAAATATAGGCCATTCAATTCAACATGTTAAACGTCGTTGAACGTTGTTGAACATAGGTGAGCTCTATTCCGTCCAACAACTTGAGTTGCTGCAACATCGTTCAACATTTGTTGAGTAACAGATGTTGCACGGTGCTGAACCGTGTGTCATTAGCTTTAGCCGGCTTACCCAGGTTCAGCCATTCAAGTACTGTTTCAAGACATTTCTACTTCCATGTAGTATTACTATCAATGTAACAGAGCTTTGTAATCAGAAGACTCAACATGTTGTGAAATATCAACCGGATTGTTGAAAACAAAAGGGCTTAACTTCCACCACTAAACTTCGACTTTTAATTGTCCCCCAAAACATCTTTGGTTCAGTAAATTCGAAACGACGAGGAAAATTAGTTTATTAGCTGCTATCAATCAATCTCGGTGCCTCAAGCAACAGTGCGATCACATGTCCTAGCAATTATTCTAAAAGCTAATTTTAAAGAAACATAAGAACATTAAAAAGAGATAACAGGTAATCGCAGATTATTTTGGTGATGTATTTGTCACGTAATGGTTGTGCTTGTTTCTTGTTTCTCAACTTGTCCGAAGTCGCACCAATTTAAAACTGACAAACCCTACGGCAAAACATGCACTGCATGCCAAGGTCACTTCAAGCAGTGAAGGCGTATTGTTTTGAGTTTCAAGATTTCTAATTTTATCGGATATTTCTCAGAGCTCTCACTATGAAAAGAGACAAACTTAGTTTGTTGGAGCTGCGATCAAGAAAATAGTGTCAAAGAAAAACTGCGGACTACATCTAGAGACCATTGACCACGTTAGGGCATTGGCTTCAAAACTTATGCAGCCAGAAGTTAATGTTGTGAACACCACATTTGATGTTCTGTTTGCCTTCAAGAGAGCACGGAGAGCGACAACATATTGCAAGTTGATCTTAAAAAGGGGGGTCCATTTAAGTCCCATGTCAAGCAAAATAGTTTGTAGTAGAGTCATAGACGCTCGTATCGCGAAGTCATCGATGAAAATGGAGCGGTTTTTAATAAGCCTTATCTTACCAGAGATCCGGTAATTTAACAATAGCAAAATATAAATACTAATTAGACAAAGCCTGTAATTAAGAAATCCCATAGAGAAATGACGAATATCCGTATGGTTGCGCTTGATCCGTTTAGAAAAGTGAAAAAAAAAAAAAAAGTTTAAAAGATAGATGCACTTGAAAATTGGAACGCTTTGCAAACTAGAACTCGATAAACGAGACTGCCGGCTAAGAGCACGACAAAGTCAGTGAAATGTTGAATCTTTTTAAGCTAAACTTGACAGTTGACTGTAATCTTGCGTGCGCACACCCAAACTAACAACTCTATAGTATGCGGGATGCCTTTAAGACTCAACAAGAATATCAACAGCGAGTTACCCAATTGGACAGAAAAATGCTGTGATATCACGCATCATGTCTGAAGCAGGTATTTTTTCTTACCCCTGTAACGTGAGCAGATTCCTTCCAAATGTTCATATTAGCAAATTAAAAAAAATGTTGATGAGGCGGTCAAGTGGCGCACCTTTCCTAAGTATTCAGGTGGCCTGTTAACAGTTACCCCGTGTACCAAACAATAATCAAACAAATTACAGCTTCATCTCTCCAAATGACTGTTTTTTTGCTGTTATTGATTGTTATAAGGTAATTGCCTTTGATGGCCACGAAATCCGCATTTAATGTTAAAGCGACACACGGACAGTTGTTTCTCCGATTGATAATAACAACAGCTAAACCGGCCATCAGTTACATCCACTCCTACTAAAAGCCTTTGCAAGCACCCCTCTTGACTGGCTTTGTTTTTGTGCTTAAAATCACACCGTGTTACAACAGCGCCATTTTCTGGACGTAAACATTTCCTTACCGCATATTATGACAAAATAGATGCAAACAAGAAAATTACCGCTTTACAGGTTTATGCTGTTGCTATAAGGAGTAAATTGAGAGTTGTGCAGGGAAGAACGTTTTCATCACACCGCGGAGCACTTTTTAATTTATTCTGTATCCTTCGGCCTACGGAAGGTCGTTGAGATGCCCAATCTAAACGTGAGTTGGTCAGTTACAAAAAAAAAAAGTTACACTTATTTCTACTCACCAGATAGCCACTTTACGTCGATACGCCAAACAGCTGTGGCCCCATAACGATCACAAGCCTTACAGCGTTTTCCTGGGATGTATCCGGTTTAATATCAGTGAAGTAATCTACCAGCTTATTGTATGGCTTGGAAGTAAATAAGGTAATATAACGCAAGCCGAAAATGACCTCCCGCGATGCAAAGTGCGCTTATTATTTCCTAACTGCTTTAACGACCATTCCAATAGAATATTGCCAAAGGTTAATTATTTTGTCGAAAAGGATTAGTATTTATGATGGTTTTACGCTGTGACGGGGGAGGTTTTTTTTCCTGTTTACCTGAATAAGTCCGTGACCCACATTGAAGCAATTGTATATTTAGTATGTATTTTTCCTTTGTTTATGTTGACATGCTTTATACCCTGACAAGAATGGAAACGTTAAGAGTCCTGGGATGACAAAGCGTTTTATAATATAGTGACAGTTGAACAATTACATTGAGTTGATTAATGGATTTGGTACGGTATGTCTTAGAGCAATTAGTCCTTTTTCTAAACTATTTGTAAAAGGAACAAGCATTTTTCTATGACAATAATATAATGAAATTCGTTTCAGTTTGTGGAGGTTTGCACAACTGACTCTGCCCTTTGTCTTTCCATTCACCCAGCTTGACTCTGAATCTCTGTTAATTCACTCCAATGCGTTTAGTTGTAATTGTGTTGTTCGAAAACAATACTGTTTGATACTGGGCTACTTTGCGGAGGTGGCTGAAATAACTGCAATCTATCGATCATTCATTATTTGCATAATAGAGTCTTTGACAGTTTATAATCTATAAACATCCCGTTACGTACACCAGCATCGCTTATAGCCCCTTGCAGATCAGTTTGAACGCTCTCTCTCTCTCTCAACTGTAATTTGTGAAATTTACTGTAGTACAGCGATGATCCCTACAACTGTTAAGGAAAACGTAAGTTTGTAAACAGTGGCTCTGTTCTTTAGAAAGGAGGAAAACAAATCTCTTATAATGGCGCCAGCATCGCTCATGGACCGTTGCAGATAAGTTTTCACATTCTTTCTCTCAACTGTAATTTCTGAAATTTACTTAAGTACTGCCGATAATGCCTGTAACTGTTAAGGAAAACGAAAGTTTGTAAACAGAAGCTCTGTTCTTTGAGAAATGAGCAAAACAAATCTTCTTAAAATGGCGTATTAAATATGGCAATTGGTCTAATGAGATCTTTGCAAATAGAAGAGCTTTGGACCTCTTTTAATTTTCGTGTGGCTTACACGATTTATTTATTTGCCCACGCGAGTCAGAAGCTCTGTTCTTTGAGAAATGAGCAAAACAAATCTTCTTAAAATGGCGTATTAAATATGGCAATTGGTCTAATGAGATCTTTGCAAATAGAAGAGCTTTGGACCTCTTTTAATTTTTGTGTAGCTTACACGATTTATTTATTTGTCCACGCGAGTCAAGTGCCTGTCACGTGGTCTAGTAAGCCACGTATGTATGCATTGCGGACCTATTTTTTCTAATTGGTCTCCGCCATTGCAAATCTTTAATTGTAAATATTTTATAAAGTTCATTGTTACTCCTTAAATACCCAATATCAATATGTTTATTCTCCCTACCGTTCTGACATATTTCATATGTTACAGGTAGGGAGAATATGTATGAACGTTGACTCAACTGATCCATGGTGATCATTTCGTATATTCTCATGTCGTGTGTTCCTGTTGTAAGGACAAGTTAGATTGTGGTCACTAATTGGAAGTGAAAAGGTAAGGATCACAGAGACAATGATCAGACCAAATTATCTGCTTTAAGGTGAACGGTTTTTTGCATTGATTATGGGTGAAAAGAATTGGCCAATGTTCGCACAATAAGGGTTGTTGTTCATCTCCAGAGCACAGTTTTTCATTGGCTTACAGTGTACGGTCAGGAGCAAGAGTGGCATCGAAATGTAATGATAGCGCCACACCCAGGGCTTACAGGAGTAAATACAATACTGGAGGTGACACTTCGTTCTCAGATCTCCTCATTTTTCGCGTTAGGACTTTGGAAATGTAACACTTTGCACGACTGTGCATGCCCATTATTTGAAGTCCACTGAAAGTCCACGAGTGCTGTCGTCATTAAAAAAAAAAATGTTAATAAAAAGAAGCAAATATTAAGTAGTCCAGCCTTTAAATACGTGCCGGTAAACACTGAACCTTAGCCTGTTGACAGTCGTTTCGTAGTTTGAAGGTTAAAACGCCAATCTCATTGGTATGTAGGCGGTAAAGTCTAAACGGAACTTTCCGTATTAATCTTTGTGAGTGACAAAATAATCTTAAAGGAATAATATGTACTTATGCCATCTGTTGATGAAGGACTTACAGATAAGGATGAATTACGAAAATATCCACACTGTAGCATAGCATACACAGGAACACTCAGTTGCCCCACAGTAACTTATAAGAAAGCAAGAAACAATAAAACAAGCAAGCAAACAAAAAATAAAAAGCAAGCAAAACGAAATAGGTGAAACCTAAGGATTTCAGTGAAGATCAGAGCCTTCTCAGTATAAAATAATAGTAAACATTTGAAATTGTGAATCGCGTAGTTTAAAGCCTGTCTACAACCAACCGTTAGCTTGCAAAACAACAACATAAAGACAACCAGTGAGAACAGAGAGTAAGAAATCAAATACTTGCGCTGTAAACGTTGGGCGTTTATTTGAAGAGGAAGAAATCTAGTTGTATCAAACCGAAATTGTTAAATTAGAGCTACAACCAGTTGCAAAACTGTTGAGACAATCCCAATCAAAATCAGGCATTTTTTTCCCCTAAAGTTGCTGCTGGTAAGGAATCTGCGAGATATAACGCATAGCCCCTGTCTCTCTCCCTTAAAAGTTGTTAGTCAAAGTTTCGATCATGATGTTGCACTGTTAGCAACTTTGATAAAAGGGAGAGAGGGAATTGGAAGCGCAAGGCATTTTTAAAACCAAAATAACGTACAGTGCCTCAAGTATTTTTGCAACTGGTTGTAGTTTATCAAAAGTAAGATGTGGCCTCTTTTCATGATTTGACAGGGGCTTAAGTATTTCTAACTAAAGAGAGAGCCTAATCAATAATTGCCGTCTTTCAGTAAAGAAAAAAAAAAAGGAATGTGAAAACACTCGAATAAAAAAAGTGCCCACATGGATTACATTATAAAAATTACTTCAGTCAAAGTGCAGGCTGGAATTCATTCATACCCGCCTGAAATCCACATGAGGTAGCTATTTAGAGAAAACCACATCTGCATAACTGTTTGACTTCTACAGACAATCCACGATTCTTGCACGCAAAGCAAGCTGCGGTTTGGGTTTTGTGAATCTTGCATCAAAGCACTAGTGTTACATGTCCAGAACAAGAAAGCAACTGAGCATTCTCTATTTCGTTTCCAGTGATTTGTTTTCGTCATATATAGAGACATGGAATTCTTCTGGAATTCTGATTTGTGGCCGATCGTAATTATTATAGGGTAAGGGTTAAAGGTCGGATATCTGGAGTTTTCTTATCGCTAGCTTTGCACGTTTTGTATGGGCAACAACCAAGAAGTTTTGGGGAAATATTGGGCACTGTAGTAGGGGTATTGATTTAACAGTCGCATGGATGGTTCACTGAATAGACTTATTTTTCCTTTGCTTTATCTGGTAATTACTGACAGAACGAATTGTTCTTCTGTTACTACTGACAGATAGGTTGCGAAGGAACACTGTAGATAAAAATTTGCCCCAGTGGAATTAGCACAGGAAAGCTTTGTTGAATTATCCTATTAATCACTAATGAAACCCTATTAAAAATTTCCCTTAAATAGCTTAAAGTACCAATCGTGATTCAGTTTTTAAATATTTGTTTTAGCGAGGTAATTTTCACATTGTCTGTATTTTAATGTGAAAGGCATGACTGGCGTTAATTATTTTGTCGTGTGTCTGTACAAACCAACAGTAAACAGATTAGGAAATAACTAAAGACTGATACTGCAAAGGCTTAAACTTGCTTTTCGTATTCGCAGCTCTTTTACAATACCTGGTAAAAGTTTGAATGCTTGTCAGAAAAGAGCGAACAGGGAACCGTACAAATGCAGCTATATCGAGGCTCCATTTGTGTTTCTTTATAGTGAGAAAATTAGATTATTTATAGCTACGGGACAAATACGGAGTTAGGGTCATGCACACATACACTGAAAACAATCCCTAAACAACCAAATTGAAGATTTGAAGATATAAATTGTCTTTTTGACAACACCTCGTTTGCGGGCGGTTTAATTAATCTCTCATAAGACCCCTTGAAATTCAAGTGTCGGCGGGACAACACCTCAGTCCCGCATTATTAAGAATTATAACTGTTGATCTTTCAATACTTTGATTTGATTTGATTTGATGTAGAGTTTATTTGATTTTGAGGGCCAGAGAGTCATCAGTGTCTTAGGACTACTGTTAAGTGTTTCACCCTCTTTAAATAAAGCCTATTATTATTATTATTATTTAGTACACGATAAAACAGATAACATCATTTGCAACAACAGGCAAACTATCAAAAAGGGCACTTACGTCGAATGAAAGTTCCACAGCACCGGTTCTTTAGGTCTTCGACTTGTGGTTGTCTTTGTACAAACCCTGAAATGTACATAAGTGGAACAAAATGGAGCGAAAGCGCTATTTATACAAAAGGGCAGTGATCATTTCTGAAAGGAAATGTGCAAGATTCTTTCGATTTCGTGCCTAGATTAATTAAATCTGAAGAGTCGTTTTTCGTCAGTAATTTATTGTTAACAGATTACTCGCAGGAGACCCAAATAGACGTACGTGTGTTCCAAATAGACGTACATGTGTTCCGTTTCTAGAAACCGATCAATTAATTTACAGGTTACATCTGCCTTAGTGACCTTTCGTACGGAATATTAATTTTGGCTGTGTTTCGCGGAGTTATATGATCATGTTTCGTCAAAAATTGCATGTTAAGATCAATGGTATCGGATTGAGACTTTTAAATCATCAACACATTGGAAACCAACTGAATTACGAGGCATGATTGATAAACTATAACTTAACGTTAATCAACAATGACTTCAATTCATGCACAACCAAGTACTACCATACTTAAAGTGTTACTGTTCACGTACTGGCAGTTCAGCCCAGATAATTTTAGCTCATAGCTGCATAAATAGTTCGTTAATACATGTGATTAACTACAATTTTCTCGCAGTCAAAACTATACTGTCCTTTTAAAAGGGACAATCATGTACCAGATAGTCGCAGCACAACTAACAGTTTTTACTACAAAAAGCTAGGAAAATATATAGACATGATTTGAAAGGGATATGATCTTTCCCGTCCGCCACCAGATCCAGAGTATTGGAAAATTGCGAGTTCACAAATAGTGGAAGTAAAGCAGGTTTACAGTTCATTTCGCGAAAAAAAAAAGAAACATGAACAGGAATGAAATCCTAGTAATTTCAGTAAAAACTTGTTGAAAGGTAACAAATAACAACTGTAAAAATATGAGCATTTGGATGGTAAAATGGCTGAATATACTTTCCAGAAAGACATTTTCGTAACTACCCATTATGATTTGACGTAACATCGCTCTCTTGGTAATTTCCAACGAAAGCACGACATCATTTACCCGACCTTTGTGACAAGTCTTTTAACATACGGGCGATAGCTTCGGCTAGCAAAGCAAGAAAATCCAGTTTTTGTTGGTTTCTACTTGCCCTGACATTAGCAGTCGATATTCCATCTATAATAATTTGTGATCGGACAGAAACTGTTACGTTAGCTGTGGGGAATCGGAGAGTTGTTTTCTACAAATCGTGTGTGTAATTTAACGATGATGTTCAAGAGCATGCTAGTTTGCATATTTTGTTAAAAACAGTTCGCCGGCGCGAGCTGTGATTTGAAGCTTGCGAAGAATTAGTAGGGGCAACCCACTGTTTGGCCCACTGAAATTGCCGTACATCAAGTAATCATCACAACAAACACAGATAGAACAAGTCATTTTCGCAGAAATGTTTTCGGTTACGTTTCCAATCACTGATAGAACTTCAAAGTAGACTACTGGAACTTGCGTAAAAATGAAAGTGAACGCGCTGGCATTTCTTTTGTGTGAAATACGAGTGAGGAAAGTAAGCACTCGGAAAATCGTGAAGAACCTGCTGAATATATTGGTCTCGGGGTTCACAAACCGCATGCGAAAACGGTATTTTCTCACGAGCATTTTATTTCAGGGAGGGTGTCTTTCCACTTGTGCGTTTGGAAGCTCGGCTAGTTATTTTAAAAATAGATCGGACTCTCGTATACCGAGGGCGTGGCATGTAACCATTGGTGATCCCGTTGGAAATCGGCCACCTTGGGATCGCATGCAAAGACACGTAAATCGGTATGACGTAATAACTCTTCTCATGAAATTTCCGAAGTAATATTTCATGGTAAAGTTTTACATGCTAAATTCATTCCTTCAGCCCGTTATGCTATGCCTTCGATCACCAAGTTAATTATTTTTCCATCTCTCTTCATTTTATAGTTTTTGAAGTGCCGCGAAAGCCTGTGTTTATATCATTAGTTCAGTTACCAAGGTTATGTTAGAAAACATGAAACGGTGGCAGATAAAGCTTGAAGCAAAGATCACGGATGCTTCTAGAACGAAAAGACAAATAACTTAAAAAACGTTACCGATAAACAGATGCTTAACTGAACATCACACGAATTTCGACACTTCTGAACTTCCAGGAAGTAATATTCTGATCACTCTTCATAGGACGACATTCCTCATAAAACTTTGTGGCGGACGAGGCGATGAACATGTTGAAAGTAATGAGACGGCGAAGAAGAACTATTTATCCCACGATGATATTTAATGTGCGGGTATTATGTTTGCAAACACAGTTTGCGTACGTCAATACCTTGAGAATGAACTTCCGACACTTGACCTTGTGACACGCTGGCAACAAGCAGATCAAAAAAAAAAAAAAAATCGCCACACCATTATCTTGCCTCGTTGTCTGTTCAGATGCTATGAAGTTCAAGGAAAGGTTACCGGTTTCGGACATCGTGTTTGCTCGAAGACAAACAGCTGTAGGTATGTGTAAGAAACTGGGTATTAAGTGCCTCCTTGTGTTAGGAGACTTCTGAAAAGCCATGGACGTTGGAACCTGTGTATAAACCCCTCTGATATATAAAAAACAAACTTCTAAAACATATAGTTTTCAACTTTGTGTTCTTTTTCCTTTGTCGCGATGATACTGAAAACATGATATATTGTACTCCAATGTACCGGAATTTTTCTTTAAATTTCCTGACTTCTACACTAAAACGAACGAAGATTACCCAGTGGATTACGAAACTGTCCGCCAACTGTTTTCCAGAATCTTTTATATAATTAAAGTCACTGATATGAGATATTTTAACGTAAAACACCACTGATATTCATGGAAGTATGACCCTTGACTCCTGACCTGAAACAAAGCCACTTGCGTCATGCACAGAGTTTTAGAAAGATCAAAAACCTTCGCGAAAGTGCTGGGCATCTTTGATTACGCCGAATCAATTGTTTCTTTGGTGGGACTTAACCTTTAACTTCAAGAGCTCTTGAGGCCTGGCCATTTCATTACTATGCTTAGGGTTACTGTCCTAATAATTGTTTTTGAATTCAAGGTTCAGGAACCATGCCAAAACAGAAAACTTTCAAATAGAGGCTACTTGACAGACTTGACCGTTCTTGTTGTTTTTATTCGCTTTCCACACGGAGATAACCACAGGGCAGCCCAAACTCAAGAAGACATAGTCGACTTGTATTTCAGCTTGAAGTTTAGTAAATATACAAAACATGCGTACGATTGTCATTTTCTGTGCCCTTTCGCCGTCTTACTCCTTGAGGTGGTGTTTTGGGCGCATTTTTACGATCCTTCAAGACGTCAGACAAGCAAGAGGACACAGGAAATGGAAAAAGGAAGTTTATCCAACGCCTTTCAATTCTTAACGGTGAATGCAGGTTTGGGTGCTATGAGATAACCGACCGTCGTTTCGAAAACTCCCGTTGACATTCGTATTTCGCTGCACACGGGAAGACGCCGAAAGCTACTAAACTATCGCATGTTATGATTCTAAAAATCTCCAGTGACAGGATTCGTACACCTGTAGATGGTAAATAAAGGCCTTTAACCCGTTGTATTTGAAAAGAGGTTTACCATAGAAATTCATAGGATTTAGAGGTCACCATGATCACAAGGAGTCGGGTCGGCACGATTGTGGAAAATTTAAATTAAAGATAATAGAAATACGAGAATTTAGAAGAGGAAGTGGCAAAAACGTATATTAAAAAAAACAAAAAAACAAAGAAACAATCAGTTCAAAACAAGCGAAAGAAAAATGACTTGTTTGAATTAAACTGATGATGTGATAGGATTCATCGGTAGGCTCAAAACCTAGACAGGAAATAACTACCTGATAGCTTATCATTTTAAAGCCACACTTAAGATTAAAGTGATTTATATGAGAGGCAGGGTTCCCAGTTCAACTGACGTAACGACTTCCATCTCATAGAGTATTACTCAAAAAGTGCGTCTAAACATGGAAAATGAAAATTTTCAGACTGAGAGGAATTGAGAAGATCAAATCGAGCCTGATCCAGTCATTATTTTAACAGAAGCTATTGCTTGACGAAATTATTAGATACGGGACAATGAGATCATGACTGATATCCCTCTCTCGCATCTCTTATATGAAAATCACTACGAGCATTAATAAAGTGGCTACTTAAGCTTAGTTTACAGGATTGTCGTTACTGCCAATTTTGAATTTTTAATATGAATATGCCAGGACAAACAAGAATTAATCAAAGAAAACAGCGAACCACATTTGGGTGGTGTTTAAGTTAGCTTTGAGTTTGATAGATAGGGGACAATGAGATTCCAATATCCCTCTGTCGCATCTTTATATGAAAATCAATACGAACATCAATGAAGTGGCTATATAAGCTTCGTTTACAGGATTGTCGTTCCTGCTAATTTTGAATTTTTAATACGAATGTGCCAGGGCCTAAAACAAACAAGAATTGGTCAAAGCAAACAGCGAACCACATTTGGGTGGTGTTTAAGTTAGCTTTGAGTTTGATAGATAGGGGACAATGAGATTCCAATATCCCTCTGTCGCATCTTTATATGAAAATCAATACGAACATCAATGAAGTGGCTATATAAGCTTCGTTTACAGGATTGTCGTTCCTGCCAATTTTTAATTTTTCAGATATGAATATGCTAGGGCCTAAAACAAACAAGAATTGGTTAAAGCAAACAGCGAACCACATTTGGGTGGTGTTTAAGTTATCTTTGATTAGTATAAAGTGCGCACTTGAAATGAAAGGAATTGAGTCAATGTTAAGCGCAAATTATGAAAGACGGAAACACGGGTATATGGAGAGTAAGAGATAGTTCCTGGGTACTTACTGTGGAAGAGTTTTTCATTTTGCAGCAAAATGAGCGTACAAAGAATGTGGAAAACCACGGATGCTTTTGCTTTCTTGCTTATGATTATGCCGCTTATACTTCATGGACTACTCAGAGAAACGAAAATAAACATAGCTTCCAGTTGATCGGTGACGCTTTAGTCAAATCGTTTTATCTCAAACGTCAAGCCATGTCTGTTGGGCAGGCATTATTTGAGTAAGAAAAGGTTAATCTCGACTTTCTGCTTGGTAAGCTTGTTACGCGACTTTTTTCTTGCCAATCGTGTTCTTTGAAATCAAATAGCATTCCCGTTTGTCATGAAATGGCCAAATTCTGTTTAAGGGGGAAATCAAGTGTCAAAACGCAAAACTCCAATTTGGATATTTCTTAGAAACAACCTTGTCTTTAAAGAGGTTGATGACATTATATACTGTAAAGCAATATTACAATCTCGTAAACATGTCCATCGATTCGAGGAACTTATCGCCTTAGTAGTTCGATCGCACTACTATAGTTGAAAAGATAGAAGCAGCTAGTCGAAAATATTACCCTAGAAGACACGGCTTCGACGTTAGTACAAAACTATACAAAAGTCTCTTTTTATTTGATTAAACAGTTAACTTAGTTTATAGCATAAAAAATATGTTAAGCACTGTGTTGCGCCATGAGGAGGTCTGTTTAAAGTTTTTTAAAACCATTCACAGGCACTTATATATTTGGCTGATCTCACCGATGAAGGGGCAGTACACGAAACGTCTTACCTTTGCTTAATTAGTTCGCCTTGATAACTTCGCTGAGAAATTCCTGTGATAAGAATTGAAATTTATATGATCATTTGCTGTTGTATTGACAATCGTCCTTGTTAATTATACCAGAAAATGAATTGATATAGCAGCAAAAATCGGCTGTTGTTGGGTAAAAGGACAATGAAGCTCGTAGACAGCTTACCTTATTTACGGTTTTTGAAAAAAATCAGAGGTGCCTCAATGTTAACGTGACCAGACGGAAAAATGTTGATGCTAATGCTTTGTTTTTCGATGTTTTCAAACGCGTCCAGACAAACTAAAAGAATGTAATATTAGATAACCTTGGCATAACTTTTCTGTCTCCTTCTGACCCCAGATTTGGGCGTCGAAAGACAGCAAAAAGAACCCCTCTTTGAGAATTAACAAAAAAGGGTTCGTAAACGCTCAGTCTCTCGCAATTCAATTAAAAAACCTCCAGTTGGTTCTCATTTTTCTTCCAACAGTGATTGAACAAGATATTTTTTTTGCTTAACACTCTAAAGCTGATTTTCTGAAAATTTCTACTGCGCTGAAATCACGCTGACGTGGAATTCACAAGTTCATGACAGCTGTGGGATTTCTGTGATGGAACCAACACATTTCTTAAATATGTAGAACTCCACGACCGAAATAATAGATAAAACGTGGTCAAAATAAAAAAATCTATACGCCTTTCCTTATCTGATGATTCAAAGGAAGCTACTTAAACTACTTACTCGGGTCAACTGGATCTCCATATCTCTCAACGAACAGAAAACGTTTCCCTGATGATCAAGCAAATTCTTATCGTAGTTTCATCAGTTTAACCCCGCGTTTAAGAAGGTTAAATCCTATTAAAGCGGAAAGTTTGAGTCTTGCGTCAAGGAAAATCAGGCGATAAAGAGTGATGAAGTCCATTTACATACAGTCGAAACGTCAAATGACTGCAGCATGACAAAGAGATATAATTATATGTTAACGAAGGAACAGTGTCAATGCTGAGCAATTTTTGCGATTGCGTTTCTGAGTGGCACTCGGATATATATGCCAATGGCATTTCAGCACCACTTTCCACTTGACCACTTAAAGTCCGGAAGCCATTTCAACTATAAGTGAACATGTGAGAAATCTAGTTTTCAAAAGGTGTGGATTACATTATGACTGCCACCAAGCTTTCTCTGGTTCTGGTTGGTTTAAACCAGTTCATCACGTGACGTGATGGGCAAGACAACCAGGCCATGGATAGTCGCTATCATTAATACCTGGATAGATATCAAGATTTCGCGAAAAACCCTATTTTTTTCTAATTCACTCGCAAATAGGTTGCTTACATTTTACTTAAAGTTTTCGTCCCTTTCTTTTCGTCTCAACCTCCCCTCCCCCCCTTAAATTCCAAGGAAGTTTAGCGTTGAACAAGTAAAAAAGAGTTTTTCTTTAGGGACCAGTTTGTTAACTGCCCTTTGAAAGATATTCTTAAAACTAGCACGCTATAAGCTTTGGCTATGACGTTTTATAAAATAGACGGTGTAATCTCCGCGTTGTGAGTCACGAGTCGAAAAAAGCCAACAAAAGATGTATGAAACAATTTTCAGTGTGGAGTCACCCTGTTCGCGTCATATGTGCGTTATAAGAATACCCACGCACTGAGAAATGAATCTATTTGTTAATCAGTTCGTCAAATTTACAACGGAAGGATCGATGTGGATGAATGCATAACGCTCTCCTTGGAAGTGAAACAGTTCTCTAAATACGTTGACTATAATTAATTTACGCTATCTGACGACATTTTAGTGGACATGCAAGTCATCATTGCCCACGTTCAGTAAACTAGGAGCGGACCTCTAATCCGCTCGGTTTGAAAGTAAATTACTGTCGACTTGGCTGAAGTCAAGGCTAAGGCTCTGGGCTTTTTCCTCGAGAAAGGGAAACTAATTTTAGTAATTAATTTTAGGAATTGACGGTACTGTTGACACCCTCCAAAGGTCAGCATTTTTCTTCTCGATTGTTTTCATTTTTAGGACGTAATCTGCAATCCAGGAAATAGCTAACCGCACTATCACATACAAACACTGTACATTCCACTGGTAATAGAGGTAATAGGAAACGAGAGATGGCTAAAATAGCAGGCTGTTTATGATGTAAAATACTCAGGGATTTGCACAGTTTCTTTTCGTTTCGCCTGCCTAGAATAAACCGCCCCACCCCCGAAGATGTACTAGGCCATTTTTTTCTTTTTTGCTAAAAACAATTTTAAAAATTGTAGTTTGGCATTCTAAAGATCACAGACGTACACTGGAGAAATTGCAGTTACAGGCTCTGGGGATCTTCGGAGATCACGTTCAAATACGGTTTACATAACTCTGGGGATTCACTCTGATAGATCGGAACACTCTTTCATCTTGTTAGGCAGCTTTAAACCAAAATCTATCACTTTTCACCTTGTCACCCGCAAGGTAATGCTGATTGATGAAATAATATTTATTGTGATTAACACAGACAGGGGTTTATGCATGGAAAAAAACATTATGAAAAATTGTTTTAATATTATTAATCATTATCATTGTTCTTTTGTTTTTGGCTTAGCGGCGTTTACACGTTCCGAAAGCAACTAAGATTTTGCGGTCCAGACTCTACGGTATCACAGATCTCTTTTATGTTTATGTTTATCGGTTCGTACGTGCGTACAAGCTATTTATTCGCCGTGTTGAAAAACACGGCGCTGTACCGCCGTCCATGTAAACTACATTTTACGATGTACATCTGGTTTGACATTGAAGAGCTCTCGGCGAGACCCAAACACTTTCTTTAGAAAAAAGCTTAAAACCAAACTCGTTCTATGGATTGTATTACAAGTGTAACTCGCAAAAACTGAGGACCTTGTGGCAAGAGTCACAAGATCCGATCTTTAGTTTCAATATCGGCGCCCCGCGACCGGTTAGCTCAGTCGGTAGAACACCGAACTACACCTAGCGGGAGGGCGCGGTTTCAAACCCCGGCCTGCGCTGGTCTTTAAATACCAAGTAGAAAGCGCTGTCTTTGTTATGACATCTGCAAATGGTTTGACGTTCTAGTCTTCTCTGAAAAGGACGAAGAACCGAAGGTTCTGCCTCACAACCCTTGTTCATTATAACTATGTGGGACGTTTGGGAGCCCACACATTGATCGCAAAGGGTAGGTGTCTTAGTTACCGTTGTTGACAGTGGTCTGGTCTTTGGGTTGGCGCTTCACATAGGGTTACTTTCCTATGAACTATCAACATTCAAAGCAACGGCATTTGTTAAAATCATCATGATCATAGCACCTATTCATAAAAAAAGATACCACAATAGTTAGCTGTAGCGATAAGATGCTATAATTTCCAAGTGTTCTTTCCTCAAAGATGACATTAATACACATGATTAGACGCCAATTTTCCAGTAATGCAATTTGCCAACGGCAAAGTTAGAATTCTGGCCCTAAAATGACCACATTCGGTAGCAATCCGTCATCAATACGGAGCTCTGGGGAATTGGCCACTGATGTCAGTTCAACAGTACAATGTCCTCAATTGCACTGTTAGCTTCTCTTGCACTACCAAGGTAATTTAACGAGTCCTTTGCATGTGTCGCACCTTTCCTGCCCCTTAAACTAAATATGTTTGCAAACATTGTTTCCTCATTGTACTGAGTTTCAGGTTGTAACAATTCGATATAAACTGCTTTCTCAAGATTCCTTCGTAAAACCTTCAAAGATTCCGTGCTTAAATCGACGGTTTTCTGTGGCAGAACTCGCACTGATGCGAGAGTAGTATTTTGCTATGAGTATCCTTTGTTAAATTTAACTACGTGCGTTAGCTTGTCAAATGTAAAGTTGAATGACTACAAGACGTGGGTTCAAAAATAAGCCGCATACATATGAGCTATATCCCAGATATATATGGGACGATCATGTCCTTTCACTGACGAAGTAATACCATTTTGCTTTGCAAATGATGACAATCCACCAATTTTAAGTCGATTGAATATAAAGTCAAAGAGCCCTTAGCTTTCTCTTGCAAGTTGAGCGAAGCATCAGACTTTATTCTCAACAAATTGTTTGCCGTTACTGCGACTGACAACCACAACTAACGGTAGAGAGTGTCAGTGTTTGTTATTAATTTAGCAGAACCATGTACGCTCCTACAGTTTTCAGTACGGCACAATAAAACTCTCATTGGTTTTGACTACCGCGGTAACCAGTAAATCTACTCACCTTTAAGCCGATGCAATGTCTTTCACACTTTACAGTTGAACGTGGACACCCAGGAAAGGTAATTGCATGTTTTATATCTATCAATCGTTAATTCTCAACAAATTCATTTTGCAGCCTGCCTAATTAGCTATTTGAAAAAAATCATTTGTCTTTATCTGCAAGATCAGAGATGATGATTAAGTATTTACTTCAGCTGGAAAAACAATCACTTTTTTGTAACTTAATTCGTATTACCGACTATCTCTAGTTTTTTTTAGATCTTGCAGAGTTCACTGTGTGATTGATAAGTCACTTCTCTTTGCAACTGCAGTGTACTTGCAGTACCACGCGGCCTTCACTTGACACGTCATGAGAAAGTAAAGAGTGATCAGGCTGCGGTAGTTTGATGTTTGAGTCAGTTTTCAAGCTGATAAATACTAAAAGATGGACCGGTCTGATTACAAGACACAACACAAACAAAGAAAGAAACGAAAACATAAAAATTGTCAAGTTATTACCTGTCTGAAGAGTTAAAACACTGAGCGAAAAGTTCGTAGAAACCGCTACAAACTGAAGCATGGTTCAATCAAATGAGATTGCGAAAAGCATTAACATGCGACGTTTCCTTTGGTTGCAATGCTATCCGGTCTTCGGCACTCCTCAACCCAAATGAAAAACGTCAGTAGCCAGGTACAAACTCC
>OX419341.1:6154352-6251852 GCA_948470475.1 Galaxea fascicularis
CATGCACGTGGTGTGGTGTTGGGGGAAGCGGCAAACGAGTGCGTGCCCGGGAATCTGAAAAAAACTTACTGGGTCAGACCCCACCATCCGTCGTCCGTGTAACACATGCACACGGTGTGTTCCCACGGATTGACGACGCACGTCAAAATGTGCCCGGGGATCTGAAAAAAGGAATGAAAGGACATGAAAGGACGTACGGTGGTGATGGTGGTTCGCACATGCACGCGACGTGTGTCCAAGGATCGATGATGCACGTTAGAATGTGCCCTGGAATCTGTAAATGACGGGAAAAAAACACTTACACTCATCAGCTGGTGCATGCGTTCGCATGGCAAAGGATGCAGAGGTGGATCGTGCCGCAGAGGGCGCAGAGCATGAGTCTGTGGGGATTTAACTGAAAAAAGAGAATACCTTTGATACAATCGAATTAACCCCCATTTGTACGTGAAGCCGTAGGCACTGGGGCAGGTGCACTTGTGAACGTGACCCTCTAGGGTAGCGATCTGTCGAAGCAATGGTCAAAGGTTGGTGTCTAGATATTGGATGCCCCATTTGTATTTCTTCGCTAGGATGAATGGGCACGTGCAATGAACGGTGCTTAACCAACGAACGATCTGATGGAAAAAAATCAATACGTACTAGTTGTAACCGGTTTGCCAAGGGTATGTCCCTGGGGCGTGCCAACGATTGTGCCAAGTCAAGCACAAGGAAGAGGGATAATATTGATAGTACCCCGACCTCGTGAACCCTGCAATCTGAAAAAAGGAGTACCTACGTGTTAGTTCTGGAGTGGGAGAGTGTAGAAGAAAGAGGGTTGCCTTCCCCAATTCGCCACGTGCAAACGGTCTATGAGGTGGCAATCGCAATCTGGAACGAGGAGATCTGTGGTGGCCGCCGCATGACCGTGCCCGAATGTGGAGAGTATCCAATCCTTCATGAAGCAATTTTTTATTACCTATGGATAAATGTCGTGGGTCACCAGAGGTGTTATATGCCAAGGACCATTGCTTCGACAGACGTGTGCGCGTATGATTTTGAGAGGGTTGGGGCGATGGCACGCTAGGAGGAGTGCCGACGCCCCGGTGGGGACCTGTGTGGCGATGGGCACCCATATGTAATCGCATACCGTGTTTTTTCCTGCTAAACCCTGGAAAAAAGAAAAGTGGAGTCTGAGCATGGGGTGGGTGCTTCCGGTCCGTGGCGAAGGAGATAATTGTGGCGTATGATGCCGTGAATGGACAAGAGTACCTGTTGTGGGACAAAAAAAAGCGCGACCCTGAGTGTAGGGGGATGTGTTGGGGACTACGTTGGTCAAATGCCGATGGAATAGCACCCCATTGACTTGCATTATCTGCGTATGGACCTGTGAAAAAAAGGATTTTTTTACCTGTAGGTCAGTGAGTGAGGGCAAAAGTAGTAGAGGGGTAAGTCGTGAGCGTAGTGTCTGTGGTAGCCCACCCCGTGGCTGGTCAGTATCTGTATTTCGATCTGCAAGGAAAGGATGTACGTACGTTTGGAACAGGCGGGTCAATTTGTAAGCGTGAAAGTGGCTTAGCCTCGCGTTGCCCGTGCATGCGTCTGTGGACGGGTAGTAGTAGCAGAGCGTTAGCGAAGGGAGCATCTGGAAGGAAATAAAGATGAGATACTTACACCCTGTAGGGGAGGTAATGATGCGTTTTTTCCTTTTGATTGTAGTGTATGTGAAGGGGATGGGCACCCATCCACATTCGCATCGCCAAGGGGTAGCAGGAGATGTGAATGGGTAATGGCTGAGAGGAAAAAAAAAAAAAAAAGGACACTTACGCCAAGATGGCACCGATGATGGCTGTGAACATGTGAACTAGATAGTCGCTGTCCACTGGTACCCCTTGGTGATGATGAGCCCCCGTCGAGTGTTTGAATACACACATTTCCCTGGATGTCAAGGGCTGTGTGGTGAAATGAGAATGTTACCACCCCCACCAGTTTGCATCTGGATCGTAATCTATCCACGTATGGTACCACTCTTTGTAACAAAACATGCACACGTCTAAGTGAGGTGTGAACTATGCGAAAGGAAAAAAAAAAAAGTACCTTAGGCGTTCGACTTTCGACATGTTTAGCATCGCCCCGTCTAAGAAAGGTGTTACGTGAAAGTGCCAACCTGCCCATTGGGGCCAACATTCAGTGTCGGGGTTGACTAATGGCTGATGTTGAGAAAAAGAAGAAAAACTCACTGTATGAACGCATATGAGTCCAGTGGTGACGTTGCTTGCGGAAGAAATGAGTATGATGACGCGGTGGATATTCATTAGGGGGGTACGTGCAACATTCCTCACGGGGTAACAAGGACTGAAAAAAAAGAAGCCAATGACCAAAGTAGGCCCCTAGTGCGAATGACAGAAAAAACGAAAAAACATACCGTGCCATGGACGCGACATCGCGGCAAATTGTCGAGGTGTTGATGCACCTTGTCCCATCCCATGGCTTTCCTTTGTTTCACATTGTCTTTCGCCTCCGCCTTCAACTTTTCCAACAACACCGTTTCTTTCAGATGAATGGACAAGGTGTCCCACGCGCTCCAGAAAGGGGGTAGCGGAGCCGGTGCGGCGGCGGGAACCCACTTCATGGGGCCTGTCCTTTCCCATGTACCGGGAGGCTCGCCAGCCCACGTGCAGATATCTGGTACGGCGACCAGCTTTGAGGTACCGTCCGGCTTCGGGAAGGCCAGCCATTGTTGATCGGTCGATAGTCGAGGGCACTTGACGTTGGGCTGGTAGATGGTCACTTGTTTCGAGATGGTGTTGCCGTCGTCGTCTGTCACTTCAGCTTCGACGGTAGAGTACGATGGTCGTGAGGCTTGTGACTCGTACGTCAACGAGGTTTGCATGCAGTCCTCGAGGTGTTGTGCACTTGCTCTGGGTTGCGATGACATGATAGTGAATGAGGAGGTGCGCGTTTGGCGCGCGTAAATAGTCCGATGGGTCGTCCAATCAGAGACGGGGACGGCCGTCACGTGGGGTGGGAAGAAAGGGGGGGTACCCCCCCATCCCCCATTTATTCCCACGTGATCAGGGAGGGGGCCAATGAGAGCAAGGGGGTGACGTGAGCGACCGAGTTGGATAAAAGGAAAGGTTGACGTACCGAGTAGCACAAAAAAGAGGATGGCCGAGAATGATGATGATGAGAATGGACGATTTGACTTTACGCTGGAACCCATGTTCGACCGTCGCAGCCAGAGACTGGGGGTCCAGGAACGGGTCTTTCGCACCCGTCTGCAGCAACGAGGTTCCTTGGGACGTGGGCGTCGAATAGGAGGAGCGCTCACGGAAGGGTTGCGCCGAGTCGTCCGAGACCTGGTGAGGGATGAGGATATCGACGACCGGGATCGCGTGTTCTTCACGATAGGCTCTGACCGCATCGCCAACAATTACAACGGATGGGGTCTGAGAGCGGAGGAATGGCGCCGGAATGACCTGCGCGTGGATGCGATGCTCGAGCACATGCAACGAATGCTCAATTCCAATGAACAATTTGAAGTGGACGATAGTTTTCATCTCACCTTTGTTCATGTGCGTGGGACGCCCCGCGGCGGCGGAAAGAGAAGGAGTAGGAAACCCGGGCATTGTTCCCTGGAGGTATTGAGAAAGATGAAGAAGACCGTGGTGCGCATCGAGAGAGATCCTCAGAATTTGTGTTGCGCGCGAGCCATCGTGACGGCCATGGCCAAAGCGAAAGAAAGTCCGAGATGGGAGGAGTACATGCGAGGGCGGTGGTTGCAGAAGTACGAAGCGAAGCAATTGCATCGCAGGGCCGGGGTGCCCTTCGGACCGTGCGGCGATGACGAATTGAAACGATTTGCCTCTCATCCCGATTTGTACGAGTATACGATCGTGGTGGTGGATGCCGATCGTCTTTTCAAAACCTTTGCCTATGGGTTCGGGCACAAGCGGATCGGATTACTGCACGACGGCGGCCATTACGACGCCATCACGTCCTTGCCGGGGTTCTTCGGGACCAGTTACATTTGCGCGTACTGCTATAAGGGGTACAATGACCAGGGACAGCATCGGTGCGAGAAGAACGAAAAGCATTGCCCGTCGTGCCTTCAAGACGAATGTGCGGAGTACACGGAAGCACGCGCGGCGCGGATGGGACCCACCGTGGAGTGCGCGAGTTGTCGGCGGTCTTTTTACGGAGGGAAATGCCTGGAGAATCACTTCAGTCGAACGCTCAGTGGTCAATTGCCCGGGTTTGGGAGACCCTCCGTCTGCACGTGCCGAAGGAGATGCAAAGACTGCTTGAAATTGTTGTGCGGTGTCGAGGTCATCCGGAGGCACCTTTGCGGTCATGCCGACTGCCCCTCTTGCAAGGAATACGTGGACATTGGCACGCACAAGTGTTACCTTCAACGGGCGAAACGTCCGGATGAATTGAGGAAGGAGCGTGCGAAGATGAGGAGGAAGAGGAAGTCGGCTCGACGCGGAGCCGCAGCGGGATGGCGAACGGTCCGTGCCAACGAAGGAGGCAGTGACGTTGAGGAGGATGTCGCGACGGAGGTGGAGCCGCTCCACGTGTTCTTCGATATCGAGTGCATGCAAGAACACGGGAAGCACGTCCCGAATCTGGTGGTGGCCGAAACGGAGAGCGACGATCGCCCTTTTCGTTTCCCAGGCGAGGAGTGCATGCGCGATTTCCTGGAGTGGTTGGATACCCTCACCAAAGGCGATAAACAACCGTTGACGGTCATTGCGCATAATTTCCAAGGGTACGACAGTTATCCCGCCATCCGACAGTACCACGCGGAGAAGAGGGACATCCAACAGATACGGAATGGAGCGAAAGTGTTGAGTCTTTGCCACGATGGTATCCGCTTCATCGACTCCCTCTCGTTCTTCCAGATGCCGTTGGCCGCCTTTCCGAAGACCTTCGGGTTGACCGAACTGAAGAAAGGGTACTTTCCGCACCTGTTCAATGTGCCCGCCAACGCCCAGTACGTGGGACCCATCCCCAGCCAAGATTATTTCATGCCCGAGGGGATGTCGGTGAAGGGTCGCCGAGAGTTCGAAAAGTGGCATGCCGAACAAGTGAGGGAGCACGTGGAATTCGACTTTGCCCAAGAACTGGTCAGTTATTGCGAATCGGACGTGCGGCTGTTGAAAGAGGGTTGCTTGACATTCAAACGCTTGTTTGAAGCCGAGACGGGATTCAACCCCTTCGATCGGATCACCATTGCTTCGGCTTGCAATAGGGACCTTCGTATGAATCGGATGGCCGAAAACACGATCGCGAGCGAACCTTTGACGGGATGGAGGCGTCGCACCAACCATTCGCGCGTCTCCATGGAATGGTTGCTGTGGGTGGAGCATGGGCTACGTCGAGATCGTTGGGCGGCCATGACGGAGGAGGATGCGGACGCGGAGGACATGATGGCACTGGCGTACCCGGACACGGCCCATCTGCATCATCCGCTGTGGCGCACGCACGTTCAACACGCCGCCAACGAGGGCGAGCACAAGGTGCCTGGAACGCGGTACACCCTGGACGGGTTCGACGAGCAATCGAAGACGGCCTACGAATTCCAAGGTTGCTTTTGGCACGGGTGTCGAACGTGTTTCCCCCAACGCACGGAGGAGCACTTGCGTTTGCTCGGACGCTCCATGGAGGCCGTGCGCGCGTTGACCATTGAGAAGACGAAGGTACTGACGAGCAAAGGGTATCGCGTGGTGGAGATGTGGGAGTGCGAGTGGGACCGCCTGAAGCGAGAGGACGCCGACGTGAAAGCCTTCGTCGACCGCTTGGATTTGAAAGACCCACTCGACCCCCGCGAGGCGTTCTTCGGGGGTCGCACCAACGCGGTTCAATTGTACGCCCTGGCGGAAGTCTCGAGGGGGGAACAGATTCGCTATTACGATTATACCAGTCTGTACCCATTCGTCAACAAGACCAGCTGCTACCCCATCGGCCATCCGGAGTTCCTTTACAACCCGGACGGCACCGACATCAGCAACTATTTTGGGCTCATCAAATGCACCGTGCTGCCGCCAGAAGGGTTATATCATCCGGTCTTGCCCTATCGCACGCACGGCAAGTTGACGTTTCCCCTCTGCAGAAGTTGCGTGGAAGAGAATGTCGACCGCCCACTGTTGGAGAAAGTGAAAGAATGCCATCATGGCGATGCGGACCGGTGTTTGGTGGGAACCTGGTGCACCCCCGAGTTGCTGAAAGCCCAGGAGAAGGGATACTTGATCGTGGACGTGCACGAAGTATGGCATTTCCGACGGGCGTGTAAAGGTCTGTTCAAGTCCTACGTGAATAAATGGTTGAAATTGAAGGAAGAAGCGAGCGGTTGGCCGGAAGGGTGCGACACGGCAGAGCAACGCCAAGAGCACATTCGTTCGTACGAAGCGCGAGAAGGCATCCGCTTGGACGAGACCAAGATGGCGAAAAACCCGGGGTTGCGTGCGACGGCCAAATTGATGCTGAACAGCATGTGGGGGAAATTCGGGCAACGCGAAAATAAAGTCCAAGTCAAAGAGTTTACGGAGCCTCAAGCCATGCACGCCTTCTTGGACAGTGATCAACATGAGATTCGATACGTCAGTCCATTGACCGAAGCGCGTGTCGAAGTGCATTTCAAGAAAGAGCACGAGGACCGTGCGACGTCGCCCAACCTCAATATCTTCGTGGCCGCATTCACCACCTGTTGGGCCCGTTTGCGTTTGTACGAGGCGTTGGAGTTGTTGGGGGAACGCGTTTTGTATTATGACACCGACTCGGTGATTTTCAAGCATCGACCCGGGGACGCCGAACCGTCATTGGGGAAGTACTTGGGGGAGTTCAAAAATGAGCTGGAGGGAGACGATTTCATCGTGGAGTTCTGCTCGGGAGGCCCCAAGAATTACGGGTACCGCACGCATGGAGGGAAGACGGTGTGCAAAGTGCGTGGGTTTTCCCTGAACAGTGAAGGGCACTTGCAACTCAATTACGAGACGCTCAAGAAGAACACCCTCGACGAACTGCAGTCCCCCCTGGAGGAACCCCGATGGAATCGCATCGTCAAGACGCACCAGATTGTTCGGGATCCTCTGGAGTACCAATTGTACACGCACCCGCAGTATAAAGATTATCGGTTGGTCTACAACAAGAGGGTGTTGGATCCCATGACGTCCCGTACCTACCCGTACGGCTACGAGAGATTGACCGAGGAAGATCGAGAGGTCATGCAGATCCTCGGAGACCTTTGAGAGACAATGAACACTCTGTTTTCTTTGCTGTGTAAAAAAATGTTTTATTCTTCGCTTGAGTCATTAAACGTTACAATTTCAAGCATAACTTGGCTGTCATAATGTGTCTTACAATACATTCCGTCCACGTCTTGTCCCCCGGTAGGGCATCGATGGCGCGTATCATTTTTTTGTCCGCTTTCCATTTGTCCCTCAAACACTTGGCGATGGCATAGTCTTGATCGTGCGTTTTGGCGAGGGCGTCCAACCGGTTGACGGGCGCGTCCTTGCGCGCTAAGCGTTGGCGCAAATGCGTCCCCGGTCCCAAGTAATGATAGCCCGGCCAATGAAATTCAAACCCGATCCTCGCCAGCCATTTTTGTAGATCCAAGCGCCCTCTTTTCCTGCGTCGTCGATGCAACCGCAGACTGCGGCGACTTGCCCCTTCAAGTGTAATCCCTCTCATGCAGAGCGCGTCTCAGTTTGCGTCCCGCGTCGAAATCTTCCCAACCGGGTAAGGGTTTCAAACGAGACGCTTCGGATTGTCTGGCCTGTCGCTTGGCTTGGATTTGACGCGTGCGTCGTCGGGAAGCCGCAATGACTTGGTCCGCCCTTTCGAGGGGTGACAACCACGGTGAGCGCCCTTCGGTTTGCGCGAAGGGGAGCTGTGATCTCCCAGGGCGTGGTGGAAGGGGTGGTTTGACAGTGCTCGTTCCCGCAGACTTGACGGTGGGAGTGCGTCGCGAGGTCTTGGGTGTCTGCTTTAGTAAGGACTTGAGCATGGTATCCAAAGGTCCCGTCACCAGATCCGCCTCGTCCTCGTCACCCCCTGCTGCCGCTCGGGCGGGTGCCCCCGCCAAACGGACGCGTTTGGTGGTCTGGCTCAATTCCCGACCGATGGGTTTGAGTCGCGCCGTTTTCAATGAATCGGGCATGTTCGATTTGAGGAGAATCTCTTCTTCGGCCGCCAGACGCGCCGCTCGATTCAGTTGAGCATTTTCCGTCAACGTTCCTTTGTGCGCATCCATCAATCGCCGCATTTGCGCGGGATCCACCAGGTACCGCGTGTCGAAGGAGGACGACATGATTTTTTTTTCACGGAAAAGGAAAACAACAAAGTTTGATGGGGCACTCGGCGTCGTTTCTGTTCAGGAGCCGCTGGATGTGTTCCGCGCATTTGGTACAAGCCGCTTTATAGTTTAAGCAGTCCTGCAGGGTCTTGCACTGATCCTCCAGAGCTTGACAACGGGCTTCCAATTCTTCGATTTTCCGTACCAGGTACGCGGTGCTGTGCTTGAAGAAGGGTGCGTCCGTTGCATCGTCCTCTTCCTGCTCGTTCATCATGCCCTGACGCGACAACAACACGATTCGAGTACGCCGTTCAATCCTTGCCAGACCCCTCGACCCTTCTGACGCAACATGGCTTCGCGTCTCTTTTTTAAGGAATGACGTCGATTACCCATCGTCCGGAGCGAGCGTTGATGCGGACGCAGTCGTTCCACCAACGGCGGTGCGATGGGGGCGTTGCCCCTTAGAGTATTGAGAACGATTTCACTGATGGCATTGATCTGATCGGCATTGGCGTGCTGCAGTTGTTCTCTCCGTTTGTGACTGTCGGCTTCTCTCAACACGTTTCGCAGAAACGGCAATTGACGCTTGATCCGCGGAGGTGCCATTACGATTGAAAGGTGGAGTTACGAGTGACGGTGGGGGGTCGTCCGTCTTTATAGACGGTGGTGATGGTGTTGGTGTGCGTGACGCCGGAAATTTGACGCCCGGCAGTGCGTTGTCTATTTTCCTCTTGCAACATTTCCAAGCGACGCCGCAATTCGGCTTGACCTTCGGGCGTTCCCCGGTTGCGCGGTCGCCCTCTTCGACCGCCTCGCCTTCCCCCGCGACGTCCTCCTCTGCCCCCACCTCTGCCTGGACTGCCGCCGTCTCCGTCACCCCCTCCGGCGCCTCCCGCTGCGGCTGTTGCTCCTGTCGTGGTCGTGGCCGTGCTCGTGGTGGCCCCTCTCGTGGTGCGTCGCCGGCCCGGACCGGTCTGTCCGGTCCTCGCTTGAATGGGTCTTCGTCGGGGTTGTTTCTGCGCCACGGTGGGACGCGTCACTTGACGCGGCGGCGAATCGCCGATGGCCGGTCGGGGACTCGTCACGGGGACGGGACCCACGGTGCTTCGAGCCGATGAGGCGCCACCGAGGCCGGGGAACATTTCTTCCAACATGGCACTTGGACTGTACTCATCCAATCCCAGATCGAATTCCGTTTGCACGTCGAACGGAGAGGTGGGTGTGGACAGGGCGGAGTTACTGCCCACGCCTGCGGCCGAGACGGTCGCAGGGCGACTGGGGGACGCGTACCGTCCCACGCCGGGCGACGGTGATTGAAGAAAGGCATCTCCCATGGGTGTGGTCTGTCGTTCACTGAGTTGTCGAGCCAATCCTCCCGAGGCGCGACGTTCCGATGCCGCGCGTGCTCTTGCCTCCGAGCGTCCGTCCGCTTGTTGTCGCCCTCTTTCCAGGGCCAACAGCTCGTCGAAACTCGGTAGCGACGCACGGAAGGAACTCATCGTTTATAAACCTTTCTTGGGGACGAAGACTCGCGGAGGTCCTTCGTCCGGTAAGATGTCCGTCCACAAACGCAACTGATCGTCTGAGGCGGGGTGAAAGTCGAACATTAAATAGCCATAGGGTCGACTCGTCACCTCCTTGAACAAGTCCATCACCTCTCGGAACTTTCTGCCGTAGGCTTGCAGCAACAACGCTTGGATCGCCGAGGAATCACGCGGGTTCTTGAAAATGACGAAATAATGGGCGTTGCGAGAAATGGTTTTGGAATGAGGTCCACCGGGAAACAGATCCTGTAAGAGACTGACGACGCTGATGCCCTTGTGATGCGAATACTTGGTAAACAGGTCCAACACGTTTTTGTCCCGACCGGCTTCGTCCATCAGATCGTCCAGGACCAAGAGACCCCGTTGCCCCTTGAACCAATCGTCCAGATCGTCCCTTGTCGGCAGACCCTCGTGAAAATGCACGTGTTTCATCTTCCCGAACGCCGGTTGCCACGCACCGTAACAGTAATGCACCGTCTTGGGGGGTGGTTCGAACAGGTCATTCCGGTTCGCGATGAGCCGACGGGTGAACACCGTCTTGCCACTGCTCGTGGGTCCTACCACTAACATGTTACACGGCGTCTTGAACATGATGTGCCGATACCGTCGTGGTCTCCACCCCTTTTTAACGACGACGCTTCCTCTTCTTGAACTTGCGACGCAGCATGTAACTGCCCAGTGCCATGGCCGCAGGGACCATGATGGCGCCTCCCCGCGTCACGCGCGCTTTGCGTCGGGGCGCTCGCCTGCGACGTATGATCAAACCGCCCGTTTGGGGCGTTCGCGAGCGACGGTAATAATCCGACATGTAAAACAACGCCATCACGTCTTTTCGAAAAAAGTAACGGATTTGCCTTGCTGTCGTCTTTTTTTATACTCTTCTCACACGCCGTCGACGTCGTCGTTGACGCGGTGCTCTGATCGCCGTCAACCCCTGCATGGGCATCATCAATCCACCCCATTGTCCCCAAACCGGTGGTGATCGGGGCAACGCTCTTGGCCGTCTCCGTCGATAAGCCATGATGTGTGAGGAACAAAGGGAACGATGCTTTTTTTTTATAGCGTTCATCGGTACAACCAAGGGGTGGGATTGCGCTCGTAATGCCCCGTGGCGCCCTTGGCACCCATGCGACGATACTGTTTGCTTTTCCCCAATTCGTACCCCACCGCGGCGGCTTTGCCCAGGACACCCGAGAGCCCCATACCGTACACGCGTCGCCGCCTTCTCCTTCGACGGACGGGTCGTCGCCTGTGAACGGTGCGTCGTCTCCCTCTTGCCATGCCGATACGAGTGACCTTCCTCATACAGTGACCTTTTTATAGTGGTGGGTTGGGAAAAAAATGGAGCCTGTCGGATTCGAACCGACGACCTGGGACTGACTGCACTCCGAACTCAGCGATGGCGAAAGCCCCTTAATGCGGCGATGCCGAAAGCCAATGAGTCCGGACTGCCTGCAAGGTCCCCGCTCTCCCCCTGAGCTAAGACCCCTTGGGCCAGGGGTCCGCGACTCAAAGAACACTCTGAATCGGGTCCCCCGGTAACCTTGCCATGGCATGTCCATCCCTTATATATGGTATGGGACGAGAGGTCTCGTCCTTGTGGGAGGTCAAACAAAACACACACACATTGAGTAGTTTTTGACATCACTTTTTATTAACTCCAACACGCGCTTGCGCGTTTTACAATGTTGAGAGCAACAACCCTTCACATAATCGTTTTCTACGGGTGGGCCTTGTGCTTTGATCAATTCTCTTATCAGCGCACCGGCAACGTGATCGTTCAAGACGAAATCGGTCGCCGAAAACTCGTCGAGGAACGTTTCCAAGGATTTCCCTTGCACTTTGGCTTTAAGATACAAAATGGCATAATGCCCACAGGCGCGACTGTTCATGGCTTGCAAAGTTTTGTTCGACCTCACCGCGTCGGGGCAATGGTCGTTCAACCACTCTAGGATGTCGTCCACGCCATAGACTTCCAGAGGCAACCCGTAACTGTCAAACACTTCGCACGTACCCCCTTCCGTCCATATGGCCAACCAATGCGTGCCCGGTTCTCCTTCGGGGTCGGTATTGACGATGTACGCCGCGCGAGCTCGGGTCTTGGTCGGTTTGTCCGGAAGGCGATTTTCGGGAAACACCCCCACAAACACCCGCTTCAAGGTGGGATCCGTCCTTGCCAATTGCCGGAGATCCGAGTCTGTCAACGCCACCCATTCCATGCTCACTCGATGACTGAGGTGGTCCTTCAAATGTCGTGGATGTTATATTGTACGGCTCCGTTCCCGTCGATCGTCAGGATATTTTCGTACTCGGCCCAGACCAACACGGTGATGTGCTGCCCGGGGTTGGCGCCGAAGGTGATCTCGAGTCTCACGTCTCCAGCCTGTTTGGGGTTCATCGTTTTCGAATCCGCATTGCCGCTGGGGACGTTGTTCCACGCGAACAGGGTGCAGTTGGCGTCGTGGCCCCATTCGTCCGGTTTCACCATGCAATCGTGACTTTTCAACCAAGGGCCGGTGGCTTGCAAGAAGCGAAAGTACCCGTGGTAATCTTTGAGTTCATCGCCTGTATTCAAATTCAACGCTTCGTAGGGGTATTCTTCGGCCCGGACGATCTGCTTGATGTTGGTCACGCCGAACTTTTGAAACGCGAAGGGATAATAATTCACCGTGCCGTTGAAGGCTCTGGTGTCCAAGAGCCCCACGATGACACGATCGGGCACGCGTCCGAAGAACAAGTTATCTTGAATGAACTTGGTGCTGTTCCCCTCGAAGCCCAACGAGCGGAGTTCACTCCTCACGGTCGGATAGGCGGCAATCTTCCTGGGACCATTGGACGATCTCATTTGATCCCTCAAACTGTTGTACACGTTGTCGTTCAAACCCACGCGACACATGTGAAACCATCCCTTGATGTTCTCGGCCTTCAGGAGAATGTTTTTCTTGGTGGCTATCGTGGTGCCGAACATGAAGAAGTCGGGGCTGTTGAAGAAGATCTCGAAGACGATTTCCGTGAAGGGCACCAACAGCCGTCCAGTGTGAAACGCTTCCAAATGAGGTCGCATGATGAACGTCGCCGTTTGATTTTGCTTCAAGAGACCGCCTAGTTGTTTCAAGGGATTGTCCGTAGCAGTCACCCACTTTGTATGCGCCGCAGCGGGTCGATCGTCGTCTGCAGCCGCTGCAGCCAGCGATGGTTCGACATTCACCATGTTCTTCCAACCTTGAGGGGCCAACAGCGTCTCCCCTTCCGAGCGCGTGTAATTCAGCAAGGTTTCGATGTACGCTTTGTACGCGTACATGTCCGTCTGAGGGCTGAGCAGGGTCCCATTGAATCTCAAATTCATCTGACGGATGATGGAGTGCGCGAAATTGTTGACGGGGTAAATGTACTTGGTGTAATCGGCGCCGGATGCTGCGGTACCGGTTCCTGCTGTGGTTTGCCCATCCGGATAGAATCCCTTGTTGGTGGCATTATCGCTGGTCAAAGAAATCTCGAAGCGAAAATAGCTGCGGGATAGGTCCACAAATTCGCTCACCCCTTTCGCCCTGAACAGCATCGGCACGATCCCCGATCCTTCCTGACTGACCTCGGACATCCGATAGGATGAGAGGGAGACATCCGTGGTGGGTACGGTGAATAGGTCGAGTGATTCTGCCATCATGCGCGTCTACGTCGTCTGCGTGGTCGCCGGAGTGCACGCCTCTGTTTTATAGTCCTGCCGAAGTAATACCCCAGGGGGTGCGCTATATACGGTCCCAAGTTGCCACCGCGTTGATTTCCTCCGAATCCTTTCAACGAATGCAAAAAACGCGGCTCTCGTTGCACCAACGTCATTGTCTCAACTGACCTTTTGTCGACTCTTTCAGGCTCCTTTTTATAACCCGTTCAAAAGAAAATATCTCGCCTTCGTCGTTTCTTCTTCCTTCTAAGTCCACTACCAGCCATGGATCCCCTCCGACGTTTCACAGGCGCCGGTGCAGCCATCACAGGCACGGGGGCTGCCATGGGTACAGGGGCTGCCACGGGTGCTGCGGTCACGGGGATGGGTGCTGCCACAGGTGCCACCACAACGGGTGCCGCTCTGCGCCGTGCAGGGGCTCGGCGTGCAGGTGCTGGCGCCACTACGACAGGCGCTGCCACGGGTACGGGAGCTGCTGCCACAGGCGCTGCCACGGGTACGGGAGCCGCTGCCACGGGAGCTGCCGCCACGGGAGCCACCGCTACCGCCGCAGCAGGACGAGCCCTTTTGCGAGGCGCTGGCGCCGCCGCCACGACGGTTTCCACAGACTCCGGAGCACTGCTGCTACCGCGTTTCCCACGTTCCAAACGCGTCGCCACGCTCCTGAGACCTCCGGCAATAGCGGGTTTCACGAGGCCTTTCAGCGTGTCCTCGAGCCCCGACCCACCCATGTCGGGTGGGTAATAACGCGTCAAACTTCCTCCCCGCATCGCGTGTGATGGATGGTTTGCCATGTCACTCCGTTTTTATACCTTGCCCGCGTCGAAAGTGCAACGTCAGAAATGTAGGACTGTGCAGGTGACTGAACTTTACCAGGGGGCCGTGGGCTTCCGCCACATTCACTTCGATGATTTCCAAAAAACGGTGGCGCACGTCGCGAAAGTGTTCTCGCTCGGGTTCGTAGAACGTGGTCTCTTTCCTGGAATCGTACGGCACGCCCCGCAATAGATCGGTATCCACGGTTCCCACCGTCGTGCTTTCTCCCACATTCGTGTAAATGTAGACAGGTCGCACTCTGTAATTGAAAATTTCTTCGAAGGCTTCGTTGAGGTTGACGAACCGCCACTTCACTTTCGTGGAGAAGAGGATCATGCGCGTTGTCACATAAGGCGCGCTCGGATGGTCGACCTCCGCAAATAGATCCCCTTGTGGTATTTGGGCATTAACGTCATCACTTCGTCCATACACGATGGCCTCCTTCCCATCCACGGTCATGGTGTATTCTCGCAATTGAGGCACGAGATTTGGACCGAAGTCCAGTTTGGTGGTCTCTCCATACTTCACAAATTTCAACCACTTCATCTTCAGGGCCAAGTCCTTACTGAACATCATCTCTCCGTAGCCATTCCGGTTTGTGGGTTGATGGTGACTGATGGCGGTGTCCATCTCCAAAACGGTTTGCCCCCCAAGCACCTTCCACGTGTACTTTGGCAAGGCGAGGAATCGATCCCCCTTCTCCAAACGAATGCTTTGAAACGCTTGTTCGCTGAGATTGATGAGATGTTGCATGAAGTCAAGTCCCGTCATGCCCTCCATCGATTCATGCATGCTCATCACGTCCTTCATGGTCACTCTCCCTCTCGGCCATTGTATATCGTTGGTTGCAAACGGTGGTATTTTAGCAAGTTTAATTTTGCCTTGGAGCACCATCACATCATCCTTCTCGGTCAAACCCATCAGACTCCAAGGCACGTCCGTCAGTCCCAACGTCACATCGCTCAAAGCCACTTGCCACTTCTCCTCGGGAGGAAAATCCAATCGACGCGGCAATCGCACGCGGAACGACGCTCGCGTGTTGTTCGGAAACTCGGGCGTCGGATGACTGGGTAGTATGACGTGAAAGGATTCCATGCTTCACGACCCACTCGACACTACACCTTATATGGGGTTTTTCCCACGGCGAAAATGCAATGTCACCGTGGTCTGACCATGCCTTTGACTGAAATCCACCAAAGGTCCATACGTCTCGGCCACGTTGATTTCGCACACTTCCAACAAGCGGTGGCGCACTTTGACGAATCGTTCTCGATAGGGTTCGTAAAACGAGGCTCTCTTTTCGGGTTCGTACGCCACTTCTCGCAAAAAGTCCGTCTTGGAATTGCCGACGATCACGCTTTCGCCAATGTTGGAATAGACGTACACCGTGCGCGGTATTTCTTTGAACACTTTGGCAAACGCTTCGTTTAAATTCACGAAACGCCATTTCACTTTGTTCGAAAAAAGGACCATGTCATCCACAGGATTGTGCGTCATCATGAAATCGCGACTAGGCACGAAGGGATCCTCGCTGCGCCCGTACGTCGTGGTCTTGGATCCACTCACCACGGTCTCGTATTCGCGCAACTGAGGAAGGGCATTGCTTCCCGGATAGGAGTAAAGGACACCATGGACATTATCAAATTTGGCCCACCCCATTTTGAGAGCCAATTCTCTATTCACTTCAAATCTGCCAATACCCACACCCGTTTCGACAATGCCGTGACCCACACCCGAATCCACGTGCAACTCTTCTTGCCCTCCTTGCTGCTTCCACTCGAACCTAGGTAACGTGATGATTCGATTGGCGGCGTACATGGCAGATGAATGAATGTCCGAATCTACTTTGTCCATCAAATGTTTAATGAAATGCACGCCCTGCAAACCTTCCACGTCCACGTCCAAGTCCTGAATATCCTTCAACTTCACTTTAGCATATCTCCACCCATAGTTGTCGGCGCTGAATTTAATCCGAGCCTCGCACGTAATGAGATCCTTCTTAGAATCCAAACCGAGTTTATTCCAGTTCACTGCAGCTCGACCCAGGGTGATGCTGGCCAATGCCACTTCCCAATTCTCCTCAGGGGGAAACTCCATTACATTGGGCAACCTCACCTTGAAGGAGGCTCTCGTATTGTTGGGAAACTCGGGCGTCGTATGGCTGGGTAACACCACGTACACATCACTCATCTTTGCAACAAAATGTCATTTTATTTCACATTCACACATCCTTATATCTTGGGTTTGCGACGGAAATGCAACGTCACGAACGTCTGCGCCCGTCCGTCGTCGGAGAACTTGACCAATTGTCCATTCGTCTCCGCAATGTCAATCTCGATGACCTCCATGATTCGATTTCGCACCGGATGATAGTGTTTATGCACTGGTTCGTAATAGTACGTGCCGCGTCCCGACCGTTTGTAGTTCACTTCCCGCAATAAATCGGTCTTCAAACCCCCCACGATCGTACTGCCCCCCGCGTTGGAATACACGTGCAATGTCCTCGACGGTTCCCCCATCACATTGCGAAAAGCTTCCTCCAAATTCACGAAACGCCAATCGAACGTACTGCTCAAATTGAAGATCGTATTGAAGGTCCATTTATCTTTGGCCAACAAATCACTGCTCTCCTTGTATTCCGTGGGCGCTTTCCAAAACCTGTTCCCGCGGCTGTCTTTGTTCGCCGTCAATTCCGGTACTAGATTGGGACCGATGCGAACGACCCCCGGCCTTTCCAACGTGAACCACCCCATGTTCACACCCAAGGTTTGGTCCACCCCAAAATGCTGACCATCGGGCATCCTCACAATGACCTCCGCACGCCCACGGCTTGCATCCCACTCAAACTCAGCGCGCTCCTTGATCGTTTGCCCATTCTTCAAATGCACGGTGTTCTCCTTGGTGACCAAATGGTCCAACAACGCGCGCATGAATTCCACCCCACTCTCGATCCGTCTCGCCATGTTCATGGTGATGATCTCTTTCATGGACACGTACGCCACACGATTATTAAGTGCCCCGCTCTTATCTACTTCATCCAACGTGCTCATGACGAGACGCGTCCTGTCGTCTTGCACCAAAGGCGACAAATCGGCACTGCTGTCGGCCAGAGACAAGGCACTCAACGCGACTTCCCAGTCATCGTCAAAAAATTCCAATCGCTCCGCCAATCGCACTTTGAACGACGCTCGCGTGTTGTTGGGAAACTCGGGACTGACGTAACTCGGCACGGCCACGAAAAACCCGCGACTCATGATGCCCACCAGCAATTGCCGGCACGTCCGTGCGTCGCCAGTCCTTTATAGGAACGACGCCACTTTTCGTTTCGCCCCTGGGGCGCGCGAGACCAAGCTGGACAATGTCGATACCTTGGGATAAAATTGCTGCGAATGGCTCCTATTGGGAAACGCGTTCATCAATTCCGTCAAGGTCTTTTGCAATCGCTTGTCCGCACTCTTCTTGGTCATCCCTCGCATCTTTTTGACATAAGCGCGCCTCCGCTGCTTCGTACGTGCGGTTTTCTTCTGTCGGGACGGTGCCGAGGGCCGACGCGGCGCACCACGCGCCACAGCATCGATCATGCGTCGAAACGATCGCAACCCCCGCTGCCGTGCCGCTTTGGGTGCCAAACGCTGCGGTGTCGAACTCTTTCTCTTATGCCATTTCGTTTGACTGGGTAACACTCCCGGGGCGGGTAACGTAAACCGCACGCGTTTCCCCGACATCACACGCGTTCCAATTGACTCCTCCCTATCCAACTGTCGTACTTGGCGGGCCACCCCAACCACCGCACTTTTATACTGTTTCCGCGCCTAGACAGAATCTTCTCGACGCGAAACAACGCATCGTCCGGCACCGTCACTTTTTGCATGTCCTCTTCGTAAAACGTCCCCTCCACCGACGTTCCATCCCACTCTTGAATGCGATACGTGGGAATCACCCCGGGCACCACGCGCCGAACGACAAACACTTCTTCCGTCCAACCGGGCACGTACCCTTTACGGAACACGGCGTGTTTCTTATTCAAACGCACTCGATCCCCCACCGCCAAACGGGGCCGTTTCTTCCCAGGACGCAAACGCGCTCCGTACAGACGTTCCCACACGTACTTTTCCCCTTCGGGCGTCACGTCCTTCGGCGCCAAACCAATGGCCCGATGTTTGGAGGCATTGTAGCCATTCACGATATCCTGCAACCGATCCAGATACTTGTACGTCCCTTGGGCCGTGAACCATCGATACAATCGCCCTTTGAACGTACGGTTGAATCGTTCCACCACCGCGGCTTTGGCATCCCCGGAGGTCGAAAAATGTTCGATGCCTCGACGTTTGAGCAACGCTTGGAACGTCCGGTTATAAAATTCCTTTCCCGCGTCGGTCTGCAAACGCAAGGGTCGACGATCCCCTGCCCGTCTGAGAATGGCCTCGAACGCTCGCGTCACGGCCGCTCCCGTCTTATCCTTCACGGGTTCCACCCAGGCGTACTTGGACAACACGTCAATGACCGCTAAAAGATAACGTATCCCACGGTTAGCCCTCGCAATCTTCTGCACTTCCATCAAATCGGCCACCCACTGTTCGTCCATGCCAAACACCAGCACGGGTAAATTGGCAAACCGCTTTCGGGCGGGTCGGTGCAAGGTGTAACTGAGCACCCCCTCCAACACGCGGCGCGCTCGCTCGAGGGAAATCCCATGGGCGCGCGCAAAACGCTCCACGCCCCCCAAACTGCCTTCGGCAGAGGGGTCTTGGTACGCCTCGATCAAAGCGCGCTGCCCTTTAGACATGACTAACACAACACACGACAGGGTTCATTCCTTTTATTAATTTCAACGTTCTACATCTTCCTCCTCCTCCTCGCTCAATTCGTTCGGCATCACCATGAAGGGTTCGAACCGTTTGCAGGTGATGCATCCCCAAGGCGCCCATCCCAACTTATCGTCGTAATTAGGGGATCGCATCGCATCGTGCCGCATCTCCAGACACTCCGCGCACAGTTCGTACTCCAGGATGTGATCCGCCCGCCGTTCCCACACCCTACGCAACAAACGCTCGTCGCGCAACTCTTTTTTATAGGCCTCGCATTGTTCCTCCAACGCGTGCATGCGATCGAACAAAAAGTTCAATACTCCCCTCTGAATGTCTCCCACCAAATCCGGTGCGTCTACACGCTCGTCCCCTGCGTCTGAGTCTGCGTCTGATTCTGGGGGTGGAGGTACCGCGCCGGCTCCTGCGTCACGGGGCCCGCTTCCGAGCATTCCAAGGCGTCCGCTACGTCCTGCAACCAATGGGCAAAACACTGATCAAACGAGTATCCTGCTTGCAAGCCTTTCTTGACGCGAGCAAGCATACACTGATCGTCCGACGTATAATCCCCTCTATTTACATCAGCGTAATACGCTCTGTACGACTTATCATCCATCGCGCAAACACTGACGCGATCGCTGACGCTTTCCCCCTTTTTATACGGGACGCGGATGGCGTCAGGTCCCACGCCATCCTCTCTCCTCCACCAATCCGAGCCCCGCACGCGTCATTCTCCAGCGCCTCCACCAATCCACGATCTGCACGCGTCATTCTCCGGTATATAAACGAGTGCCGCCCACCCTCCGACCTCACATTCACACCAACATGTCCTCCGTCCCTCCAAACGCCGACCCCGTCTCCTTCGAGAATTGCTTGGAAAGAGAGAAAGCCCGGCAACAACGCCACGCCCAAGGCGGTCAACACTTGGAGTTAACGGAGAGACTGTCCACTCACGCCAACAGTCGAGACAGCGAATGTGATGTCCCGGCGCGAAAACAGACGCGCCCCGCTAAACCTCCTCCTAGCAAGAGACGCAAACAAGCACCTCCGCCGCCACCGCCAACGCCCCCACCGCCCTCGCCCCAAGACATTCAACAACTCATGGACCAACTACCTTCGTACGAGGAGGCAGTCCTAGATCAAAAAGAACCGGGCTACGACACCTGCCCGTTCCACAAGACGCCACTGCACTTCTTCGACTCCAAACTGGGTTATCCTTACGTCAAATGCAGCACCACACCCTGCGTCTTCTTCACCTCTCAATTTGACTTGAAACCTTACATGAACACCATCCGCGACCAATTGCATCCCGCCCTCACCTTCAGCCAAGGCAATCAGGGACCCTACCCGGATCACGAGTGCTGGTGCAAGGAACCCCTCGCTCTACGCACGAGCCGATCGGAGAAAAACCCCGGACGCCTCTTCCTATCCTGCAAGCAACGCGATTGCGACTTTTTTCAATGGTTGAACGCCCCCTGGACTCGATTCATCTTGGAGAGGATCGAACACGGCACCTACACGGGTCCTCCCACCCTTCATCCCATGTGGTTCGACGGCAAGCCCTATCTCCCCATGACCGCGGATCAACTACAACGTTATAACGACGCAAGGGTCGTGACGGGGTGAAGAGTATGGACAAAAGGGACATAGTATGCGCCAATGCCTCGCTCATTGTAAATATCTACTACAATTAAAAAAATGGACAACACACACTTTGTAGTTGATCATTGACTTTTGTAAATTTAATGTGGGACTGAAAAGTCCCGGGGTAAACGGTGGTTCTTCAAGGCACCCTGCGCGCCACCGACGAACGGCTGCGGCACCACGGACAACACGGTTGCGCTTCCCTGAGCATCCAATAATCCATCAAACACTGGTCGTGAAACCACACGCCGCAACAATCTCTACGACGCGGTCCGGTCATGCGCGTCACGCACCACGATTGACGCTCTTTCCTCCATTGCTTCGAACACAACAGACAATACGGCGGACCCTGCGGTTCCATCCCACGACTACGCAACATGGTTTGTCTCAATGCCGCTGCCCGCTCGATCTCTTTCTTTTATACCACCCTCCCTCTTGACGTCACTCCCAGCATGCCTAGGGGAATAAATGGGGGATGGGGGGGTACCCCCCCTTTCTTCCCACCCCACGTGACGGCCGTCCCCGTCTCCGATTGGACGACCGTCACGACTCATATACGCGCCGCGCGCTCGATACGCTCATTCTTCCAACATGGCCGAGCACCAGACAGCCCCCGTTGATGATGACGCCATGTACGCTGACATGCCGGAGTTGATAGATGTCCGCGACTATTTGCACTCGACCCTAAATGCCGTGGTCCCCGACAGACGACCCGACAGTCTCCAACCGATCGTCGTGGCCTTCGAATGCCAAAACACCTCGAAGGCCGATACACTCCGATGCGTCATCTGTTTGGAGACCCGGCACGCAGACACGAATGAAGTCGTTCGCCTCGCCAAGTGCTGCGAGTGCCCCATCCATCTCTCGTGCGTTTACAAGTGGTTGGCCGCGCAGTACGACATCTACAAACCCCCCGAACAGTGGGGCTGCCCGCACTGCCGCGCTCCGGTCAAGGACCTTGCCACCAACACGGAACCGTGCGTCATTTGTGGCAACAAGGAGACGGATCAGCTCTACCATGAACCCGTGGCACAAGCCGTACCCTGTTGTGACGCATCGGCCCACCAACAATGTCTCTATAATTACATCAAGGAAAACTTCAGCGAAGATCGCTTCCCGTGCCCGGCGTGCAAAACGATGTTGGGAGCCCAACGCTCAATGTCGATGAGCATCCGAGCCGCCGGAGATCAACCACCGCCACCAACAAGCTATTCCGGCGTACTCACCGAGCGATTAACACCACCGCGGCACCCAATGATAACGCGAAGCCGTGGCCGGGGACAAAGGCGAAACCAAACCGCGAGGCTTCCTCACCCTGACGGTTACTTCGCAAATCATTGAACATTTCTTTGTCATTTGTTGTGAACCGTGGCGGTTTTTTTGTTCCTGCTGTCGTCCTTGTTTTTTTCCGCCACTTTCTTTTTTCGTGAAAAAAAAATAATCAAGGAGCTGCTGTCATTAAAAACCTGTTTGCCATTTATTCATGTGTCTTGCCTCATTTGCATATATGCTAATTTTTTTAATTTATGCATATTCGCCCTGGGTCACCAAGGACCGCTACGACATACAATCAATTTAACTGCGTTCGCCGCTACGGGCGACAAAATGGCCGTATAGGGAAATTCGTATCGAATTGAACGTAGCGGCCAACGCAGTCTTTTTTTTTTCCCTACTGATTTCATTGCTTGCCGTAATGGGGCCGATACTACTACTGTCATAACAAGGTCCTCAAAGGGGGCCCCTAAACAATGTAATAGATTCCCAATTGAAAGCCCCTGAATGAAAAACTAAACACAAACATAACAGAATCCCCCAATAGAGTTTTTGAACAAAGACAGCAACGACTAAGTGAAGGCTAACAAAACAAAAGGGCAGGATTACAAACTGGAAACATTCAAAGCTAGATGGGAGCTAACGAGGTCCTACAGACAGCAAAAATAACGATGATTACAAATTTGGGCTGAAAAGAATTTACACTACAATAGAGACAAAGTCAACTGTTGTAGCAGATACGATTTTTGGATTTGAATTCACGCCTTTTGTTAAGACCGTGTGGATATAATGAAAAGAGTTGTGAGGTCCAATATGCTTCTCTGGTGAGGAGCAGTTGTTCAAGATGGGTTGCATTTTTGTGGTTTTCAATTTGTTCGATAATAATAAAACTAATTTGACAAATTTGATGCTCAAAAGAATTATAATGGACCGCCAGCTCACATGTTCTTCTGTTCTTAAGCATTGATGATTTATGGTTACGAAAACGAACCTTGAATTCTGTTGAAGTGGAGCCCACGTACTGCTTAAAAACTTTAAAACTTTATAAAACGTTTCGGTCTCTCGACCTTCGTCAGTTACAGAAAAGTACGTAAACAACTTACAACTTAAATACAATTCTCACAAAAATGAATAATTAACAAGTTACGTAACGTAAAGAAAACAATAGGTGTACAAGAATGTAAATCAACAACGACAAAGAAATAAATTAACTAGCGACAAAAAATAGAAAAATAATACGTAATTGCCACAGCGTAACAGGTTCCCCATAAAGGGCCTCTGAATCTTCACACGTCAGAATCCTAACAAAATCCCGATAACACATGTGGAGTTCGAATTTTACATTTCAATGTATTGACCAAATTCAAACCAGCACGTCCGAAAACACTGAAAAATTGTTGATCACGAAAGAAGCATACTGGAGTGCGCAATTATTTTCCCTATCACCTTTTGGGCTAAATAAAAGACAGGAATTTCATTCCAGAAATCGCATCCACTATACTTAATCCTAGCGGGCTCTGAGTAATTTGTTGCGATTTTCTTATGGCGTATTTTTAACTAGTCTTCGTGCATGTACTAAATAATTTTAGCTCTAAGTGTAATTGTTTCAGCGTTCAGGAGCCCCCTTTGGGGATTCTGTTATTTTTGGTACTAGCCGGGTCTTTCAAAGGCCCTTAGTTGGGAAATTATTACTTATTGTTTAATGGCCCTTCTTCGGGATTTTGTTAGGATTCTGACGTGTGAAGATTCAGAGGCCCTTTATGGGGAACCTGTTACGCTGTGGCAATTACGTATTATTTTTCTATTTTTTGTCGCTAGTTAATTTATTTCTTTGTCGTTGTTGATTTACATTCTTGTACACCTATTGTTTTCTTTACGTTACGTAACTTGTTAATTATTCATTTTTGTGAGAATTGTATTTAAGTTGTAAGTTGTTTACGTACTTTTCTGTAACTGACGAAGGTCGAGAGACCGAAACGTTTTATAAAGTTTTATATTTTTATCCTTTTTAAACCAAAAGTTGTCCAATTTCGGTCTCTTTTTTAACCAGTTTATATATATATATATATATATATATATAGTAGTAAAAAAGCGGAGCTCCACAGTTTTTTCCTTACTGTATGGCATTTACAGATTAACTAATAAAAAGTAGCTCTAAACAAAATAAAAATAAACACTTAGCTTTAAGTTTATATCCCTCCAATGCTTGACTTGAAATAACTGCGTAGCCACCCAAGTGTAGGCTCTTACCGATAGTGCTAGCACTTGTTTTTGGCATTATTTGGCTTCACGAGCACTTTGTTTTACATTTCATCCCAAAAAGCACTGCTAGCGTTTTTTTGGATTTTCGACTGATTATTTGTATAATTTTGTGTTAAAAAGCACAATCTGACTTTATTTATGTCGTCCAAAGCCGCATTTTGTCCTCATAGGTCAGTGGTTGCCTTTTAGAAACCCAGTCCATCACACTCGTTCCAAGATGGCGTCATCCACGTTGTCATCGAGTAATAATGGAAATTAGCCAGCCAAGGCAGAGATAGTTCGAGAGCGTACTCTGCCATCAATCAATGGAAAAATAAGACTAGGGGCAACTGTGATGCAAAAAACATTGATCGTTACAATTTGTTGTTGAAAAATGTAACTGAAAATCTGAAAAATGTAATATTCTATGTTTAAAAGAATCGGAAAAAAGTGAGCATTTTTATGTAACTGAGGAGCACTTTTTAAAAAAAATTAGCATTATTTTAGCACTTTTTTGGCGAAAAACAAGCACTTCTTTTGGCATTTAATGCTTTTTTTACGAGCACTTTCGGTAAGAGCCTAGCTACCCAAGTGGATCTGGCCACAGCTGTAAATGTCAAACCTGTTTTCGATTAAAACCGCCGAAAAATGCTGGAAAAAAGTTTTTTTCCAAACCGTTTTTACCTAAACACGTCAAGCGTCGACTATAAAGATGTTTACTTGACGAAGTGGAAGCTGTGTCGAGCTGTGGCTGGGCGCACGGAAAATTAAGCCTTGTTTTGGCCTGGCTTGAGCCTGCGATCCGAGTTTCTATAAGTATGCGGCTCCGCTTGGCGGCCCTTCGGGCCGCCGGAGCTCCGCTATAAAAGTTTTGAGCTTGAACAGCAACAAAAAAGACGCAATCAGGAGAATAGGTCTCTGCTGGCTTTCACGCCATTGTTCAAGGCTGGTGGTTAACATTCGATGTGATAAACTTCTTTGTACAGTAGTAGATTCCAGATGTCATCACTGTCCTAAAGTCGCGGCTACGTACATGAGCGATTTTTTCTGGAAGTTGTTACGTCTCCGGCGCGCGGTGGTGGCTACACGAGTGACAAAGTCTTGTGATTTTGTCGCGAGAAGTTCAACTCATTGAATTTTTCTCAACTTATTTTCTGCGAATTTTTAGCTGTCACCATCGCAGCACTTGCGCGAGGGTGGCTTCACGTGTGATTTTCACCGCGCCCTGGCGACGGGACAATTTTCAAAACAATCGCATCACCATCGCAAGCAAAAAGTCGCTCGTGTAGCAGCGGCTTAAAGTTTGGTGTTTTTCACCTGCTTATTTATGGTAACTTCCACCCTTTAGTAAAACCCCCCCGCTTTGTATGTTCTCTTAGTCTGAAGACGGTATGGAGTCATACCAAAATATAACATCCAATTTTCCATTCCTTGTATTTGTTGTCTTGTACTGACTATTCGCAATTCAACTACTCCCGCCGGTTAACCTTTCTCCTTTATGTACTAAAATCTTGCGAGCGGGTAATAGGTTCTTGATGGCCGTGTTTGTGGTTTTTCTACACGAGAATAGATTGCTTTGATGTTTGTCTGCGTTAGTTAGCGTTTCCGCAAAATCATAACGGAAGACGTAAAGAATAGCCTCACCTGCTAGTGAACAAACAGATCAAAATTCGTCAAATTGTTCACCTTAAACAGTTTCGATTCGCGCTAGCTCGATGGAAAACAGTGATGCCGCCAACGGTAATTGAGGCATTGGACAGTTGATTGATAGGTTTAAGACTAAAGATCAAACGTCCACCGAAATAAACTGTCTAAACAGAAAATATAGGCGACAATATAAATAATGTAAATATAAAAGGATGTATAGACAACGAGTACAGAGAGGAAACGAAAGCCGCCGGGCCCTGCAATTTGCACGCTGTAAAGATCTTCTCAGTGTTCTGCAGTCATCTGCTCTGTGAATTAGTTTCTTGGAAACGATCATCAGTTAACTGCGGCGCCAATGGTTTTTCTGCCATTCGTGAACAAAATACAAAATTAATAAAGGATATCTGTTTATCTTTTGAAAGATAATAGCTCAAGTTGGAATAGGCGGCACACGCAGTCGTTTTTAGGGAAGTCGTATTTTTGGGTAGGAAATGAAATACGATTCCGCTGAGGCGCTAGTTGAGAGGCGGCTACCGACTTTTCTGAAGTTAGTTGCAGCTATTGCTACCTTGACTGCGGTTGCATAAACTGATATTTCAGAACGATACTTTTAAATTAAACCAACCAACCAACAAACGAGCAAAATATGTAACTGGTTGAGTTTTCAAATGAAGAATGATCGTCGCAGTTGTGATCGCAATTTTTGCAATTGCGTAAAGAAGCCTGAAAAAAATTCAGGACTTCAACGGGGAAATCCTGATTTTTTTTCAGGCTTCTTTACGTAATTGCAACTGAAACTTGCGATCACAACTGCGACGATCATTGTTCATTTGATTTCATATCCGCAGTTCACATATGATTTCTTTCATATGCATTATTCACTGGTTGAGTTTTGTTCTCGTTGTTTTTAGTAATAAATAAAACCAACACAAAATGAATGAGCTTTAATATGCTTTAGCAACTATAACTGTTTCGGCTGAGGTACGTAAATGATTCAGATCGGGAGTAGTTTCAGTTAGAGCTTTAAGTTGCTTTCATTTACCCGTGTTAGTATCATCGACCCCGAGTTTTCTCGCTTTCAGTCTCTTACTCACAATTTGTAGAGTCTCGGGCTCGGATTTAATATAAACACAACAGTTTCGATCTCACAGTTTCGCGGTCGCAGTCTCACAAAGTTCTTTACTGCCGCTTCTACGTACAGCAAGTTGTAGAGCGAACTTGACCCGGAGAAATGAAATTCAGACCCGAGACCGTCACATCGTGCCATTTATTAATTCCCCTCACAGTATACATAGTATGGTGATTTGCGTTCGCTGGTGTCTTTGATCATTAAACGTGATCCCCATTAGTTAACAAATAAAACAGAATGACTGGATATTCTTTTTTAGCGCAATTCCTTTCATGTGCGGTCGAGGTCCGTCTGATCAGTTAATCTGCATTGTTTAGTTGAGCGGCGAAAACAAAATTGTTTTTTGAACAGTTGTGCGGCTGTTATCATCTTTGCCATTGCCATTCTTGTTCTTTCTCGTTTTGTTTTGTTTTCTTTTATTATTACTGTGGTTTCGGAGTGGTTTGGAGATGGGTTTTATACCCTGAATCGTAAAGACAAGTAAAAATTATTTTTAAAAAAACAGATAACGATAGCTATAAAAGCCATTCTTGCTCAATAAATTGACTAATCGTATCTTTTGCAAACACGTCAGGTAAGTTATGGCGACGGATTAGGGATGCGATGAACCATACATCAATTTCCGGAGTAGAAAATTTGATATGTTATATATTAGCCCCAACTGTCATACGCACATGATGCGCCCGAGTAGAATAACATAAGTAGGCGCGTGCGGAAAAAAACGGTGCCCAGTCCAAGCTGGTGAAAAAAAAAACCTTTCTCAGCAGGGAACACCGACTAATTAAGATTACAACTTTCTTCGTCTTAAGATGATTTTCATATGGTCTCTTATTTGTGCGGGCATCTGTTTCGAAGTATTGAACATTCGCAACCTTGAAGCGCTGTCGTTCCTTTTTTTTTCAATTTTCAAGCAAAATGAACTTCTCGAAGCCAGTGTTGAACGTCTTTAAGTTTTCTTTATTATTATGACGACTGCTTTCCCGTTGCCAAAACTAAGAAATTAAACTAGGCTATTTAATGCCAAGAATATGTGATCACGGAAGATACACCACCCACGGGGCAAGTTAATTACTGGCGATATCGTTTGCGAACACCCAAGGCAGGGGACTTAAATGGCCAATAAACTGGCGGGGAAGAACTATGTCAATTCAAGTTCCGAAATTGATACATTAGTCTATTTAACTAAATACTAAATTGACGGCCTCGTTGTTAATCAGAAAAGTTGCTCGCTATCAAACAAAATCGAATAAAAGAATTGTGTATAGGCACAAAATATCATTTGGACGCGTATGTGTTAAACACGTGCTGTTCATGTTTCATATTGCATTATATTTGCAAAACAAAAATTCAGTCAGTATTTAAGTCCCAGTCGGAAAACTGAATTAGATCAAATTCCTACGACTTCAGTTACCCTCCTGTTATAATACAGCCTTTGTTGTGGTCTGAACAATATCCTCGGACATCTGTTTTGCAACATCGGGAAATAATATTCGTTTTCCCTTGTTGATTGAATGTTTCGAAATTTTCAGGAGTGGCTATTTGTCCAGCTTCATTTCTGCGATTTCAAAGGAAATGAAAGTTCGAAGCCTGCGCTTCAGTGTATTTGCTTTTTATCACACCATAGGCATATTGGACAGTTAAGCGCACTAAATATTTAACGAGTATGAAGTAAATGATACCCATCGGTTGCTACTAATGGTTTCAAACAAATAAAACTACCAACAACCTATCTGAATATTAATTTAAAGTTTATTTTGTCGGACATCCCTTGATGTCATCACAAGCCTGAGTTGCCGGTCTAAACAATTGAGGAGGCGGAGGGTATTTGTAAACGCATCAAAACTCAATTTAACTGTCGGCCGGAAAGCTTACCTGCTTTGCCTGTGTAAGCAGAGGCGGTTTGCAGCCAACTTCTGTTCTTTTTCGAACAAAACGGGCTAATGAGAGATCTATTGTTTACCGGCCACGAGCATGGCGGCGTTGACGTAACGTGAAAACCACCTATTGGCCATAGCTAATAAAGAGCCATGGCTAGCGGGGTCAGGGGGGTTAGCTCCCCCCCGGACCTGTTGCGCCAGACAAGTTAAGTCTGTGAATGGAGTTGTTTTCTTTAGACTCGGTTACTTTGATTGTAGTGACTTATATTTTTTGGATACATATCTCATGACAAGTGCTGAAAATAGCGTTTCGGAGCCTCCAAATTTGAAAAATTTCTGGGGGAGGATACCCCCATACTCCCCTACAAGACATTTAACTACGGCCCTGTAATATATGCCAAGACTATAGCTTGCCTTACCCATAAATAAATACTACGTCTTTCCACACAAAGTTCATCTGTAAACAATTCAACTCGTGATATAAAACTGAAATATCTTCGATTAAGAGAGGTTGAGTGGGATAAGTTAAACTGATCTTCTTTTCGCGTGCTTGTTTCATAGTGTCTTAATTGCATGCATTTAAGTAAGAGGAAACTGAATTTAGCTGATCCCTTTCAAGTGCATCGTTAGTCATTATTTTTCAAAGGACTGCAAAAGTTGCCGCAATAAGAAAGTCGGTTTTAATTGTGACAGTGCTGGTTGATATCACTTAAAATCAGTTGGGCGCCTTCAAAGATTATAGATCGTCTGAGATACACTGATAATATTGCTTTATTTTTGGTTCTAAATAAACATGTCATGGTTTGTCCTCTAAGCGGTCTTTCCTAGTCATTCTCGGCGGGAGTAACTTTTGATAATCTACTTATTGCCTTTACTATACAATTGAAATATGTGGTGGGAAAAGAAGGTTAAACTTTTCTGTCACTTGAAATAGTTTTGAAAAGTCATGATATCCATCTACGGAACACACAGTCCTGTTTTGCCTCAACTTTTACACACGCCACGGGCAATTCCTAGCCTGAAGGTGATCATGTTAAAGAGATGTAAAATAATTGCCGGACTGCCAATAAGGTAAGGAAAGGGAATTATGTTTACATAACAAAATTGAAAGAAAGAAAATAAACGATGGACTGAGATGTCAACTTACATGCACAGTCGGTGAACAAGCCCTTAAAGTCGAACCTCCACCGCCGCTGTTAACTTATCACCGACGCAGTGAAGGTATTAACACGGCTCGCACCGTTTTAATCAGCAAGAAATTCACCAGCGCTCCTGATTTCTCAAGGGAAGCAACGCAGCTATGTATGAAAACACCAGCTCGATATCTCCATCCAACATTTCAGCCACCACGGAAGAGTCTGAAAACGCTACGGCCAAGGACTGCCCTGTGGAAATAGATACAAGAGCGGAAAAGACGTTGAAAGTTACAGCCTATGCCGCCATTCTCCTTGTTTCGTTGGTTGGAAATGCCCTCGTCATTCTGGTCTTTGGCAAGAACAAACCGTTACGAAGGTCAATTAACTATTTCGTTGTCAACATGGCTGCGTCCGATCTCTTCACTCCTTTGACGATCATGCCCGTCACAATTGCAGAAATCCTTTCCGGTTCTGAAGCCTTTTTAGTCGACTCCCCGTTACCACTTGGAAACATCTTATGCAAGCTTTGCTACTTTCTCGCTGATGTTTCTGTGGTTGTCAGCATCCAGAGTCTTCTTTTGATATCAGCAGACAGGTTAGTTGCCGTTGTCTTCCCACTGATGATAAGAGTCATCTCGTCGAAAGTGCGCCTAATCTGCATCCTGAGTACGTGGATCGTGGCCATGTCGATACATGCACCCTATTTGTACTTTTTCAAACTGAAGCCAGAAGGGAATTCGTATACGTGCCAGCTGCATTGGGGTTCTGGCCACGACGAAACTCATCCGAATTTTACCACTGCAATATTTATCACTTTTTTCGTTGTGCCAGTTTGTATCTTAGTCGTCCTGTACAGCATCATAGCGTGGACTCTAAAACGGAGGCACAGTGAAAGAAAAAGAATGTCCACATGTTCTGAATCCCGTGCAGCTCAAAACAACACGCAGATCATTCGATTGTCAGTCGCCATATTGACAGCTTTTGTTTTTTGCATAGGTCCACTGTTTGTATTCACGTTTATCCGTATTTTTGTGTGGAACTGGCGGGAGCCACCTGTTTGTGCATTTAGAACCGTGATTCCATTCATTGCTCACTTTGCATTGCATTCTTGGGGCGCCATCAACCCATGCATTTGTTTTGCTTTTAGCCAGAATTATCATAGCGCTCTTAAACAACTACTCACATGCCGATCACCTCCTTTGACCAGTACTCTTCGGATGACAACATATAGTAACATCTCTAGAAAGCACACTAGAAGCTCACGATCAAGCTCAGACCACATCGCTTTGAGGGTCATTGAAGATCAAGAAGAAAAACAAGGAGAAGAGGAAGAGCAAGGGCCAGAACAAGGGCGAGAGCAACAGAAAGAGCGAGAAGAAGAGCGACAACGAGACCAAGGCCCGGAAGAAGAAAAACTTCTGAATTAGAGTGAACACTGATGGCGACAACCACGCTGACAAATGAGAAGATGAAAGGTGGCGAGTTTGTGAATGCGTGCGGAAGCTGGATTTCATTGGGCTCTCCTGATGCGCTTGAAAAAAAAAAAACTAACTAAAACAAACAAAAACAAGCGGCACAGCTGAAGACTGGAAACGCTGAACGATAATATCGACAACTTACGGCACTTGCCTTAATCTTTATTAATCGGTAAAAATCTAAAGCTTTTTCTGGAGCCAAGCAAAAATCGCACGTCGATTTAACTAAGACATGCAATCGCCAAGTATTGCACTGACTGCCCTTTAGTAGGTAGTGTCTTAGGCTTTCTCTGCAGTATTTTCTTTTTCTTTCAGCAACTACGCAAATCAGAGGTAAACAATTTTTTGTGGTGCACATGGAACTTTAAGAAAACTGTCAATGAAATTTTGCATTTTAAAGTGACCCAAACAGACGTATGCAAATTTAAGAAACTTCCCCGACAATTAAAGATCAGCAAAATTAAAGCCGCGGGAAGCCCCACCAGTTCAAGAATCGTGGCACCGTTCACACTAATGAAGCAAAGGGAGAGGGTGGAGGGCGTATCGATACCCTTCCCCGTTGTTAACCACCGTTTTCAGTAAATGCGACAAATTGTGGGAGGTAAGGTAGGACAAGTTAGGGAAAATGCAAGTTTTCTAGGGGAGCGGGCCAAGAAAAAAAGCTAAAGAAAAGGCGGCCAACTCCACCAATTAATACGATTAGTAATAAAATTTAAAAGTAAGTAGAGAATATACATAATACAGACACGAAGTTGCAACAAATCATTACGGAACTATACAGGTAAAAAATTCTCTCAAATTTTAAGAAATTTAGGAGTAAATACAGTTAATATTTCAAATCCGAAGCTTTATTGTTTAGACAGAGAGTTTGGCTGCTGTCCACCAGCAAAATAAAATTCTTTGTATGTTTGTATTTGGGATTGCAGCCAGTCTAATTAATATAAAGTAGAGAAAGACTCACACAGAGACTTTTGTAAGAGTAGGGTTGGATGATTGTATGTCCACAACAACTTGGTGTTCAAATACTCAGTAAAAATCCAATAACAGTATGAAGTAAATAGTAAGTAACTAAGTATGTGACTTGTTGGTTTTCGAGTTGGGAAGATAATTAAAAAAAATAGAACTGTGCAGTTCTTTAAAAGAAAATTTCTTGAGAAGCTCGGTCATACTTCAGTTTAGAAAACACAACCGTGCTGCAGGTGTTTCGATTGGTCTTTAGGTAATTAACCTCTCTAGCTAGCTGTTTATCTATTGTGTATAGAAAACCTACGAACACTGTACATAAAACCACCACCAACAAACGAGTTGCTGAAGGCTAAAAAATTTAAAATTATGTGTTACATCACGCTTTTCGAGGCCGCCACACGAAACTAGAGAGCTGTGGTCAGGGTATGGGCAGAGGTCTATGGTTCATTAACAGTCCATTGTGTTAAGGCGTCGGGTGCATTAAATCGGATAACAAAACGCTTTTTAAACTTTTCCTCTAGGGTTGGTACAAAAAAATAAAATAGAATAGGTTAGATTTATTATGATAATCTAAAACGGTTTTTGAAATGAGAGGATGCTTGATTAATTTAAAGGTGGTACCTGTTTTGTTCTTTGCTACTTTAGTAAATTTGTATTTATAAATTTGTATTCAAATTTGTAAATTTGAATAAATTGTATCAAGTAGAACAGTGTTTCATCTGTTTGTACTGGTGACAGCGGACAAGCAGAAAGGAAACAGGGACAGGGAAAAAAAGAACAACTTGATTTTCTTGTGGGCGAAAATTAACTACTGGCTCTAAAATGGTCCACTCCATATAATTATTGCAAAGTCACATGCTTAAAAACTGAAAGCAAAGAAAGTCCTCCTATAGACGAGATCCTACCTGACACCTATTTACAAAGGTGAATTTTGACAATAAAAACATGGGCAAATTAAAACTTAAAACAGGCAATGATCAGGGATTACTAAAGTGCGTTAGATTTGTCTTATCCCTTTAACAAATCGAATGTGGTTTAGCGTTGTCTGTACTCTTATCGACAACGAGTATGCGTCATCACAGTGGTCAAAATGTTGTGGACTCACGAGGCGCAGCCGAGTGAGTCCACAACAAATTTTGAGCACTGTGATGACGCATACCGTTGTCGATAAGAGTACAGACAACGTTAAACCACATTCGATTTGTTTTTTACCACAATATCGGCGTAAAAGAAATGTTCATTTCAGAGCGCGAGAGCTGAAAAAGGGATTGCGAGACAAGTTGACGTGAGCAGCGTTGTCTAGACTCTTATCGACAACGGCAAATTAGCCAATCAGATTGCGAGATTACTGGCAGTTGTGGTAAAAATCAAATTTGCAAGTGTTGTCCTTAACATACTAGCTGGACACATGTTTCCAGATAAATACAACCTGACTTGCGGTGAGCCCCAAGTTCATTTCCTAGGGCCTGGAAACTAATAGTTTGTTTTGAGATAGCTTACACAAAGTATTTTTCTGAACTATCATAGATTTGGTCGAGTTTGGATCGTTTTTAGGAAATTATCGAGGTTTTTTTGCCAGTTCATTTTTACGCGAGCGATTTAAAAACGGCAGCTGCTAGAAATGACGCTTCGTTAGTTTCCTAGAAATGGTCGAAGCGGCGTAAATACTGAGTTCGTTGATGAAGACGAGTTGCCTTTGGCACATTTTACGGAGCACCGAGTCTCTGAGGACGAGTTTTATTCAGATGAGTCACGATCCAGCCAAGGGGATTCTGAAGAACGCACATCTGACGAGGGTACGGACGAGGAAATGGATGAGCATGTGGAGGAAAGCGACTGGTTTGAGGAACTCAATCGTAGGGAAGATGTAGAATTTTAAGAAGAGGTTGGAATAAATGTTGATTATGAAAACCTTCGATCTTGCCTGGATTTCTTTTCACAGTTCTTCACTGAAGAGGTATGGCAGTTGCTTGCTGAACAAGCTAATTTATACGCAGAACAGAAAAGGGGGTCTGAAGAACATTCTGTGTGGTATCCGGTAACATTAGATGAAATGAAGGCTTGGGTCAGCCTGTATCTAAACATGGATTTTAGGTTCCTCCAGATTTTGCGATACTTGCTCTTTGCAGACAACACCCAGGCACCCAGGGCTGACTTAGCTGATGATAAGTTGTACAAGCTTCAGCCATTTCTTGACTTGGTAAGTTTCAGCAAGTGTATAGGCCTAACAGGCAGCTTTCCATTGACGAAACTTTGATCAAGTTCTAAGGAAAAGTGCATTTCCGACAGTTCATTCCAGTAAAGCCGGGGAGATTTGGAATCAAGACCTTTACTCATGCAGAATCCAGTATTGGCTATTTGTTGAACAGCAAGGTTTATACCGGTAAGGAAGGTAATGCAGGACAAAAGGCAAACATGACTTGCGTGACATGGCATGACCGAAAACCAGTCAGTGTTTTGGCTACCACTCCCACAAGTAAAACTGATCACAGCATTGTCCAGCACTCTGTTAAAGTCAATGGGACTTGGGAAAAGGACTTCGCTCGGCCAGGTGTAATTGACCTCTATGACACTTATATGGGTGAGGTAGATTTGTCAAACCAAAGGGCTGATGCATATGCCCCACTCACGAGGGAAGTAGTCTGGTATTTCAAGGTGTTATTCTAAATTATAGAAGTGTGTATGTCAAATACACACATTTTGCATTATAAATCCCCTGAACATACCAGCATTAGCAGTGTTGAGTTCAGGAGGTCAGTGCTTAAGACATTAGTTGAAGGCAAATGCTTCAGGAGAGACACAGGATTGCATCAGATCCCAGTTGCTATCCCTGACATCAGGTTCAACGGTGACCATTTCCATCACCTCATAAGTCATGACACTAGATCCACATGTAAGGTCTACATTCAAGAAGTGAAGACTGTATACACCTGTGCTGTTTGTGGAGTTAGAATGTGTCCTGACCCTTGTTTCAAGAGGTACCACACATTACAGACCTATTATTTTGATAAAGACCATTACAATCGCCCCAGACGACTCAAAGAGGGAGGAGGGAGGCCATTTCAGAGGGGCAGAAGGAGATCACTGCGAAATTAGACATTGTTAGGGTCTGTTGATTAGTGCTCAAATGAAATTTACAAAATATTACATGGTATGAATGAGTTAATGAGATTTACTGAAAGTGTTTCTCTTGTCAAAATTTCAAAATTTATCTTTTTATAGGCAACAGTGCAGCTTATATAAGTACTGATTTGTAAACCGTTTGTTAGAGAGACACCTTTGCAGTCTTTTATGTTTGGAATTCTACCTTGTGAGAGATCATTTGTTGCAATAAGATGGATATTGATGGAATTTTCTTCTTAACAATTGATATTTTATAGTCTTTTGAACATTTGCATAATTATGCAAACTATGCACGGTGATGTCACGTGTTTTCATATATCCCATAATTTGTTAATCTTCTAAGAAGGGAATTTTATGCTGTTTATAAATATATATGGTGCTATGAGGTTTCTGTTTAATGTCTTTGCTTGGCAATCATTATAAATCATAGGGTTTGTATTTTCTTAAAATAAGCCCACCTCTCCTAAGCGAAAATACAAGTGGAGTTCAGGGAGGGAAATAGCGAGGATTACCAAGTACGAAACTTTGTTGCTAAACCAATGTAGCGGGAAAATTCAATGACACGGTCAAAAATTCAACATATTGTACGGTTTTTCACTAACGTGCAACTTGGTTAAAAGTTAAAATGTTTTAGCAAAATTCGATTCAACCCAACAAGAAACCTTTAAGGATAACGCAACATTCAACATCCAACATGATCAGAAGCTTGTATTTTCGAACTTCATAGCGCTAAACAACTTGAAATGTCCTCCGTTCGTCTTATCGATGCTCAGTCGCCGAATATTTAACAATTCGTATTCCTCGAGCCCGGATGGGCTCTGAGTCAATAGCCCATGAGGCCGAACGCCGAATGGGCTATTGACTCAGAGGCCATGAGGGCGAGAGGAATAATTGTTTTAGTAAAATCCAACTAGTTGGTCAAAAAAATATCGAAACAAAACATCTTTCGCGAGTTAAAGCTAGACTTTAATTCTTATATGCCGCCAAAATAAAGACGATAGAAATAGTAGTTGCAAAAGGAGTCAAATTTACGGTAACATTTGTCAACAGTTCAAATTTATTTTGTGCATTCCTACCGTTAAATATCTTCATTCCATATTTAGTTGACTTCTTTGTAGATTTTGGTATAGATTTATGTAATAATGAGCTCAAATACTCGTCCGAAACTTCAGCAAAACGCGATTCAGCTGCCGTTGTTTTGGTTTTCAAAGCCGGCGCTTTTCGCTACTAGTTAGCCTGCGAGCGCAGACGTATTTCCGGTTGTCGCTTCTCTCCGCTCGAAAAGCGGAGGGAAGCGACAACCGGAAATACGTCTGCTCTCGCAGGCTAGCTACTAGTGGGCTATAACAAATAGCCTACTGGTAGCTCAACCAATCAGAACGCAGCATGGATAATAGACCACTAGTTGGCGATTTTACTGAAATGAAATATTGGTCAAGTGTATCGTCTGTGCGGAGGGTGAAGTTGAATGTCCAGTGACAAGCAGCTGTCTTTGTGAGTTGACACTTCACTAATCGATATCGTTATCGGGGCGAATTGTTGCAACTTTTTTTTTCCCTAGAAACAACATCCCCACAAATGAATAAAGAGGGTTACTTTCTAAAGAAACTAAGTTGATAACGTAAATTGGCTATCGTACATGATTTATTTCATATATATCATTCACACGTAGACACAGAGCAGTTACCAATAAGAAAGTATCTGATGTTTACACAGAATTTTACCCAAAAGAAAATCGTCAATGTTTAAACAATGGTTTTCATAGTACATGCCGGGAGTGCATGCATTTAATGTTTGTCAAACGAGAACATATGAATGGACCGCAATTAAACTTCCAGCATCTTTTCCTCTTCCCTGTTTGTGTATTCGCAGCCAAGCAGTCTGGCAGTCATACACAACTGCCGCAAATTCATTGGAGGTTCGCTAGATATCCGGTCCTGAAAGAATAAAATATAAATCAGTTGATGTAGGATTGAAGGCTAAAAGATAAAAGAATGTCTAGTTTGGTTAGTTTTTTCATAATTATTATTTCTACCGGAAATGCATTAACTTGCTTGTCTAATCTTTATTACGAGGCCGCTACTACTGTGCTCGTTTTTCTTCTTCCTGTTTTGTTTTGTCACCTTCATTTGCCTCCTGACAGCATCGACGCCCATTTGTCTCATCTTATTTTCCATGACCCCACTTAACCTTCTCTTGCGCATGCCTTATGCTGAATATTTTTTCCTTTGCTCAGAACCAACTAATTACTTTACTGATGCAATCAGAGAAGCACGTATTCAAACTATCGGGAAATAGTTAGGCAAGCCATGTGTAACAAATCTTCGAATCGAGCTATACTGGAACAAATGGTTTCCCAATCAAATGTTAAAAGCCAGCTGAGCTAAGCTTACGGGTATTTCGTTGGGTAAAACATAAATTGAGCTGTGTACTGTAAGTCAAGGTTTATGGAAAAATGGAAATCAGTCTGGCTAACCACATTGGAGGCCAAAACTTTATACACACGATTAAATTAATGTTATGTGAACATTGGAAACGCAAAATAAAAAAAAAATATAAAAAAAAACAATCAGTTTTGTTTTCAGAGAAGAGTAAAGTCTAATATCGGACTCGTGAACATGCAGTAGTTTCGTTACCATCAATTTTTCAGTTGCATGTATGTTATTTCCCCTTATTTTATTGTATCAGACAAGTGGAGGAACATATCAATTAAAATAATCACCAAATATTTGTGACTTCATGAAAGGTCCTCTTTGGTAACGACTCAAAAGGACTGCCTTAAGCGAACAGCTTTTACGGCCTAGTGAGTTAGTTGCTGCTTGAGAAGTATTACGATCTCTGAATTTGGGCAAGGACCGTCTACTGGAACTGAAATGTTGTTTCGTTCTTGAAGTGAAGAAAAAAAAAACGCCGTGTCTTAAATTTAAAATCTGGCTTAAGACGTTTGCTTACCCTCTTTCCTGGGTTGCCTGGCTTTCCACCGTGGACATACGGCGAAGTGTAGCCATAAACGGTTTCCATTGTCCACAAGAAAGTCAGGGCGCACAGAAGCACAGACAACGTCGTGTTTTTCGTGACGACCATTTCGAGATCTTCCACTGTATCACAAGATTAGTTTCTTTTCGTTCTTGTTTTTGTTTTATAAGGGGTGCTTCTAACTGACGGGAAATTGGTCTTAGTTATCATTTACGCAGCGTTTTACTTGCTAACAAAACGGAAACGACCGTCGAAAGTGAAGTGACACACATAAGTGGCTATATTGGTGTTATTTACTTAGGGATTTTTTTTGTTTTTTTTTTTGTTTTTTCTTTTTGCTGGCGGTAGCCCCTGGTGTTGATTATCGCTTTAATTTCGAGGACTTTGAGCTCAGACATTCGACTACTGACTTTTGTTTCAGCAATCGGCGATCGAACCTGATGGATAAATACCTTAAACGCAGCGAGTTATTCAATGATGTAATTAATGAAGTGTGAGATAAGGTTGTTTTCCATCTGATTTCCGAAAGTTTTATTAATGTTTGTTTTAGACATTTGATATTTAGCGGAGCCAAGACCGCATCCGAGTGTGACGAAGCATGACACTGTTTTTCTTGGGAAACTTACTCTTTTTCGGTATTTGTCCCACATATAAGTGGCGCATACAAACACATTCAAACTAACCCTGGAAATATCATTGTGTTGAAAGTTATACTACCACGGACACTTATAACACAAAAGCCTCCTGTACGGTGGTCCTATGCGAGCAGTTAACTGTCATTTTGAGCGTGTCTTAAGACCTTCAGGAAGTAGCACATCCTGAAAGTTTAAGATTGCATTATCCCAATTAAATTAATGAGAATAGAAAGTGCCTTTTAACCTTTCCGCTGTCTCGAGCTCTGTAACGGTTTTGATGTTGCCTCAGCTATCGATTAGTCTCCTTCGCAGCCGCTCGGGCTGGAGTCCCGTCCCGGCCCGAGCGGCTGCGAAGGAGACTAGCTATCGATCAGATCGTTGAACGCTGTGCTCAATAAAGCGAACAAATTAAAGACGATCAAGGTAAATTAAAGGCTGTAACAAAGAAATAAAGTAATCACTTTTACGTTACTTCACTTTTTACTTTATTTTGTTTATTTTACAAAACAGTAAAGAATGGAAAACGCTGTACTGTTCAGACGCTGGTTATTCTTCGATTGTGCTTCACGTAGATATAATTCTTTGGGATCCTTTTTCAACTTACATGGGAAATAACTGTGTCTTTTTATTTTTGGTATATACTAGAACAGAGGATAGCGTTTTTCGCGCGCTCTGAGTAAACTCGAGATAGCAAGTACGATTCACCTCCGAGTAACTCGCGCGAAAATCATCATTTTTGAGCTCTATTATCCGTTTTAGTCTACAGTAAAGCAATTATTCACCTCAATGTCGGTGGCCGGTGGTGAATAACTGATAACTGTTTTATTTTGTCCTTATGTTTAAGATAGTTATAAGTCACAGTTTGAACTTTTTTATATTTGCAGCATTTGGCATCAACTGTCTTTAACCCTTAAAAGCCCAACTACGCATATATGCGTTGTAAATACCATTACTACTTTTGATATTTGTTTCTTGTTGAACTTAAGAGCCAACATTACGAAAGTGTGTTCATTGTGCCGACGGGTTGGTGTGACACCCATCGCAGCCTAAAACGTCCACAATGATTCCCGGTGTCCATTGCAGTGAACCGTTCTTAAGGCAACAAATCCCAAAAATCCAGCATTTTGCTCCAAGAGCAACACCAAAAAAGTGTCAATCCTTTAAGATAAAAACTTGCTCAAAAAAACAAAAGTTTGCGTTAACAACACACCTCAAAGCCAGATCTTGGTATTTAGCTGGAAAATTCCTTCTCACTTTATTTGCCGGCCCTTGTTGCTCCATTTGATGAAAGCCAGTGTCGAGAATACAACCGTTGCCTCGTTCATGCCCGAAAAGAATTCTGGGTAATTCCGCCATAACTCGAAAAGGGAACTCTTACCATTTCCATTTCAAAGAATTATTACACCCAGTCCTGCCACCCAGTCCTACCAGCAAAATATCGCGTCGGTTGAAAATTTTCCTAGTCAAAACTTGGCCAAATAGTCTTGGTAGGTCCTGGAAGCCATCCACAGATGGGCCAGAGAGACAACTTCACTCGTGAACCCGCCAAACTTGATACAAACATCTTTGGCGTCCCAGTCTACATGAAACCACCTCTCACCTCTGTTTTCTTTCAGAGGCTTGCCTCTACCCACATTCCAGCTTAATGATGCCGACTTGTGGGCTTCTGCAGAGGAAAATGGCTCGAAAACACACTCATAAAGCAAGAAACCGAGCCGATTTGAACTCATCAAAACACGAACTGTTGATCTAGGTCACGTGATGCCCAAGTCTGAGCCCAAAGTGTCTCGAAACCGCTAATATTGTAATGGATACTGTATATAAGAACAAACAAAGTGAGGCAAAGTTTGTCTCGCCAAATTACAAGTGAGAAAATAAGCAACACTTGGTCCTTTAAGGGTTAAGTTATTCAAAAGCAAAGCAAACATTACTGCAATACTTGCTTTGGCTAAAAACAACAAATAATACATCAGTGTGGGAAACAGCACTGTGCCCTATCCATGTCAGCTTCCATCTCTGCTCATTCGTCGTACGTTTTGGTATTGAAGAACAAAAACGATATAATTCAAAAACTAGTGAATAGTTGAGACCTTCCGTGTCACTCTTTTGTGTATAATCTTGATTCATGCCCATATATCAGCTATATATTAACGAACCGAAGTATAACACTCTGGGCGAGGCAAAGCAACATTGAAGATCTTATTATAAGCAGCGTGGCAGAGCAGTTAGGGCGCGGTACTTGCAATGCGGAAGGCCCTGGTTCAAGCCGCGCTGTAGCCACTCAATTTGGAGTAAATACATACGCTTGCTCTACAGGTTGCCTTGTTGCTTGTGTCTCTTATGTTTTGTGCGCATTGATTGTTTTATTAGCATTTATAACAATTTTCAGTCTATGCCCTTTATTTTAGCCATTCACCAATAAAGTTGCAGTACAAAACTTGAGCCTTGTCGGTTCTTTTATGCCAACTTTGAAGCTGTTGTTGATGATACACGCATAGTCCTATCAACTGGAATTAAGTTTCCTTTACATGAGAGTGAAACAAACGTAAAATTTCGGGAACAAAGTTGTGGCGCATAGACAGAGCCTTGTTTTGCAAACGAACAACCACAGACTACGCCAAAAACCCTGGAAAACACTGGTGTGTGCAAATGAACATGAAAATATGATCAAATGCATTGAGACCATCGGTCTACCCAATATATAAGGGCGTTCGCGTCAACATCTAATTATATCCAGATTTATTCGATATGGTTACAGACGTGCCGCATTCTTTCAAAAGAGAACTATTTAGGAATGGAAACCGCCTTTATAGGCCTGCAGCCAGACAACTCTAACTTCAAACTCCAAATAATTTTTTGTTGCTTAATGGCTAAGCAGTTCATTTGACTATACCGTTCAAAAGAATGATATCCGACTCAAATAACAACTCGTATTTCCTGAACATATGCACCAACTGGAAAATAAGACACCAAGTAATTCCAATAAATGGAGGCCACTTCTGTCCTGCTAGATCGAGTCTCCTGAATCCTTAACCCTAAACCCTTCTTTTGAAAATATACCTATGTGAGAATACTATGAGTTTTCACCTAGAGGGAAAATTGAATGTATAATTAGTGGTCGTACTTAAAATTTCTCCTTTGACATGCTAGAAAAACATGTAATTTAGAGTAATTAATTAGTGCTGGTAATGTATTTTATGTGATGAGCTTTGATGTAAGTGTTTTTGTTTAAGGCAGACGACGGCAAAGAATTGTACCACAATGGAAAAAAAAAAAAAAAAAAGAAAAAGAAAAAAAGAAAACTTGTTCCTCGTACATTGTTGAGTTATCGTTGCGCAGAATGCCCGGCCACATCCGGGACATTCGCGGGCCAGGGCCACCTGGTGTTAAAAACATGGCGGAATTAAAAGCTTTTAACGATTTTAGTGGATCTTTGCATCTTGTTCTGGCTGATCTGTAAAGATTTCTAAATGGGTACCACCGGAATTGAAATGACAAGAAACATTTTATTCAAGATCTTACCTTAGATTTACACCAAGTTATCAGATCGCTGTGGTTTTTTCCGCTAAAAATCAAGCTAAATCTCGCCACTTCAGAGTATCTGAGATATACGGAAGGATTACGATTAAGTTAGTGGAAATGTTGTCGTCTATCGTATGCCAACAAAGCCATCACAGTCTTTCACACCAAGGAATATCATACAGTGTGGTTTTTTTCTTTCTTTGTATTTAAGCTGAACCCCTGAGGGAAGTCTACGTGAAGAAAATTTCGAGAAAACGTCTTGTAAATTGTAAACAACATTTCACCGATCGAGCGGCCACATTTTCAGTTTTCATTGTGGCAATCTCATGTAAGACTTAATGTATTGTCTGTAGCTTCATGTATGCTTCATACAATAATGCCACGGTAAAAAAACAAAACAAAACAAAAATAACAGCAAAACACTGACCCCCACCCGGACGACAATTTTTTGGTTGATCGCGCTTGACTGGGGATTGTACGCGACGAAAATCAAGTGGGATTTTTCAAGAACATGATGGAAGTGCCTAGACACTTTGACTACATTTTACACACTGTCTTCATAAAACCATGCTCTGAAGAATGAAAGAATGACTACAAAATACAGAGTATTCCCCCTCCCCTCCCCTCCCCCTTCTTCCTCCCTTCTCACCTCGCCCCACTCCCTCTCCTCCAAGCAAGCAAATCGAAACAGATCATATAATGACCGGAGACAATCGTTTCTTTGCAAAGCAATTGTCACCAAATCATTTCAAAGACTTGTGGAAAACTTTAGCTTTAATGTTGGTGGCATTTTATTATTAATTTTCCTTGCCAACTTCTACGCAACTACTATTTTGGTTTCTTATACTTGATGGAAATTAGATCTGTGATCGATCGCAAACTGAAGTTCAGTACTGTACCACCAAATTGCCCATCACTATATATACAGGTCAAAATCTGCGTAACACAGTTGCAGACAGAAGCCCCTCATAATTCATTTCGTAAAGGGAATCACCGAACTAAACAGCCAACAGCCACCTTAAGGTTACCGCATACCTTCAGATCGGCAATTTTGTTCAAAATTGGATTTTTCTCTTATGTAAAAAAATACATATTGACAAAAATAACAATTGGCAGAGTAATGGCGGTTTTACGTTTTGGTCGGAAGTAGGAATTATCCTTCGATTGTCATTCTCACCGCTGTTTTCTCGAATCGATTTTTTACTTGAAGGGGACACTTTAAAGAGCTAAAACTCTTAGGGAATTTGTCCGTTTGCCCTCAAATTTGGACAGTGGCGATTTTTTTTATTTCGATTTTTTTTTCTGAGAGCGATTTTTGTACGATTATTTCACATCTTTTTAACACTTTTTCGAAAATGTGCTATAACTTTTAACTGTGAATGAGTATGACAAAAGGCGGACACGCTTTTTTAGCACTTCGGGTCCGGAAACTGAGGAACAAATTAAATCAGCGAAATTCAAAATTCGCTTTGACTGAAAATGTGATTTGGACGTTCGCACTTACAGATCGTGAAAAATTCGACAATTCATTTTATTTCAAAATTCTTGATATCATTTGATAGCCAGCTCTATAAGCTATAATTTGATATAGGAGTTTTGGTATCTACACTTCAAACCGGACGCGCTACATTGCTTGGACGCGAGACAACGCTAAAGGTATACAGTAACCTTAACGGGGAGGAGTTGTAGGATCAGAAGGGAAATTGTTCCTCGATAACTGCTTAGTCTCTTCAAATAAGTTCGATGGGGTACTTATCATTCATGACCACGCCAGGCGAATTTTTTAGTAAAAATACAAAAAAAAAAAAAAAAAAAGAAAAGAAAAGAAAAGAAAAACGGAAACAAAAGCAGCTGAGCAAGAGTAAGCCATGACCAAAGAAACATATATCTGACACAAGCACGCATACACACATACACCCACGCATATATTTAAAATGAAGCAAAATATACTATATCGGTGGAAAAGCAAAAATCAAGCTCTTTGCCGTCGTGTAAGAAATTTATAACAAGGCTAAATGGTTCCGATTTCTTTTAGAGAAAGAATACAACCGGAAACATATTAAAATGCGGTGAGCCAAAACAAAGGTATTCTTTTAATTTTATTTGAGCTTGCTTAGCATATCTTATATATTGACTTTCATTGATAACTACAAAGTTTGGATAAGAGACAATTAAAACATAAATGATTCCAAAGGAAGAAAAAAAAAGATTCCGTCTGCCTTTACATCCTGTCACCTTTAGCTAAGACGTTAAGGGTTTCTCGAGCTTTAAATTTGTCCTGGTTAATTTTGTTCGCTAAAAACAAAAATCAGTTCTATACGTTGTCACTGATAATTATAAGTCGAAGTTTTCTTATGTGCCGTCGCTCAAGTTCTAGCGATAGCCCTTTTTTACATACGAAAGATGATGAAAGCGGTAATATTGCAATTTCCAAACTCAATAGTCGAAGAGCAAAGTGTCGAGACTGACTTAATGAAGCAATAGTTTTCGATCTTGTCAGTCCTGATGAAATCTACTCTGCTTAAGATATTGTAAAATTGTCCTTATAAATTACGCAGTTATTGCGTTCTTTCCCGGTTTATTTTACTAATGCAATACTATTTCTATTCCGAGGAAATTAGTAATTTAAAACAATTTCCTCACGAAAGCATCCCAAAAGAAAGGATATTTTAAGCAAACTAGACAAAAAATACACTACAAAATGGTTTGGGAAACACAGATAAAGATTGACTTGAATTTTAAATAAGATTAGCAGGCCTGTAATGCCAATTTTGCCGCAGTTCGTACTGGCAAGTCAAAGACATATAAACACCTTGCTCTCACAAGTTCGCATTGGTCTGTTTATTACGCAAAGTCTTCAGCCTTCTGTTTAAATTAGCTAACACAGATGTCATATTTTACTCCTAAAAATGCAAACAATATAACCAAGTATTGTTATAAACATGTATGAGATGTTTATTTCCTCAGTTTTCTTGTCTAACAGCAGTAAATGCGAGTACAGGTTCGAGCCGGCACCATCGGGTCATCTGTTTTCACATGTTCCACGATATTTTTTTGGACTTCCTCATTATCGCTTTTTGAATAGTATTAGATTGTATGTAGCGTTAGCTTCGAGTAGCGTGAGGTTGTGAGATTTAAATGCCGGACTGTATTAGTTGTACCAACTCAAAGTCTCTGTTTTTTATTTCCTCGATCAGATAGAAAACTAACGTCTGTCCAGCGAAGAGCGATCCCAGTTAGGCCTTTTCAGATTCGTTCATCAGAAATTCCCAGGCCTTTGCAAAGAAAGAATCTTCAATCTGAGAGACATAGTGCATCAAAGATGTCTGGTAACGAGACAATGAACAACGGTTCTAGTCCTAAACTTATGGGTGACGAATTTGCCGACGTTTGGGAGACATCATTGAAGACTTTTGCATACTGCTTTATTGCGATTGGGTCCTTACTTGGCAATTCGCTTGTTATCGTAGTTATTTTTATGAACCGCAGAATGCGATCCACTATCAATTATTTTATTGTAAACATGGCTTCGTCGGACATACTGTTTACCATGTTTGTCATCCCACGGCTGATTTCAGAGCTGTATTCACAACCTTCTAGATGGTTTATCGGTGGAACACTTGGATCAGTGTTTTGCAAACTGGACTACTTCGTCCAAGACATTTCAACAGCCGTTTCAGTCCTCAGTCTGGTAGCAATCGCATTTGATAGATTTTACGGCGTGGTGTCCCCGATGAAAGCTGGCCTTCTGAACGACAGTAAAGTCTGTGGCAAGGTTTTGGCGAGTACTTGGTTGTTAGGCAGCCTGCTACATTTACCTTACTTTTACGGATACAAGCTTGTGAAGCGCGACGGTCACTTGTATTGCTCGCTCGACTGGGCTCCTCTTCTAGACAATGAAAAAGCATCAAGAATCTCCTTTATAATCCATTCCATGATTTTCTTCTTCTTTCCAGCTGCCATTCTTATAGTCGTCTACAGTACAATTATCATCACCTTGTGGAGGAACAAAACTCCAGGCAACCAATCCCTGAAACACAGAAAGAAAATCGCCAAACGCAACCGAAATGTTCTAAAAATGGTAGTCGCCGTCGTTGTCGTGTTCATATGCTGTTGGCTACCTGTGAATGTATCGATTTACATTATCTTGTTTAAGTGGGAAGCCATCAAGTCATACAGCAAAACGCTATTTTTCTGGGTCATCTTGATAGCCTATTCAAACGGCTGCATTAGCCCTTTCCTGTATTTTATCTTCAATGAGAATTTTCGCCAAGGGTTCAGAAAAGTCTTTCTTCGTCGCGGTGTCCGCGACCATGGTTCGCTTAAAAGTATCTCTCAATCAACAAAGCGAAGGAGCTGCGACGTCAGTATGACATTTATAAAAAGCGTGCACCGTAACAAACCTTCAAACTGACCACTGGGTATTTGAAATGACGGCCCAGCTAAACAGATACGTATAAAAACGTATAAAGCAGTTCTCAAACCAAAGCTTAGTCAGTGTTGTTTGATGAAAACACTAATCCAAGTCCACTAGCCGCGAAGCAAGAACTCTGCTCGCAAAGAGTCATGTTTTGCTCGCGGCACATTCTCTTCTAAGGGGTGATTATACAATGGTATATACAGATTTGTGGAAGTTGATTTAAGAGATTAAAGACAGAATACTTTCGAAGCCAGACCGAACTATCCAAAGCTTGTGTGCTACAGCGTCTTTTCGCGCGTATTACTTGCGATAATAGAGATGGCAAGTGGGTAACAACGTCCAATACCTTCAAAACACCGAGAGTTATCACAAAAAGGATCGTGCCTGATCTGATTGGATACCCTTGAGCCTCTCAGATATAGATTATTATATAGTAATGAAAAATTAGGACGTTCTGATACTTCGTAACACGGGAAGATTATGTAGTTCCTTTTATATTGTCGCTCAAAGTACACAATAAGTTCGGCGGTGTTTTCCAAGAAGCTAATATTATAATTTCGTTCGAGGTCACCTGTGAATTCAAACAGAGCAAACTGCAAGCAGCAAGCTTTTTGAAGAACTACGGAACTTTTACACCATTTTTACTCTGTTGAAAGAATTACCATTGATGACAGAAAAACATTTTCTATTCACATTAAGCGTCCTAGGTGGCTGTGATTGTAAAATATTGAATGAAAATTACAAGCTAAAAATGTTTTGAAGGGAGGGGGGGGGGGGGGGGGAGCTGTTTTACAATCGTCATAATTCTTTTCTTTTTTCTTTTTGTGCCTTATCGGACAAATCTCCGGATACCGAATCCCTCCACTGCCTCCTAAAAAAATGAAGATTCATTCATTAAAGCGTACAAGTGCCACAACACTTTCATCACACTAAGGTACAAGTAAAGTAATGGAAGTATGGATTCACATTTTCAATAATATGCAAATTTAATATTTGAAGCCTCAAAAACGTTTTCTCGCAACGTAGTGTTAGTCCCCGAATTACTCATCCAAAACGGTTTGAGGTAAGCGCTTTGAGAATTATCGAGCAAATGTTCATTGAAAAGTATACTAATAAGAGAACGAAATAAGATAAGAAAACCGCGCTCCTCCTAAGCTGTTTTTTCATCAGGCTTCTTAAGGAGGCTCGCGGCAGTTTTAAAGATTCGGCAGACGGGTTTCTAAATCCATGACACTACAACATCTTTTAGAGGTATGACTAAAGTATATCTCAAAATCCAGCCAGATACTTCACAAGTAAACTTTGAGAGTGTAATTATAAACTACTCAAGTCCCACAACTTGTAGGCCAAGTTAGAAAAAAAAGTTGTAACAGCTATAACGTATTCAAATAAATTGCAAATCAATTTTTAAAGGTTCGTTTTCGTCAAGCTTTTTTAAGCCGAGCTGAGGTGATATTTTGGACTGAGATATAATCAATACGGTCATTCCAGGGGAGATGCCTGGATCAAGCACGACTCCATGATACTTAAACTGAATGTCAAAAAGCGACTTAAATGAGCTATGAAATAATGGCGCATGATGCAGTAATTATCATGGGCGTAAGTTAGTATGTGAATATGATCAAATGCGCCTTATAAGCTTTACAATTCGAAATCTTTACAATTCTTAAATCAAATCAAATGTTTGTTTTTGGAGAGAGAGGAAAACCAGAGTACCTGAAGAAAAACCTCTCGGAGCAGAGTTGAGAACCAACAAACTCAACCCACTTATGACGCCGAGTCCGGGAATCGAACTCGGGACACATTGGTCTCGCCCTAAATGATCTTATCAATGGAATACCCACCATAACTAATTAATTAAAGAGATAAACATTTCATTTTAACTTGTCTTTTCGTCATCGAGGGATGGTAGGAGCACTAATTACAAAGAAAAAACGCTTTGTTCGTTGGCAGTTCACAGTGGGCGTGTTAAAAGATGTCGGAATCTGTAAACTCGCGTGACTTTGATATCGATGCTGTTTCTTACACAGTTTTGACTAACAGCTAAAACGCAAAGAAGTTAAACTACACTTAAGGTTTGCCATTAATTTTATTTATTGACTAACACATATCGCAATTTTCTTTTCTCTAACTTTTGTTTACATTTGTTAAAATTCTACCATAGCTTCAATTCTCTTCTGAATATTTTTCATCCCCTAGAAAAAAAGAAAAATGTGAAGTTAATTCTCTACATTGTTTTTTTTCTTGAGGTTATAATTATAGGAGGATCGGAAAGTGAAAGAAGCCGAATAATAAACGTCCTATAATTTGCAGCAGCTTTTCAGAAAACGTCTTCCTTTGAGATTGCGTCTGCTCTAATGGGGGAGTTTCAGAAATGAGGACGACAACGGCAACGAGAACGCCACCAAACAATGGGCTTAATGCGCACAAACAATCGCTCTGCACGTGCGTTTTACGTTTTGGTACATTTCTTTTTCGTCCTTTGCAAAACAACAACGTGAAATGACCAAATTTTGGGTTTTTTCGAGAACGTGAGCGTATCACAACGACCGAATCTTTCGGCAAGATTTACGCAGAGCCCCACACATTAATTATTCATTCAGTCATTGTTCAATGAAAACAATGGTGTTAACAACAGAATACCTCTGAGACTAGTACTCTTTGTTTTGCAGAATTTGCATAAAAACTAAAGTTTAGTTCCCACCAACATGGCCGCCATGACGTCACATGTAATCCAGCAATTGCCAAAAAGTTACAAAAAGGAAAAGATATATTTTTAAATGACGTTCTCGTTGCCGTTGCCGTTGCCGTCCTCGTTTCTTATACTCCCTATTCAATGACTTCAGTGTTGCAGTGTAGAACGCCCATAACCGTCTATCGTCAATGAAAATACCCGTCTACTCTGACAATTGCGTTTCGTTTCTTTGTAAACACTTTAGTAAATCTGATACAGACGATTTGTGGTTGGTAATATCAGTTAATGACTCACAGTCATGTAAAAAGAGGGTCACTGGACTAAACATGAATATTCGCTGTGTTATGACCAACCCTTGCAAACTCTTTCATTCATTTGGGCTTATTCAAACAAGCTGTATTTCAACTTTTTGTTGTAGTTGTTCAAACAATCAACAACAACAAACAATCGAACTCAAAAAATCAAATGCTAGGTTTTCTCGAGAACGTGAGCGTTTGACGGCAAAATGATTGTTTTTCTTTTTCCTTACTTTGACGTCGTTCATACTAATTTAGTTTCTGGAAGGTTCGCCAGCATTTTCCAAGTTAAATGTTGGGAAAGAGTTACAAAAACGAGAAGTTATATTTTCAAATTACGTTCTCGTTAACGTTACCATCCTCGTTTCTTAAACTCCCAAATGGCCACAAACATTGCCACTGCTACATGCAAGATATAGTACATATACCATATCACAGAATGTCACATACATATATTTTGTCACAGTATGTAAATGAATTTACAGTTTGTATATAACATTTATAAAATGAATTTACATTCAAATAAATACACAAATGATTTTTATGAATGATATTTGTGAAATGGTCAGAAATTCGATACTAAAATTAATTAATTAATTAATTTCATTAAATGGTGGCTATATATTTAATGTTACCCATTTGCCGACTTGAGTGGTTTTCTCCACTGGGCTATCCTAGCTTTCCAAAAATTACTCCTCTTTTCCCATTAGCGCGTTGTAAGTGATGTATCTTATTCCCGAACGGCCTGTATGGAGATTTTCCCTTCTCTCGAATTTCTCGCTTGCCTGAACATCCCCATCTGTTGCAAGGAGGCCTATACCAGCGTCTTACTTTCTGATTCCATACTGTATCAAGAAGGCCCTCTTTGTGGTTATACGCAGAACCTGAAACAGTATTGATCGGATTTTTATAGCTATTCCTGGAAAATAACTTTGAAAGGAATCGAATTTAATATTGTTTTTCCTCTTGCAATTTGATATCAGGAAACTACAAAATCAGATGATGGTAAATTCATGTGTTTGTGATAATAATGTTGATGGCGTTAATACACAAAAGAGTTATGTTTCGATTGGCTCAAAATGTCGCTGAAAAAAAGAAGATGAGTTTGATCAAATCGGGCAGCTGAATTGTTAACAAAAAAACGTTGCCTGCAGTGTTGCACCTCAAAAAAGTATCCCATATAATATATCCGATTCTTAGTTTTGCAGTTTTGAAAACTAAGAATGTTTTCTTTTTCTTAACAATACTCCTCTTTGGGACTATACAATTATCGTTCAGTTTACATTAATTGACGTGTTAACAGTAATTTTAACTGAATCTCAGTGCATGGTTGTATTTCATAAAAGCACAAAGAACTTCTTGATCAGCAAACAATTTGAATGTAGTTAATCTGATAAACACTCAAGTTCTATATGACGCTGTACCTGCTATCAAATTAATTGTTTTGAATCGGTACCAAAACTGCAGGCGTGGTCCCTTTTTTTTTTTTCACAGCCATTAAAGCTGTGACGGTTCTTTTTTTTATATATATATATATATATATAGCTATTAAAATTGAGACTGCAACAATCCTATTATTTCTACTTAATTTCGCTAGCTTCCTAACTTAGGCCTACAGTCAACTAAACATTATCGGTTACAAAAGGTAGTTAACAAAAGAACATTTTTTTTTCTGTAAGCAAACTGTGTGTGAATGATGCATATGAAAGAAATCATATGTGAACTGCGGTTATGGAATCAAATGAAGAATGATCGTCGCAGTTGTGATCGCAATTTTGCAATTGCGTAAAGAAGCCTGAAAAAAAAATTCAGGACTCCAACGGGGCTTGAACCCGTGACCTCGCGATTCCGGTGCGATGCTCTACCAACTGAGCTATGAAGCCACTGACGTTGGGAGCAGGTCAATTTTTTTTTCAAGCCCCGTTGAAGCCTGATTTTTTTTCAGGCTTCTTTACGCAATTGCAAAAATTGCGATCACAACTGCGACGATCATTCTTCATTTGACAAACAGTGTGTATCAAAAACAAACGCAAAAGATAGGATATGCCAACACTTACAACAAGCAAGTTTCATATGCAAAACAATTAGTTCTAACGATCTTTTTTTAATAAGCGTTGATTGTGTTGTCCTTCAGCGCCATACATTTCTCTTTTATATAAAGACGTCTAGTTTTGGAGCGTTCTTTTTTTTTTCGCGATTTGAGCCTGAAAATGTTCTTAGGCCATCTTAAGTTACATGGTATCCAAAATGCTCGCGCAAACCAACTGCTGATAAATCTAGCTTTACAAAAAGCATTGAACATAGAAGTTCACAACGCGACATCAAGTCACCAGATTTTGCAGTGAAAACGCAGAAAAAGTTCGATTCGGAAAAAGTACATACTTCTCATTTAAGAAAATTAATGAGCAAAATAAAGATGTTCTTAACTGACTCTCAGCCTGGGTTTTTTTCCAAGTCTGTTCTTAAAATTTGGGTTAATCTCAGCCTCAAAGTTCTCATAGAAAAAAAAGTGTGATTGGATGATTGAATATTCGAATGAGGCCTTAGTTAAGCTACTATGTTACGGTTTGCCGGCTCCAAACTTTCGATGATCCAATATTTTCCATCACTACATCACAGCTCGCTATCAAACCTAGTATATATTTATTTATTATATTATAGTTTCTATCCCTGCTGATGCCGTGGACTGATCGGCGAAAGGTTGAAACAACAACACAGTAGCTCAAGGTCCCATTCGGATATTCAATTCTTTTTTTTTTTAGCTAATTCTGTTGTTTTCCTTTACAGTTGTTCAGTCATGTTTTTATCTAAACTTCAAGGTTTAGTATAAATCATCTGGTCATAATTAAGTCAGCAACATGTTCGTACCTTCAGACAAGCCTTCATTGTGAATCTTACTCCATTTTGCTGATTTTTTATCCTCTCTCGAAGCTATCCCATTGGAAAAAACGCAAAGAATGAAAAAAGAGAAAAAGAAAGACACGAACAAAAGATTAGACGCCATTAGAAAGACCAGGCGACGGACAGTCAGTGATTCTTGCATGTAACCTTGGATTTGTAGCACGCATTTATGTAGTGGTTGTTGCATCCGGTGCCACAAAAAAGGATTATTTGCCCTTTTCGCGGTAGTGTAAGAAGCTTTTGTTCTGTTCTCTTACACAAAACCGATCAATGCATCTTGCGATTCAGTGTAGGGTTACGCGAGACATCATGTTCTGTCACATCACTGGGTCCAACAATAGCCTATTACCGAGTACATAATATTGTTTAAGTATCTTGAAAGTGGAAGTTTTCAGTGATATGCAATGACAGGCGAGGAAGAAGCTGCCTAAGAGAGCGCAATTACTTAAATTTACAACAAAGAATTTGAAACAACGAATTAAAGAATCGTTGTCGAGGAAATAAGATTATTGTAAACATCTCCTAACTTTCAGCTTTTCATTTTAATTACTAGGAAAAAATTGCGTTTTCCTTGTTGACACGTTATTCCCACTGTATATTTGACACTAAATAGCCAGGCGTTTCCAAGCATTGTTTCAGAAACTATCATGTATTTCATTTTAATTCCAAAGAAGTAAACTCTTTTACTAATCCTATTATAAGTGCTCTTCTTTTTACAGTGTTATTTGATCGTAAAAAGCCTTTTTCTTTTTTAATTTAACGTGGTTTAATTGCATACGGAAAGAAACGGATCACTTTAATTAAGGCTTTTAACCGGATAATCACCGACGATTCAAAATTGTCTACACAAGCACTTTTGTTTAATAGTTTAAAACTCTCGGAAGTCGGCCGGTGCGGTTGAGAGTTGCTCCGTACTCTAACAACCCCACATTATGTTCAACCATTTATGAAACGAGTGTTCTGATATGAAAATTAAAATTAAAATTTGAGTGATCGAAACATTGAGAGACACAACAGTGCAATGTATCAGCGCTGCCGATGATTCTGTTTGAACGAAGAAAAAATCCCCAATTCTGTCCATCAATTAGAATTCACTCTGTCATTCTTGTAAGCAAAGCCCACTTGTGAAGGAAGAGCGTAAGTTGTTTTACTGATGGAATAATGAACAATGCAATCCGCAGAAGAAAGATGACTTCTCTATGTTAGCTGACGTCCCCTCTGACAAGTTAGCGCACTCTACCGGTTAAACACGCGGAAATTAATTTCATAAACTCTTTAGCAAGCGGTAACATCTGACGCATTTGATGTTTGTTAGGCCGATGCCTTTTATTCTACATCAGTCAGTTCTATTTTGGTTGCAAAGTGCATTTCCTTTCACTGGCTGCTACATTTTAAAGTTGTCGCGAGAAAACAAGCCGCAGTCCGCTTTCAGCGCGGGCGGAGCAGCAAGTGCTGGGTCTCAATTTACTCACAGAACAAAAGGTCCCCCCCCCCCCAAAAAAAAAAAAAAAAAGAGAGAGAGAACACGTTCGAGACATGGCTTGAAATATTGTCATTGCATCAACCGAAGAATTGGTATTTTGCTTTCCTTCGTTTGCCTTGCTCGTCTTTGTTTACACGTACAGGCGTCTGTTTCACTGCGGACACATGCATTTACGTAGCCATTGGGTTCTTAGTGAGGTACATCGTCGTTTCCAGCGTATGTGTATGTTGGACGGCGAAAACAAGAACTCTTGTACAAAAGAGTAATTGACTGAAAGCTGCTTATTCTTTTTATTGTCTGGATACAAAGTTCATGCGAAAATGTTTTGACTTCCCAGTTTGAAAATAAACGCACTGATATCTCAAGGCTCTCTAGCATTCCTCTTCAAGTTGAACCCTTTCCGAGTTGACTGCGGAGGTACCAGATAACCGGTGTGTAAGGTTATATATTCCATAACATTTGATTAATCCCTTTGCAACACAGAGAAGACTAGAGCATTTGAACTTTTGTCAAACCCTGAAGAAATTACTTGGAATCACAAACGTTTTTATTCAAGACAACAAATGCATTCAGGCCTATTTTGTTATCCGATAACAAGGTAATTTATACGGTTGCTTGCTAACAAAGTACACTATTTTTTAAATATTTAAGCACGGAGGACTTAAAGTATGTTCATGGTTAATTTCTTGTAAGTCAGTTATTATCGGTATAGTCATCACATCCTGGAATGCTTGGATCTTCGCAAATTTGTCTCATCATCGGCTGGAACCGACTTTGCGTCTTCTGAAATGAAAATTTTTAAATAAGCATTTGTTAATTGTCAGAGCCAGGCTAAATTAAAATTTCGAATCACAGCACTCTGTGTTTTTTTTTAATCTATTGTCTGTAGCTTTTATTGTAATCGAAACGGCAAGAATATCCCCACCACACACCTGACCACATTTACCGCTGCTTGGCTGATTTCATCGGAAGGAAATATAACATGGAATAATCGGATGGCTGAGAAGAGCAAGTAAATGTTGGTTATACGGTTAAGATTTTCATAATCAGGGTTATGTCTTTTAATTTTTCCACTCGCTCTCTTCTTTCAAAAACAAATAGGGCGTTGTTTCAAAAATAAACCCTTTTGACCAAATCAATAAAACGAAACCTTCTATTAATTTGCCAACGCCTTAAATAAAAAAAACGCATTCTCAGTCCGTTAACTGCAGACACTATTTATTATTATTGTATTTACTGTGTATTTTTAATATTTTTTCACGGTAACTTAGGATATGTATTTTAACCTTTGATTAAATAAAGACTATTATTATTATTATTATTATTATTATTACTACTACGAGCGGCACGAGCACATTACGCTGATACAGACGCTGATACGCTGATCTTCTAAAAGCCTGTCATTAAGCTTCATGTTAAAAAATATCGTCTTCCATGCCAAAATTTCCGGCGTCAGTTTTGAGTATGATTGCTTGCATTTGAAAAAGTGCACTTTGTTCCTCCCGCCTGGCTCTCCAGTTTTACGACACCTCCTGTTGAAGGTGGACGGCAAATGTTGTTTGATGTTCACAATCATTCAATAACACTTTGTTTTTCTAAATTTCCTTTGTTCTGTTACATGCAAGAACGCCCATAAATGATAATACGTCTCTCCAGCTAACTAATACACTGAAGTTAATCTAGCGTCGTAGGTCAAACAGCTAAGTCGTCTTTTTAATATGATCACCTTTAGCTATACAAGAACTAGTTTTCAACTACCCAACATCGAAAACCAATATATGAAAATTAAAAGGGTTAAATTTAAAATACGTGACTGAGGTATCACATCATTTCCCCAAAAAATCATATTTTAGATATGATTTAAAACACGAGATACAAAATATTTATTCCTCCCTAAGGAACGCAAAAACAAATTGTCTTTTTTTCGCAAATTTTTTTTTCAGGATGAAGTTAAAAAATTACCAATTTGAAGTTATTACCTTTAATTCCTTTGTGTTCCCAGTTTCCCAGTCTCTTTGCGTTTTTCTTCTCCTGCGATTGTGCTCTCCAAAGCCGTGAAGAGCTTCTGTGTAAGGCACGCTCCCAAGATGAATAACAAGACACAAAACAACCAAGACAGCTATCAGTGAACAGTGCATGGTGGTAACTTGTGCCTTACAGAGAACTGAACTAACATTGACACAAGAGAAGCCCAGGTCCCATTTTATCGTTTCTCTGTCCGCTTACATAACGTTGTTAAATGTCTTAACGGAATATCTTCTAATGTAAAAAAAAAAAAAAGTTAAATATTTGACCAGTCCATATCATTTAATTCATTGCACTTTGGTGAATTAAATAGCTTATGCTTGTTTATCCAGTTGGGGTAGACAAACAACCATTAATTCAAGTTCACTTTTGTGATGCTGTAGCTGAATTTACGCAGGGTCGATTTCGCTTCATATTTTTCATAGTTTGTGCGATATATGCGTTTTAGTATATTGTCTCTCGTATATGGTAACGGATGCTCTGACGACCTATATTTTCAAAGTATTCCTTTTCATTTCTCTTGACACGTCTTTCTTTTTTATCACAAAAGTAAATGTACCCGTTTCTATTTGTTTTTACTCCGTCTTAATCATTGTGCTTTAAAGTCTATTTTGCGGCAGTCAGTTTTATTTGTTCAATTTATGAAGCGGCCATTTAGTCTCAATATCATTTCGCTTTATGACTGATGTAATGAATGTCATCGGTTCAGTTTTGCTTGTAATCCTCTTAACGGCGCAGCAAACTATGGTAATATAGAAAACTATACTTTGTCATGACTAGCAACGCAAAGAGCAGCCTTCATCGCAAACAGCCAGTCCACAAAAATAAGATGCGTGAAGTCACTGAAGTAACGCGTGTAAACGGGAGTCCATCTTAAAGGCGCGTATTAAAGGCGTGTTCAATGGTTAATCAGATATATTCTTTTGTTTGGTAATTAAAGTAAAGAAAAGAAATAGAACTTACAAAAAGACGAAATATACCGCAAAAAAGCTTCCAGAATCTCAAACTATCAATAGTTAGAATGTAAGCTATTCGAAAAAAAAAGAAGAAAAAAAAAAACATGAGTCAGCACAAGAAAACATATTGTCATGTTTGTCTTGAAATACACAACGGAAAGTCTATTATATACTTTAGGGGACGTTTCTGTGAAAAAATCTGCGAGTCGAGTCAAAATGTTCTATGGAGGGTGGCGTGGTTTTGTTTTTAGATCTGTAATCATACTATTAAAAACGAAACAATAAATTTACGCGTTTAGGTACATTGCGACGATATTCCACAACGGGAAGACTCAGTCTAGCCATAAGAAAAACACAATTCCTTAAATTTGATGGTTGTGCAATTTATCTAACCGCACCTCATTATACTTAGCGACAGCACGGCCCTTTTTATTTGTAATTATTGAATTCCAACTTTCCGTTGCCTTGTTAATTCAAACAGAACTAGCACTTTGTGCAAATCCATTATGGACAGCCAAACGGCGGCATGGGAAACTTTTAAAAGCGAAAACAAATTAAACGAGAACGATGCATAAATTTTCCACAGTTAGATGTTATTCACGGCAACGTTCTAAAATCAGATTTGGAAACGAATAATGATTTTTAACAATAACAGTAACTGATTTGTTGTAGAACTATAGATCCCATTTATTACGATTCACCCCCCCCCCCCCCCCCCACTCTTAAGAAGAGTGAAAACATGACCATTTAAATATATTGTGTGATATGATCTAGAAAAACAATTACTATATTGTAGTTTAGAAATTAGGTATTATGCCAATACAGTTTGCAATGCAGCGGCGTCATTACAAGTTTTCAAGGCAGTCTTCTTGAGTAATCTTTTAATCATTTTACTCAGAGATGGAGGTAGAAGTCTTTTAATCTGAAAGATGCCTGAATTTGAGTTTTGCGAGATACTCATAAAATACTCAAACGAACTGTCCAGCCCGGCAGACTTAGTGCAATTTGTACATCCGAGACGGCTGAGTTGGGAGGCAGGAAGGCCGAGTGGTTTAGGGCGCTGGGTTCAAATCCCGCTCTGGCCACTAGCTGGTGTTGCTCTGGGTAAGTGCCTGGTTCAACTCCTCGGTCATCCTTGTAGATAGTAAACTGCCCGTCCGCAGATGTTTTACCCCAGACAAGAATATCTGACTGATGAACGTGCAAACAGATAGAAGAAAATTAGCTATCGTATGTCTAAGGAAGCAATGCCGCCATTCTGCCAAATAAATACTTTTACCTCCCAAGGACGGAATTAGCTCGGCGGCCTTTTGGTCCTTTTGGTTTTTCCCGGTAATAAGAATAATTGACTATTTGCCATTAGGCTGCAGCTCCCGTTTCTTTCATCAGGTGGCATTAAGACAATTAAGTGGAGTTGGTAGAATTTTCATGCTGCTCAGAAGATTCGTAAATGTCATGAGGGAAATGATTCTTTTACAATAGCCTCCCACGAAGATGGCAAACGGAAAGCAAGTTATGTTATCAGTTAACATGATCATCTGTCCCTGATTATTGAGCCCGTTATCAACATAGCCCTTTTTGGAACCTCTATTTTACATCTTTATTCCTCTTATAAAAAATATATTGTCTCCATTTTAAATTGTATGGATGGCAATTATTCAGTGCCAATAAGACGGCTTTATTCAATCGATAAGAATGAGATCATGGAAAACGTTTATCTTATCAAAAGTGAGGACTATTTTTTTCTCGCTTTCCACCCATTCCGCCTTCGACCTGCCACTTTTAGCTGTGAATCAGATCAGATATTTTTCGCACATTCCTGCATTAACCGTTTAAAGTCCTTCCAAGTGATGATCTCGACAATTCTTCTTTATTCTTTCTTTGTTTGTTTTATGGAGACCTGCAATGAAATAAACCTGCAATAGAATCTCCATGTCTTCTCTCTCATGCTTGATGTCATTATAGTTGAGTAGTACTGGGACTTGGGATGGAGTCAATTGTAAGTTCGTGAACCCCCCTCCCAGGCTGTGTAGGGGTCATGTGACCAAGCTAGCGATGTGCTTGCCATTCGCCTCGATTGATTGCTTTTGACTCTGTCCTCCTGCCCATGTTCCCTCTTCTTGTTCTTGCATTGTAGCTACTTTTGAGGTGTTTTTCTTGGCCCACATCTTTACTGGGCAAAACTATTGTATCAGAATTTATTCATGGACTTAATGCTTCCATAAAATTCGCCTATGGACGTTTTTTCCATAGCCATATTAGTTCAATTTGCCCACAGAGCTCAGGCAAGGCAGCACTAAGGGATTTAGTCTGAGGGCAAAGAGAGAAGGCATAAATCATTTAGTACATGTATCAGACCATAGCGAGGAAGCCGGCACGCGTCCTCTTTGATCTGACTCACTCGACCAGCCTTTGAATCAATCTTTAGTTAACTGAAGGAAAATGCATATCACATTTGAAGAGCTTGACTCAAGGCCAATGCAATACAGTTTTTCCTCATTATCTAGCTGATTCCAGAAGACGGATAAAATTGAGGTTATTGCGTTGAAAAGTAATCTTCATGAGTCTTCAAGAGACTGTTATAATGATCGGCTAGGAAGTCGGGCTAGCACATCAGACATAGTGACATGGCGGTAAACCTCCCGTCCCCGTTTGATTTTCTTCGCTCGCTCTATCTCGTTCGCGCGCCTCCACTATCTGAGTGCCTGAAACAGGCCAACAATGTTTGTATTAGATTAGCTGAACGAGTAAAATACGAAAATGTAACAGTTGGAGTATCAGTGAAGATTCTTGGAACCTGATCGCCGTGAAGGTGGACCAGTTTACCATTCGTACAATGGACTTTACCATTATTTAAAGCCGGTTAAGACGCCTTCACATGATTTAAAATTTGGATATACTTGTAGGTGGACTTCCTTAAAGAATGAAAAATGATAAAACTAAAAACACAGACCTCGTGCTGCGTGTTTTAATAAACAACAACATTCAAGAAATATTTTTTTAAAACATTTTCTAGCTTGTAAAGTTCAGTCATATATATCTTTGTGATAAAAGCGTAATCAGTCATTATTGCTTAAATCTTTGAAAATGACAAGTTCAAGACATCAAAGTTTTGTTCAAAAACTGTCGTCAATGTGGATCAATGTCAGTAGCCGAGCAAAGTAAACTGCGCACCTGCCCCCCCCCCCTATAATTCAACATTAAAGCTAACTTAAAAGTTATTATAACTTGTTGGGTTAGGGGAGGGGTAGGTGCGTCGTTGCTCAGCTACTGTTTTTGGTAGCCTCTACACCCCGCCACTAATCAGAATGAGCGGATCGCAGTTTTTGAAATGGCTTTTCGGGCCCGAAAAGTTTACGGGACTTTCGAGAAACGCGTGCCAGGGGCCCGTTTCTCGAAAGTCCCGTAAACCTCTCGGACACGTAAAACTATTTCAAAAACCGCGATTCGTTAATTCTAAAAAGCTGGCCTTTAACTATGATTTCAAAGAACAAAAGGGCAAATTTGTTGCAAAATTTCATTCCTGGAAACGTCTTTGTTTTTGAGATACGTAGGAAATTATAGCACCCGAAATAGGCCCGAAAAGTTTCGGGAGTTTCAAGAAACGGACCCCAGGCCACCAACCCCATCTTCTTTCCCTTGCACTGTTACTCTGGCTTGATCGAATTTTAGTCTTCCCTTTTTCAATGTATAAGCTGAATTTAGAACAACTTGTGAGAAAGCAGAAAGCTGCGGCTTAGAGAAATTCTCCCGAGCCATCACCATTTTTGCCTGTGTTAAAAGTAGGGAATTTAAGATACTACACTTCCGTCCGATAGGACGCTTATAGATTACTCTCACATAACGCAAACAACACTCAACATGGGCCCGTCGTGCTTCTGGGACGGTGTGTTTTCCTGGAGTTTCTCGTAGTCGAGTAGTTTTGCTTGATTCACCCTGTCGGTAAAGTGAAAGTATATGGTAGCAAAAATTTTGATTTCATTCATGAGACATCATTTGGCCAGTACGATCTTTGTCTGGCTAAGTTATGTTTACTTTCCAGTCCAATGCAGCTGTTTTTATTGCTAAGTCCATGGCAGAGGGAGAAAGCTGTTCAGAATTATAAAAGGAAGATTATAGCCGTATTTTTTGTGATGAATTTTCTTTTAAAGCTACCTGAAGCGATGTCTGGACTTAAAAGTGGTGTTGGATGTTTAGGTGATGTTCAGCTAGGGGAATTTCAGGGGGTGAAACGCGTTCTAAATGAAATAACAACCTTAAAATCTATGCAATGTTCTGTGCTTTTTTTCTATTACCATTAGCCCAAAAAATATTTTTCAATTCAACCAACCTTGTAAGTTGTAGAAAAAAAATAGACCATGGTCGTCCTCTCAATTTCAAGTACAGTATGTACTGGGTTCGTAAACCTTTGAATAAGGTCAAGATACCGACAGGGATATGCCAACTACCTCAATAGAATGCAAAATCCCTCAATTTCACCCCAAATGGCGCCCTAAGAGCAAATAAATCTTGCTGGAACTTGTAAGGCTTCGGTTGCTACTGGAATGCCGTCTCCTAACACCGGATTTGCACTCGCTCAAATCCAAAGAGTTCAAATTCCTTATATATAATAAGAAACTCTTCTTCACTAATAAACCTTCTGCAAGGGCAATAACAAGCGTATTTCTGACCTCTTCGAAAGACGACATGTCCATCTGACCGTAATCTCTCCTTTGCAGAACTCTAAACCGGGAAATTTTCGGGCGTTTTTAACGTAGTCGTCCGGGCCTGGCGTGCGTTTCTCGAAACCCCCCAAAACTTTTCGGGCCTATTTCGGGTGCCACAATTTCTTACGTATCTTAAAAACGAAGACGTTTCAAGGCATAAAATTTTGCAACAAATTTGCCTTTTGCTATCTTAAAAACATAGTAAAAGATAAGCTTTTTAGAATGAACGGGTCGCAGTTTTAGAAATCATGGCTTTTCGGGCTCGAAAAAGTTTCGAGACGTTCGAGCTCGAGAAACGGGCCCCAGCGCCTCCGTATCCACATCCAGCCGTCGAACCCGACCGTATAGTGTACTATTTTATAGTCACTAATGTTGTAGTCGATGACTCTCAATTATATTATTCATGATGCCACATTGAAGTGAGATATGAATTTTTCCAATATATGCGTGGGTAACAAAATTAAACATTTTGCCTTTGAAAGAAGTACCTTTTTACACCAGACAAACAGCAACCCGTCAAATAAAGGGACACCGGCCGGATTTTCTATATCATTTTGATGACTTGACAATTTAACTTTTCTCTATATCCACTTTACACTTCCATTAGAATCAATGCCTGCACTGTTATAATTATAATCTATATCATGGACTACATTTCTCATTTCAGATTTTTCCTTCTCGTAGTTTTGTTAGTGTTAATTATACTCTTGAGATTGTGCAAACGAGAGGGAACTAAGTTATTGTATTTAGCTTTGAGCAATAACTGAATAGGTGTTAAAGTCGATTGACAAGTTTCCTTTTCCTCTGAATTAGCCAAACAGTTACGTGACTTAATTATCAGGCCTTGCACACAGAAGCATTTTCTTGGTCTGTTTTGATTTGAAAAACGGTTTTACTAGTTAGCAATATGCGCTTAATTTTAAGCCCGTAAAGGTTACAGGAGTTCTGCTTCTCTTGCTCATATTACAATCTTAATGTGGAGTAATTAATCAATAAACGTTTATTTATCAAAATTGGTGGACAATGTTTTGTTACCTTTAACCCGCTAACTGATGAAGGTCCGGTGATCTACGACGATTTCATGAAAATCTGTTCATTGATTCAGAAATGGCTTAGCGTCTTGCTTTTAAAAGGTACGGTCTGGAAACTACATTCCCAGTTTGTGTTGAATGGTTGTCGTTACCAGATTTCACTGGTGTATTCTTTCACATTTGCATCTCGTACAACTTTTACCTTGTTTTTTATTGTAAACCTGATCTTTGTTTGTTTTTATCAGCCTGGGAATTCTTTTTCGTTCATTTTATGAACGAAAGTGTCAATATGTTTTGCATTTCAAATGATCAGCGGAATAGCAAAAGATTTAACTGAAAATTCTTCATTCAACAAAATCAACATCTTGCCACAAGAGACTTTTCAGTTATTATCCCCTCCTGTTACATCATGGTCTACTGAGGAATTTTGCTCCACATCTGGCTGGATCCATGTACTATTCATCTCGTCAGGGAATACTGATTATTGCTGGGTCATCCTGGAAGCCTGTATTTAACCAACATCGACATAAGAACGTGAACAACAACAACAACATCATTAACAATGACGACGATAACAACCAGTAAAGCAGCAAGCTCCTTGATGATCGGTTACCTTTCGGTTTTATGTCAGGTTTAGGTTCACATTGCAACCATGACCGAGTTGCTCAAAGCATGGTTAGTGCTAACCGTTAATTAAGTTGTAACGTGTGTTAGCGCTAACCCAGCATGCTTAGCTTCGAACAACTCAGATATGACTTGATGCCACTCTGGTTTGAAAATTCATGAATGCACTTCAAAGGTTACAATTCACGACCCAACCCCTGCCTGACTTTATCAGGGTTTGAGACCCCAGGCAGGCGTGTCGAATTGTTAGTTCGTGTTGTAACAGGCTTTCAGTTTCATTAGAGCAGCGGAGCTGCACCAAACCAAGTCAACGTCTTGACACGTTTCAAAAGGGGATAATTTCCTTGGAAAATCATTGTCATGCAGACATGGTTACTCCTCTCCCGCATAGCCTTCTTCAGTTGAGTTGACTGATTGTCATCATGATATTCGCAAATTTAATTTCAATTAGTTTCTGGAGCCACGCAAAAAATTCAAGCCTCGATGGAAAGAGAATCTAAACCCATACATCGAGATACAGAATGATACGATCATACGATGCTGGTGGTTTATCCTTCTAGTTTGAGTTGAAACCCCCGGAGATGGTGGTACTCCCTATAATGGCTTATACGGAGAGACTCGGCCCGAAAAGGGTACTTGTATATGAAAGGGTAGGGATTTCACGAGTAAAAGTATGTGAAAGGGAAGGAATTCTGTCATTTAGGTATTTAAAAGGGCCTTTCATTCAGTAAAATATTTCGAACACACATATCTTATGACTGTACTGTTTAAATTTATTGAACGCTACATGAAAATGACAAGAAGGCTTCATTCTAAGGGCTAGATAGAAAGTGCAGTGTTCTTAAGTAGGTTTGTGAAAGGAGTACCATTTTCCAGTGGAAGGTATACGGAAGGGGTACCATTCTCAACAGAAGTACCCTTTACTATAAAAAACAAAAAAGGTATATATTCATAGAACCTAGAAGCGGAGCCTCCCCGCATTAAATTGATTTTTGTCTTCCCCTTCTCTCCCTCCCCCCACCCCCTCTTCGTTATTAACTCGAAAGTCAAGTGGACAACGAAAAATGGATAGATTGATAAGAAGTTATAACTTTAGGTTAACCACTCTTGAATGTCTCGAGTAATTGAGAGATCTGCAACTGTATACGTTTCTACCTCTTCCAAAAATACCAAAGTAAGGACTGCGCATCACTTCTTAAAACCAATTTTTCCTTTCAAAAAGTAATCCGAAACGTAGTCTGAAATGTCAGCCGTCTCCGCGCCCCCCGTGGGTCAGGGAGAAACGAAACGAATCCGAAACGTAGCGACAGCAAATAGGTTGGCGTAGGTAACGTGAACCCAGTTCAAATGACATGTGTAAAAACTGACATGTGTACTGAATATATTTGCAAAAAGCGCGTATTTGGTTTTTTAAAGTTGTTTACACCGGTATCGTATATTACAAGCAGGAGTAATATACCCTGACTGTCTGCTATTCATTGTCACCTCCGAGTCAGAAGTTTTTGTCTGGGGTGGGATTTGATTCTACAACCTCATGTCGAGATAAACGAACTTAACTCACTTTCAAAGGCAATCTTCATTTTGTTCGAGTGTTCAATAAAGATGATCACGAAAATTAAAAAGGTACAAGTTGATATAAGCACGTCCTTTTATTAATTTTTTTCTATAGAAACGAGCGACAGTTCATTCGTTGACAAATACTCTCGATTTAATGAAGGTAGATACAATTATATGAAGGACATTTCCGTCAAAGGATTTTAATCAAACTTGTCATAATGAAACAGGTAACGTGAACATAGACTCCAAACATAATCATCGCGTTAACTGGTCAATTAAGAATCACAAACTAACAACAGCTGTTGGTTCAAACTACTCGGATCTTAGTCAGGAAAATGCGTTTCAGTGCTTCAGTGATGTTGATTTGGAAGTCCATCCTGGTTTCTGTTCTTCGGTAGTACAATACTTCTGCCTCACTTCAAAGCAAACTTCATCCTGAAGTTTAAACTAAGATGAGGAAATAAAGTTAAAAGTAACGCTGATATACCGCAGGTCCAGAAAACTAATTTGTTTGGAACACATGGAACGAGAAAGTTAAAGTCCCTCATCCACAAAGATGAGGAGGGAAAAGTCAACATTTATAGGCTCAATTTTTAGTCTTGACGTGGTCGGAAGACAAGAAAGACTAATCACCTGGCCCTCTAAATTGTTAAAAAAAAAAAAAAAGAAAAACGGATAAGTGTACCCAGCAGCAGATCCGACGTCGCTATCCAAATTTATGGCAACTTATTGATTTCATCCGGCGTGTAACGAGTTATCCGCTGGGAGTTATCCGTTCTTGAAACCCCCTGACTGGGGCCTGGTCTATCCAGTAACAAAAAAAAAAAAAACTTGTAGAATTCAACAAGAATCCAATAATGCAAGTACCCTAAAAATAAAGATACTCCTTTGCTTTCCTGGTTTACTCAGGGAAGAAAATCTTTTAATATACTGTGTCTGAGTTGGACAATAACTGAACGTGCACTTTTGCGTGTTCGATCGAAATGTGAGATTAAAATAAAGGCTACGTCCGTAATCAAAAGGGAGGTTTCTCCAAAATGAATGTAATTCTACGTCTCATGTTGAAACAATAGTGTTACCTTATTCTTTTTCTTCTTCCTTTGCTTCAGCTTTTTTAAGAATCCTTTGAAATGTCGGAATTTAACACATTCGTCCGCAAAATTATTCACCGTTCTATATATCCGTGGGTCCACGACAGTTAGATAACACTCGCCGTTCTGAACCAAAAATGACAGTAGCACAAAAAGTGTCAGAATCTTCGCTGTCTTGAAACTGCTCATTCTTCGGCTAGAAAGGATTGTCAACTCAAGAGACAGTTTAATTTCTACGCAACAGAACGTCTAAATGCTGTGCGGTAAACGATTGAAACTGAACTTGAAACAGTGTATCCGCTGCCGATACTTCAGTAACTGAAGTTTCCGATTTGGCGTTATTTTGTTTTGCTATACGTGTTATTATGTTTGCTTAAGTTTTTCCACAAAATTAGCCCAAGAATAGGTTTGACACTTTGCAATTGTAACAGGGCACCTGTTATACATTTAGACCGACTTATCAGAGGAGGAGTTAAACCTGAGTTATTAAATGAAAAACTAAACTGATCATTAGTCGCATGAACATAACAACAAACATAAAAGAAATCGTGTAACGGAACCATAGGTATTTTATAATCTTAACCATTGCATAGGTAATCATAAAAATTAACAGTTGGAGCCGGAAAAGAAACACACCTTCGGATAGAATCAACAGTGCAACAACTCCCTTGGGTAATAATAAGTAGCGAATTGGACGCCTTCTTTCTCGATCCGTCCCACGAGTACGTACGACAGCATACGGATACTTTTTTAACGGAACGAGAACTTCCATTCCTCAAAAACGTATCACAGAAGCAACTGACTGACGGGATTCACTGAAGAATCGAAACTGCAGTATTGCTTATACTATGGAGGTTAACCACAATTATAGAAATGGGCGGGCTCCTCGTTTAAGAAAGCAACACTACTGATCCTAAAAACTCTTGGAGGGAGAAGGGCGAGACATTTATTCTTGACTTAACGTGCGCACGCACTTCAAACCAGCAGAGACTTTCCAATATATAATACACGCAGTTTAACTCCTGTCAGCCGTCAGGCGCCAGGAAAGGCTTTGTCAAAGGTGAAGCCCTAAGGCTTCGTAGAACCAACTCCTTCAAAAGAAGAATTTGAAGAAAACATTACTTTATTTAATCAAAGGCTCCTATGAGCCAGCTCATAGATGGGGAACATAACAAATACTTTGAATTTACAACAACTTTATTTTCTAAAAAGATATGTGCAAGAAACCTGTACATTCGTTTGTGTTTTGTGGGAGCACATCCTTTTCAGACACCTCTTGGTAAAAGAACCGTTTACGCGCTAATATTTCCCGTAAAAGTACGCAGTTGATTGACAGGCACCAGAAGCATTACATTAGACGAAATTGAAAGACGTTAGTAATTTGAACCGGCCCACAAATATGCAAATTTGTACACGGACTATAAAAATAATATTCAAATGTAATCGCTTTGTTAAGAAGTGTAACGGGCAAGTTAAAGTTTCTTACTGGTCGACGGCTCATTTCAAGTTAGTTTTATAAACGTTTTCGGTCGTAATAAAATTTCCGACTATTTCCGAATGCGAGATAATATCACATTATTTTGTGAAAGTCCTGAAGGAAATTAGTCACGTTTTGCAGTCACAATGTTCCTGAGCGATTCGGGGTCCGGCACAAAACTTTTGCTTTGTAAGGTGAGATATTCAATCCATCTGTTTATTCTTTGTGCTACAATCAACTTGACTTTCCAAATATTTTGTTGTTCGAACAGATGAGCTGTTATAGCTGCTTGTCAGACCAAATTATATCCTCATAGAGAAAAATATTTCCATGCTTGTGGTCCTTGTATTTTTGTCAAATGTTGACAAAGTGTTATACTGATCGTTTAAGCCAAGGGATATAGCCTCTAAACAAGATCATATTTGCAACCGAGCGTTCACCATGAAAAGAGCGTCTTCAAAAATACTTCATTACTTACCTGCTTAAATCGGGGAAAGTTTAATGAACAAATTAATCAGAATCGAGTGAGTGAGTGAACGAATGAGTGATCCCCTGAGTGAGAGAGGGAAATTCAGACCCACAACAAAACCTCATGGCATGACTACGTCATCCATGAGCTAAAAAGGAACAACACACGTTACAAAAAGGAACATGAATCTACCCATCTATCCATCCAACCAACTAACCAACCAACCAACCAACCTATCTACCTACCTACCTACCTACCTACCTCAATGGCTGTCGCTATAGATCCATGCTGGTTTTGGCCGAGGGACTAAAAACCGGAGTGCCTAGACAAAACCCAAGGAGCAGGGCCGAGAAGCATAAACTTAGCCCACATTTTCCGAACTCCAGCTACGCGAGTGCTCTCACCACTGTCATCTTTGCTTCCCTCCAATTTGTTCTCATCTTACGTAGAAATCTCCCTAATTAGAATTTGGTGCCTACCGGATAGTCAAAACGAAACTAGTTCTTTTGAAGACGAGAGAAAATATGGTGGAAGTGTGTATAAATATGTTGGGACACCTTATTTCCTGAGTCTTCTACTCCACTGAAAAGAAAAGATGTCAGTTTCTTTTTGCTAATTCAGATTTTGTTTCTCATGAAATTGTAAGTTCCCCCTTCAATCGCCACTGGAGCCATGTTTATTATTTGTTTAAATTTGTTTAAGTATTTTTGGTGTTATTTCGACATCGGATCTTTATTAAGTACTATAGGTTTATGTCTCTATAAGATATGAAAGCTCAGTTTGTGATCATTATCGTCTGAACTTTAGTTTATCCAGATATCTTTCCCTGACACGAATGTCAAAAAGGCAGTATTTCTTCCGTTGGGTTCAGATAAGCACTTTGCTCCATTTCTCCGCATCCAGATCTTTTCGCCACTTGACAAATTTTTCTGATTCTTTTTTCAAACTACACAGGAAGCAAAATGAAGAATATATTTTAGTACCCTTTTTCTTTTAATTGTTGATCGATTTTAAATTGAATATGACCTGCTACCGTATTCACTGATAATCACCTCTGAAAATGTTATCAGATAAAAAAAAAACATATTCCGCGTATTCTCCGATCTCTAAAGCAGGGTAATTAATTTTTTCCCAGAATAGTGCTAGAATCAACGATGGGAACCCAAAACTTAATGGTGTGAAACATGACTATTTTGTTCGGTTTTGTTCACTGTATCAGTCGTAAAATCTCAAAAGACGGAAAAAACCCTTGGATAAAAATAAACTGGTTGAAGAATTTTTAAATTTAAAGCAGTAGATCATGTAGCACCAGTCGATGAGTTACACAGCTTGAGTACTATGATGTTTTGTTTTGCGTCAAACCTTTTCTTTCTTTCCTGCTGGAAGTGGACCTGTCAGGCAGTGATGCTCCGTAAGGAAAGTTGTGAAGACAAGAAGCAAAGCAAGTGTAACAATACGTTGGGCCATGATAAAGATGATTACCTCGGCAAGATCAGAAACAGTAGTATTCAAATTGTTCAAATACCAAGGAGTGAATGCCTTGTTGAATTTTTATACCCCTATGTGCAGCATAAATTTTGTCAAAATATCACGCGTAAGACATTTAAATTAACACCGCGTCAGTGGACAACGCTAATTGATTTTTAAAACTGAAAGAAATTGTTACCGATGAAATAGAATATGTATCTATAGTTCAAACTTTATCCAGCTTTTATTCTAGACGCAGTTTTCGAATGACTAATTAATGAAGATGCAGGGGTGACCGGGGCATAAAGATCATCATAAAGGAAATTAGACATACAAGAATCGAACCGAAAACGTTTACATTTCCAGTGCAGGGAACTACAAAACTTGACGACAATGATCAAAGCAATCACTGCGAACTATGTTATCACTGACCTGTCATTGACAGGAATCTCTCATGTCTAATAATGATGTCATTACAATTTTGAACGAAATTTCTTTACGTTCGTAAATGAAAAGGTCAAGACAAAAGTACACCCTTTTTATAATAAGAACTTTTTATAAGAAAGTTGCGGCTGCAATCAACCAAACTTTTAAGAACATGCTACTGAAGAACATACCCAGGTTGTTCAATGCTTTGTTTTACCAACAGTTTGTTGGCGCGACATCTCTTTCACTTTTCGTGGCATCTGAGGAAGCCGCACAAGCATGTGACAAGCAACTTGATACCTGACATTACACCAAACAATGCCATGTAACTTAAGAACATTTTAAGAACGTTTTAGGCTGAAATTGCAAGACAAAATGAGAACGTTCAGCCTCAGCTCAAAAATTATATAAGAAAGAAAAAGATTGTAGTGAGCATTTTAAAAAGAAACATTCCTCAACGCCCAAGCCCCAAATTAGCAATCGCAAATGACATTACACACAAGATAAAAACGAAAAATTTATACAAGGCAACAAACAACGAAAACCTTGCCCGGAAGACAAATTCTTGCCACCTAAACATTTCATTCTTTCATTCTTTTCAGATGAAATGCAATCCTCCATTCAAATCTATAATTTTAGACACTTCGTACAGACTCATGGCATCGCTGTGGGAGCTAAAATGGCGCCCTGAATTGCTTTCTCTGTCGTCTTTGTGGCAGACCACGAAAAACGACTGTTACTGGCCAGCCCCCTATAAACCTTTGGAAAAGACACATTGATGACATTTTCTCACCGTGGGACATTTCTATAACAGAACTTTCTGATTTTGTAAACGCTGCTAACTCTTTCCACCACACAATCAAGTTTACTTGTGAAATGTCATCTGAACGCGCTGTTTTCCTCGACACCGAGGTCTTCAAAGGACCTCGCCATTCAACTTTTAAACTCCTTGGTTTCCAAACACACTTCAAACCCACTGAAACTTTTCATTACACGCACTTTTCATGTTGCCACCCTTTTACCTAAAAAAAAAAAGAAGGGTTTTATCAAAGGAGAAGCACTGCGCTTGTTGAGAACCAACCTAGTGAAAGAGAGTCTTGAAAAAAAACCCAACCAAACAAACAAACAAACGAGACTTTGAGCAAAGGCTCTATAAAAGAGGCTATTCTTAACACTCGTTAAAAATATTCTCACTGAAGTAAAGTTAACCCACAAAAAAGAAGCGCTTCGCGAAAGAACTAAACAAACAAAAGGGATTCTACCTTTTGCTACCACTTTCAACCCACCCACACCGAATCTTAAAAAGATTCTCGTGAAACACTGGCATATTATTCAACAACAGCCTTAGCTCAAACATATCTTTAACCAGCCACCGATTGTCTCTTACAAGAAGGAAAAATCCTGGAAGGAAATTCTTGTCCGCGCAAAACTTCTTTCAACCCCACAACAATCATAAACCCAACGAAGCATTTAGTTACAAATTTGAAGGAAATTTGCATACGATCACCCAAACTGACTCCAAACAGGATCACGCACCAATCAGTGATCACAACACAGTTAAGTCTCACAAATAAAATCCTGATCGCCTACACAATATCCTGAAGTTGATCTTCGAAATAACGAACGTAGAAGCAGAGGACTCGTAGACTTAAATAAACGTTCCGTTCTTGTGTATTATGCTAATCAACAATGTTTTCAACAAGTGTCAAAAGAACATATAACTGAGTTCATTTACTCATTTTTAAACCTTTTTCTTGTCCTCAACATCTGTTTCTTATTTCTTCCCTTGCTTCTGTTCAATAAAACTTCATATGGAGCAAGAATTATCTATAAACAAAACTATTTCACCCAACCGAAAAATTAAATATAACAAACCTTTTTACTTTAATTTCGTAAATTTCGTCATCTCTGGGCTTCAAAGTAACTTACATTGAATAGATCATATTTCAGCTTTTTCACAGTTTCGAGCATTTATCAGGTATAAATTGACATAAAGATGAATTGTGGAGGTTTATTTAAAAAAAATTCCTGTAGAAATAGTTCTTTTAAAAAAGAAATGTTTTAGAAACTCATGAAAAATGACCAGTCTTTTGAAGTCTCTGGAGAACGATAACTACAGCAAATAAAACCAGGTGGAAAAAGTATATTAACTCGAAAGACATTTTTTGTTCGGAAACTAGCAATGGTCCGGTATAAAAACAATTGTTTCACGGGGATCTGCTGGATTATTTGTAGAAATGGGAAAGGAAAGTTTCCTCCAGCCTCCACCTTCGCAAGCGCGAGAAGATCATTTTTAGCACAATTGCTGGTAATCTCGCAATCTGATTGGCTAATTTGCCGCTGTCGATAAGAGTCTAAACAACGCTGCTCGCGTCAACTTGTCATGCAATGCCTTTTTCATCTCTCGCGCTCTGCAATAAACATTTCTTGGACGCTGATATTGTGGTAAAAAACAAATCGAATGTGGTTTAGCGTTATCTGTACTCTTATTGTTCATAAGAGTACAGACAACGCTAATATAAACCACATTCGATTTGTTAAATTTTCAACCTTGTGAAGAAATCAGATGCATCGCTGATAGATGCCCGCCATATTTTAACACTCAATGTACCAGGCAAAGTAAATTACCTTTATTTACCCGCGAGAGTTCGCACCAAAGCCGCGAAGCTTCTTTTAATTACAGTTGTGTAATTTTTAATAGTTTATCAACGTAATTTTACTCTTTTAACTGTTTTGCTTTTTATTTTTCCTAGTTGTTAACTTTGTGCATTAAGTTACATTTTTTACGTCGCTTTATTACTCAAGGATCCCATTGATGGCAGGTCATTGATAGATCTGAAGGAAATGTACTATTTAAATAAAGCACAAAACACGTTGCCTTTCGTTAAATTGTTTTATTCATGGGCTATCAAGATGGATCCATTAACAAATTTTCTATCTTTCGAACTGCTTTCGGTGATTTATTTCAGCGATTGCTTGCATCCTCAATTTCTCACGGCCAAGACCTCTTGCCATACCTCTTGATTTCTCCCTCACGAACTGTTTGAAACAAAGAAAACAAGAGGTACATTAGCCATAATAGAAATGTCAAACAAATAGCGGGAGAGCTGTTTTTGTTTGTTTGTTTGTTTTCTTTTGGTAAGACGTTACCGCAGTTAGTGGCCCTCTCGGCGGTTGTTCAGTTCAAGAGAATAGAATACCGAATTGTATACGAAAGAGTCATTTATACACAAATTATATGCGAAAGAGTCACCTTTTCCTCCAATTTCCCTTCAGCGTGCGGCATGTTTGAACCTATCCAGCAGAAACTCGGAGTAATCAAACTTGCTATCACGAAAAGAGCAGCAACAACGATGATAAATTGGGCTTTCATCCTTTGGACCAATAGTTAGTACAGCCGCATAAACATGCACCGCATCAAACGTGTAAACCGTAACAAAAATGTAGCATTTGAGAAGCTTCTGTCTCCTTATATAAAATATGTTTTGTATCATAATTACCACTTAAGCTCAGTTGGAAAGAGCCATTGCAGATGCATTAAACTCATTTGAAACAATGAAATTTAATATCCGCATAATGGGGCATAAACGTTGGCTGTGGGCTATGGTATACATTACATGTCTACGCACTCCAGGCGCCATTAGTACATTTTCCGCTCTTTGCAATAACGCTCTTAATTTAAATGGTTTCATGAAAGCCCAAGGATTTCATTCCCTTAAAATGTTTATTTCCACCCACAATAAAATGCCAGGGAATCCACTTACTCACTGTGCTTTAAAAGGTAAAGTTGAATCTTGATTATACATAAAAGAACACTATTCAGATTTAAGCAGTCATGGACGATGTAGAAGTCGACGTTTGATTGGTCTAGAGGAGTTTGCGATTAAAGAAAAGATGTACGAATGACGTCTTGAGTCGGCAGAGAGCAGAAAAAAACGATGTATTCAACAAATTACAAGAATACCTCACAATATAATGTTTCTTAATGAGATGAAAGCCGCACAGAGGGCACTTTGGCCACGTGATAGCGGACATTACCCCTTAATCTACACAAAGTTTTGAGCCCGAGCATTCGCAGCCATGAACAGCTCTTTCGGCGTTGTTACACTTCATCAGCATGGCGCAGTTACATGAATAAAACGGGAAATGAAAATTTAAAGCTTGTGGGATGTGGCTTATTGTGACAAAAACACCTCACTAATATTAATATATCTTTTTTTTTTCAAATGTGTCAAGGTAAGCTGAAAGTCACACATAGGGCGCACGTATGACGTCATCAGTCAGAAAGTAGCCAATGAAAGCAATGTATTCAACAAATGGGTAATATTTAATTTCCTAGTACGTGTGTGCTCTGATAACGCGCGGAGGACATCAAAACGTGACACGAACATCAGTCACGCTATTCACCTACGGCTCGCACCGTACTTCTTTGATCTTCAGTCACATACATCATGTTTGACGTCATCCCCGTGTTATCAGAGTACAAAACAAGAAGAAAACTGTGTATAAATAAACGAAACTTAGTAAATATTAATTATTGCGCGGAAAAGTACATAAACTACCATACGTTTCGAGCCTGCTGGCTCTTCATCAGTGAATAAGAAGCAACTGTAAACCGCGCGCGTGACATAACGTACAAAACAAAACTAAAAATTTGAATTTGAAGTTACTTGCGCGCGCTGACTGTAAAAAGAGCGCGCGTGTAAACATTCATTTATAGGAAGGTAAAGTCGGTATAAAGTCCTCCCGGATGTAAAGCCCCGGCCAAACGATCGCAACATTCAGCGCAACATATCCCAACATTGTTGGCCGTAACATGTTGCGCGCGTTTGGCCACCCTGTTGCGACATGTTGCGTGTTGTTGGCTCAAATTTGAAAATGGTTAAATTTTTCACCCAACATTTGTGGATGTTGCGTGATGTTGTGGTCGTTTGGCCAGGTTCGTGCAACAATGTTGCGTCTGAGCATGCACACTAGCTCGATTTGTTTTTTTAAAACGTCATTTGAAAACATGGCGGAAAGTGGCGCGCAATTTGAATTGTTCAAAAACTAGAAGAAATCACCGAGGAAGACATTTCCCTGAAAATCGTCAGGTTTTCAATCATCAGCTCCTGTACTATGTTGGCAAAGTAGCCCTTCTGTTGTCTTCTTTTGATCCACAACCTTGTTTTTCCTCTTTTTACCTCTCTCTCGTCGTCCTCTATAAGCAGCACTAGAGAACATGCCACAACTTTGCAACGCCAAAGGCGAAATCGCTGGTGAACATACTCCATGCTTACATCAGGGACAAATATTCGCTGAAAGTATTGCGTAGACTGTTGCGTGATGTTGCATGCGTTTGGCCAGCCCTTCGCAACATGTCGCAACATGATCCAACAATGTTGGGCTATGTTGTGTTAAAATGTCGCGATCGTTTGGCCGGGGCTTAACGTTTTATGGTTGAAAATCATCCTGGCTTCGAAGCGGCGCCTATCTTGGGTATCTCGAAAGCCAGAGTGGATTACGGACACCAGCATATCAGTACGTTCTGCCAAATGGAATGTGTTTGTTAAATATGGAAAAAGATATATCGTCAGATATCGTGATAGGGGAAACTGGCGGTTTGGTATCGTTTTCAAGTGGACTCTCTTTTTTAAATCCGGAATGTGGAATACAGCACTGATCAGCGAGTAGCACTACACAGTGCCATTTCTTCGTTAAAAAAATGTCTGCGATTATACTTAGAAATGTAAGGAGGTTAATTCAATAAACTTTTGTTTTCTTTTAAGGTCAGTAATAACTAATGGTAATAATATTAAATCAAGAGAGGGTACGCTCTGCTAATAACAAAGATAAAACGACAACAACAAAACGATTATGTGTGATTGAATAAGGAAATTTTTGTTTTTGCTAGCTGTATAGTATTTCGTATTAGTCTTTCAACCAGGATTGATCTTAATTCTTTCCTTACCGGCCAAGGACTGCGCATGCGGAATGCTTATAGCTCTTCAGTAATATAATTAATAACTGCCAAATCTCGTGAAACTTTCGAAATATTACTTCAATTGGAGGATTTGAGTGTGATTGGTAGGCCAGTCATCATAACATGCATTTGAAGTTTGTCGGTATCGCGAGGCCATGGGTTCAATCCCCCGGTTGAAGTCCTGAAAATTTTCAGGCTTCTTCACGCAATTGCATAAATTGCGTTCACAACTGCGAGGGTCATTCATCATTTGATTCCATTTCCTCAGTTCATATATGAGTTATTTCATATACATCATCCACAAGTAGAGTTTTCTTGCAAATTCCACAACCACTTGATCTTACTTCAATTTTTAAGTCCACAGCAACAAACTTGTTTCACTTAGCTACATGTATCTTGCAAAAATTGCGATCACAACTGCGACGATCATTCTTCATTTGATTTCATATCCGCAGTTCACATATGATTTCTTTCATATGCATCATTCACTTACATATCTTTCACGGGAACATATGAACCCAAAATTGACCAGCTCCCAAAGTCAGTCGCTTCAGAGCTGAGTTGGTAGAGCATCACACCGGAATCGCGAGGTCACGGGTTCAAGCCCCGTTGAAGTCCTGAATTTTTTTTTTTCAGGCTTCTTTACGCAATTGCAAACTGAATTGCGATCACAACTGCGACGATCATTCTTCATTTGATTTGGTAAATTATTATTCCGGCCTCTCCTCTTAGACACTTCTCGAACGGGTAACCTGTTCATTTTCAGCTCAAAGTCGATGAAAACGACACGTCGAGATTAAGGGTAAGACGCATTTTGAAAAAGAACCGTTGTATAGTATAAACAGCTCAACTGACAAGTGATAATGTCCATAACTGATCGTTATATTGTAATTCAATTTACAGCTGTTACATTTAAGTCATACTCAAAGGTCCCTATTCTATATCAACTTTAATAAGCGTTTCTATTCTTGTTCTTTCTCATCGCGATCGTCGTAGTCTAAGCTCTGTTCACTTCCCTCGCAGCCTAGATTTCTTTCTCCATTGTCAAGGTCTCTTGTTGCTGGCCTCTGAAACTGCAGATAATGAATATGAGACAAAACAGAACAAAATGAAAAGAATCCCAGAAGTCGTGTAAGGGACTGTGCAATAATTATCTGGAGGGGGAGGGGGGGTTCCAAAATTAATAGGGGGGGGCCTGTACTTAAACCAAAGCGCAGGGTAGGGGGGGGTAAGATGTAATTTCTTAAACATTTGTGGGGGGGGGGGGTTAGAAGTTAAACTGAGAGGTCTGATCTCCATCCATGGACTCAAGATAATGTATATTACATGTAAGCTAATCAAAATCAATTTTTGGAATCTTTTAAGAAATATTAATATTAACAGCTTCAAAACCTTGTACTAAAAATGAACAGTTTATCTCAACAATATTAAGCATATATTCAAGAACTTGAGTTAAATCCCGAGTTGGTTTTGAACAAGCACTTCTGCTTCCCCAACGAAGCATTTACAGGTAAAGGTAAAGGTAAAGAGGGATGTAGGGAGGATCGGAGGTTGGGGAGGGGGGGTTGAAAGTAATCTCCCCTCTAGACGGGGGTCGACAAGAAGTTATTTTAACCTTATTTCAGGGGGGTGCAACTTTATTTTAAGGCCTCCTTTGCTAATTTTTAGAACCCCCCCCCTCCAGATAATTATTGCACAGTCTCTAATACTACAGTGAGAATTTCAACCTGTACTGATTAACTGATGGCTACACGTGATTCACCGTACACAAGTAGATACATAGATACATTTTACAATTCAAGAGTTACTTTGATATAGTTTCATTTACGTGACTAATATGTAGGAAAAACAGCCAATGTGCCGTCAGGCATCCGTTTGTTCATTACGAAGTGAACAAGAAAACAAAACTGTATTCCGATGAACTCAATTTCTCATTAAAACCTAAAATTATATCATCCCACTCTGTTGTTTTCAGTGAGAGAACAGCAAATAAAAAAATCGATGCAAAGAGCGATTGTTTTTACGTATGAATCCTATTATTTTGCCGCGCTCTTGCCGACCGTTGCTTTCGTCGTTCAGTGAAGTAAGTTTGAACAGGTATAGAGAAGTAAACTTTCCAAACCTTGTTTGAAGTTCTTGGCGGTACAAAACACTGGGTTTGAAAAACCAAAGATGCGACCACAAGAAGAGAAACGAGAAAAGCTGTTTGGATTTTCATTGTAAACCACGATACTGAAGAGTGAACACTGGAAAAAAGCCCCAAAGTTTCCAACCTAACTGTTGCTTTTCTTTCTTTTATTATCTAAGCCTCCGTCTTATCTCTCAAAGGAGCCGACTCATTAACAGTCCTATAGGAAGAGAAAACTTCCTTACATTTTATGGAATTAACATATCCCTTGTGACAATTGAGACCTATAGTTAAAGTACCTTTCTTGTATCCGAATTGTAACCTAGTAAAGTTTCGCTTAAAGTTCGGGTATGATTCATTGAAATGAGTTTCCTACTACGGTTCGACTGTTTTCCCATAAAACTGGCGGTAGGTTTTACAGACTTAACATGTGCAAACAGCTGAGCTGAAAGCCTACTTAGATCAGATAAGTCATCAGTGATCTTCGTTAAAACGACCTCACTCCTAAAAGGCTGCGGGAGATTAAAAATGTGAAAAATGAAGCTACGCTAAAACGGCAGCATTAAGTTTAATCCTTCTCAATTTGAGAAAGCCAAACTGAAGTAAACTTTGATTGATTTCCGTTCTTTTATATATATATATTTCATGTACCCATGGCCAAAATTCCGGCCTAAAAGTTTGATAATAACCAAGAAACAAGCAAAGCTTTGAAAGAAAAAAAAAGCAACTTTCTATGAGAGCATTTAAAGAGTTGGTATCACGGTTATGTTGGAGTCATTATTATCGCACCTGCTCCGCATTTTTTTTTCTTTCAACCTTGGGTTAAGTTTTTCAAAAGGAAAGAACAACTAAGTCTTTCTATTCATAAAATATCAAATTGAAATAAGTACTGAAGCCAAGAAAGGATCAATTATAGAAAAAAAAATTTAGATGGAAAAAAAACTTCCGATCCCAATGAAACTGTCACCACACTGTACGATCTAGATATAAGCTTAAATCGTTTTACGGCAGAGCGTCAACAACGAACCATGACACTAACTAGGTCAAACTAACTTAAACATCATCCTACCTGGATTTGGCCGGAAAATGGAATAGCACGTTTTTTACGATTCGAACCTGGAATACTACAATCAACATATTGCGAACGCAGAAGAAGAAAAGCTAGTCATTAGTTTTCAAAATAACTGAGGAAAGCTATTTTGTCAATAATTTTGACAAGTTTCAGCTAGACATCACTTGTATCTTGTACAGTCATGATGAACGTGTGCCTGATTTCGGCGTGTGACACTTTCATTTCTGTGAATGATGTATTTGAAATAAATCATATATGAGCGCAATTACGTTCACAGCTGTAAAGATCATCCTTCACTTGACGTTCATTTCTCTTTTGTCAGAAGGTCGTCTTCTATCTTCTCAGTTTCGCCAGAAAACCCAGATAAGAATCAAGCCATACACATGTAAATATATACTCGCAAAATTGTCTTACCCAAAAAATCCCGAAATTGAAATTTTAACCCCCTCAAAAAAAATCATAAGATCATCCCCGTCACTTGAAACCGGGAGTACACCCACGGGCCAGAAAATCGCTTTCACTGTGCCTTGTTTCTTGCTAATATGTCTTCATATAGCGCAAGCTTATTTGTCCCTTGGCTCGGTTTCTTATGTCCTTTGCAGGGGAATATATTATATTCTTGGTCTATATGCTCAGTAGCGCCCTTTGTTTTGAAAATAGAGCAGTTTTAATTTCAGGGTTTCCAGAGTGCGTGACATAAAGACTGATGGCTGCTGAGAAACACATCACGTACCTGAAAACGTCGATTCACCTTGTCTTTTTTAGGTCGGAACAACCAATATGTTAAAAGAAATGTCTATGCGAATGTTTGCAAGTTCAAGAGAGAGACGAAAGTTTTTCAGTGACACAGTCAAATTCTAGATGTTTCCACTGGTTTCCGGCCGCCATGTTCGTGCCCCGCAGATGGACACCAACATGGCGTCTCCATACGGTTCTGTGTCAGTTTAAGTAATACATTTTGCCGAATAACTCGAGTACGGGATCTCGCATAGTCCTGAAACTATGACACTTTATTTATTTCCTACAATACATAATACATACATACGTTTCTACAATACATAATTTTCTTGACTTTATTTATTGAACAATAAGCGATTTATTTTTTACTTGCGTGTACTGTGAAAACCTAAAATAGAGAAACGAAAATAACAAAGTTGTTTGAATTTTCATTGTTAACCACGATACTGAAGGGTGAACACTGGAAAGAGCTCAAACTTCCCAGCCAAACTGTTGCTTTTCAGTTCCTTTAAGAGGGTGGCTATACGATCATTAGTAATGATCGTATACCCACCCTCTTGATTACTGAGATACTCAGAGTGCCTGGTACTCTTAAACTATTAATTTACAACATTTTAAATGTTAAAGGAGCCGAACCATTTACAGTCCTATAGCAACAGATAAATACCTTATATGTTACGGAATGCATATATTCGTTGTGACAGTTGAGATCAGTGGCGGCGTATTTTTGTTGTATTCGAAATCTCATCTAAAGTTTCAAGTGAAGTTCGGATATGATTTATTCATCATTTCGTTACTTTCATTTGCAGGAGCCATTTTTAAATTCTTAAAAAACTGGTAAGGTTCGGTTGCTGTACCATAAAGCTGGAGGTAAATTTTAGACTTCCAGGTGCAAACAGCTGAAAGCCTACTTAGATCTGTACCATTGACCCTCGTTAATACAATACCACACAATACAATATTCTTTATTTTAAGAGGGTAAAGACATGTTAACCCAATAACTGATATAGTTTTCTAACACATGGCCCTCGTAAAACGACCTCATTCGGCCTAAAAGGCTGCGGGAGATTAAAGAAGTGAAACATGAAACTGCGCTAAAGGGCAACATTAACATAAGTTTGATCCATTTCAATTTGAGACAGCCGAAGTAAACTAACTTTTAGATTGATTACCGTCTTTTTTATACTTTTTATTATTTTAAACTACTCAGTAAAAACTTAAAAACCAAGACTAGTCGAAGCTTTGAAATAAATAAGCAACTGAATGACATAATTAAGAGAGTTGGTATTGTTATGTTGTAGCCTGGCTATTACCGCATCTGGGCCGCAGATTTTTCTTTCAATCTTGGGTTAAGTTTTCCAAAACTGGGAAAGAAAAATTAAAAAGACTGAATTAAGAACTGAAGCAAAGGAATAATTGCAGAAATATTTCTTAGTTGAAAAATGAAACCTTCCAATCCCACTTAAACTGTCACCACACAATCCTATATAAATCTTAAAACGCCTCACAGAGTGGTAAACAACAAATCCTGAAACTAACTAGTTAAGACTAAATTAAAGTTAAGTCAAACTGATCGTTCCTGGATTTGGCCGGAAAATGAAATGGCGCGTTTTTTACGATTGGAATCTGGAACACTAGAATCAGCATTTTGCAAAACGCACAAGAGGAAAAGCTAGTTTACTTTTCGAAATAACTTAACTGAGAAAAGCTATTTACTTTTTAAAATTCTGTTGTCGCCGTTTATGTGTTGGCAAGTTTCAGCCTTAGGACATCTGTTTTTTTTTTTAATTTGCTCCCGTTTTGAAGATATGGCCTTTTCTATCGAAGGAAACGGGGACCCTTTTGGTATCAAAATTTAGGAGAGAGCAAGAAAGAAACAAAGAAACAAAGATAAAATCGCCGCTCCGATTACTCGCATGGGGAACGAACGCAATTAAAGCCAGGTTTTGAATTTCGCGTTATCTGTTGATACATATTGGGCGTTACTTTTCTTTTACAGATATTTTTATTTCAATATTTGGTTCTTCAAATACTGAATTTTCGGAAAGCAGATTCCCGGGTTTTCGATTGCAAGCGCCAGCGTAAACACTAATTCTAACCACGGTCACTACCGGTTGATAACTTAAGTTTGTGTATTTTGCAAAAGTTTGAAATTAATTTTTTTCTACAAAATGCGTCTTTTCTGAATGAAACACTATCGTCTGCTTAAATTTAGACTTTTATTTTCTCTGAAAATTAAAAGGGTACGTTAAAAAGCCCCACACGTTACTCGCAAACGTTTCAGTTGTAATGCATGCGTGGGAAAATTTTACCATATAATTTGTGAATCCTTAGGGCCCGATTAACATGGCTACCTGATTTTCCCGAGACTCTTCGCGCCAAATTTCATATTTGGTGCCGAGACTAATATTTCAGCCCGGGCTGAAGTTCATCATGTAATCGCAACAAAATTTCGGCCGGGTTAACCGGGCTGAAATTCGCTATGTAATCGGGCCCTTAATAAGCCCCGATATTTCACTCTGCCACAATATTTCTTTCAATTAAAACGCCCTGACTCTTTTTTCCAACTTTGACGTCGATTAATTCGAAATATCGTACTTACGCGATCATGATTATATTATCATTCTCCGACGCAATTTGGTGTTGAACGACGGTTAAGCCATTAGTGTCATTGTAGTTGAATTGTTGATTACTTGGGAATCTTAAACGCGTTCTGTTCTTTAGCCTAATTTTTTAAGCTGATGAATGTGGCTTCTCTAGTTACGGCTTTTTTTTTATTCACAATCGCCTCCGATATCACGATGTTAAAACACAAGGGTTGAAGTTTTGAGTAAGCTGATTATGCTTCAAAACATTTCAGTTTTTAAAATCCATTACAGTGAACAATCAAAGCTGTTGAAAGATTTAGCTTAGTATATGTAAGCAGGAGTTAATGGAGCGTTGGAAGAAATTTATGCTGTACCTAAGGTATAAAAGCTAAGCCCGCCAGATCGTAACCCCTCCATATTGGAAAAGGTTTGACTACAGTCGACTGATCAAGGTGGAATTGCTAACGCTCATGATGAAGGCTCACGCTATTGCTACTCTTGTTTGCCTTCTTATTCTTGTAACTTTGGTTACGAAACACCACTGCATTTCAGGTCCGCTACCATACGGTAAAAGACAAGTTTCAAAACAGGTTTGGAATGAAAAATATATGTACGTTGGCTATATTCGAACTGTATTAATTTACGTTCGATCATGAACTTTTTCTTTTCAAAGAAGTTTTTCCTTTTCGTGCAATATAGGCTCACACACCATTTTAGTCAAGTTATTAATTCCAGTTTTAATTCTTGAAGAAAAGAAGCTTCTGATCATGGTTCGATATAACCTATCAAGGGGCCATGTCATGGTGATTTTTGTGTGAAAACCGAGCATCTTCAATTTAAGTGCCATTGACCATAACCATGCAAAAATGTCCCAAGAACTGACTTCTCTAACTCAATTTTTCAAGGTGCAATTCATTTTTATCCTTCCCATCCTAAGCCAGAGATGCTTATTTATAGGTTCGCTAGATTGATAAGGTACTTTTAAACAAAACACAGCCACGATTTACTTTTCAGCTAGACCCAGAGTTAACTGATGGTTTGTTTCAGTGCTTTTAGTACGTAACAAGCGTTAGAAAATGAATGTTACAGTCTTTTTATTTTTCTTTTGACTTTAAGACGTTTGAAAGAGTTGACGTCAGGAATATATGCCAATTGGCGAGAAGATCAGGATGCAATGGAATGCAGCAAAGACGAACCCATTGGGCGAAAGTAACCTTGTAGCATCTGTACATGTAGTGCCGGGGAAAGAGTCTTGAAATATTGTTTCTTTTATCAATTGGAATTGTCATTTATATTTTATTTAATTATTGAAGCCACATATAATAATGTTTAAACTGATAGTAAGCTTTCAAATCTAGCTCGTTGCCATTGACAGGATAAATACAGAAATACGTTCAAGTTCTGATGTAAAAATGCCAGTCTGCATCCCGGATACACACATGGCAGAACGATTAATGAATAAAAACATGAAATATATATATATAAGAGCACGATTCGCATTGTTAACCTGTATTTATACCCTGGCCTTAGCTTCCTCCTTACACAACTTTTCCCGAAGGATCCAGGTCTGGAGTACAAGGGCTGTGGTTTTAGTTTCTGGTTCGTAATTCAGACACCAAATTCTCTTGCTTTTTTGGTGTCAAAGTACCCTGCTAGCAGAGTTTCTTTCTGGCTATTCTTTTAGCATGTACGAATCGTTCGCGTCTCTTGTATTTTGCGTGGTCGGCTTGTTTACTTCCCCGAGAGAAACCTCTGCCACGAGCCGCTTACATTTGCCGTTGAGCATGCGCTTTAGATACTTACAAATTCTTGGAGGTAGATCACGCGACAAACAGGTTAAAAACCGGTTTAAACGAGTTTGTCAACTCATGCGCATCTACTTTTTACTGATTTACTGTGCAAGATGAACCTGCGTGAAGTCGAAAGATGGCTGCCAAAGAGGGCGGGTAAACCAGGCATCGTCTCAGGTGAGATTTACGTCATAATCTCTATAGTAACAAGATTACGATCTAGCGCATGCTCAACGGCAAATGTAAGCGGCTCGTGGCAGAGGTTTCTCTCGGGGAAGTAAACAAGCCGACCACGCAAAATGCAAGAGACGCGAACGATTCGTACATGCTAAAAGAATAGCCAGAAAGAAACCTCTGCTAGCAGAGTAGTGTCAAAGTAGATTGAAGAGTATATTGAAATTTTGTAGTTATTACTTTTCTAACAAGATTGCACAACAGTAAGCGACGAGTTCAATCCTTAACCTCGAATTTCATTCGTCCCACATAGCACGAAGCTCTATTGTTTCAGGGATAGGGTCCATTGTGTTTTTTTGTTTGTTTACAGTGTGGTTAATGTTTTCTCAACCAATCCTGTGAGACGTTCCGAGAGCCTTGTGGCGGCCCCAATCCTTAGCCTTTTCCCAACGACATAAAATATTTTTCTTTTTGTTGATCGTGAGCGGGCGGTATCCGGAGAATCCAGCAAACTGGATTGGTTACCGGGGCGGGAAGAAGTGTCCTATCTCTTGACCACGCTCACGGCACAAAGGCAACATAGTGAATTTAATAGGCCATTTCCGAGTTCATGTCTGCCTCCTCTTCAAAGCGAGTCTAAGTGCGAAGTTTTTGTTATGAAAATTAGTTTTCATTCATATGTAAAGTAGAACTAATTACCATCACAAAAACTTCGTACTTAGACTCGCTTTGAAGAGGAGGCAGACATGAACTCGGAAATGGCCTATTGATTGTTCCTAAAACGAGGAGTGCGGCGTGCGGAGTCAACAAAAAAAAATGTGATAAAAATAAAAATAAATAAAACCAGGCAAAAGAGTAAGGAGACAACTGCTTGAAAAGGAAAGAACTACAGTGGCTTTATACAATACAAAATACAGTACAAATTAAAAAAAATGAAATAAAACAGGAAATTAAATAGTAAAATTTTTAAAAACGATCCCTGGCTAAAAAGATATATAGATTATTTCATGGTTGGTGAGCGCGTACGATTTTTATTCACTCGTTGTGAAGAATAAAACTCACTCGCTCGTTCCTCGCTCGTTCGTTTTATTCTTCACAACTCGTGAATAAAAATCGTACAAGCGAACTAACCATGAAGTAATTTGTTTATTATATAAGTACTGAGATTTACTCTAAAGAAAACACTGTCAATTGACTGCAAAAGATCAACGAGCCGCGAACATAATGCCGGCTTTATTTTGAGCTTAAACTCAGGGTACAAGACGCCTCAAAATGAATTAGAATTTTTTTCAAATACCTGAAAAAAGGTGAAAATTTACTTATAAACGATTCTTTTAAAAAATTGTGAAGCTTTCCGAACATTACGCGTTTCCCTTTAAAGAAAATTTAAAGTTTGACAGCATAACAGTTTTCCGTAAACAGGGGCCTAAACAGACTTAAAACAATAGCTCACAACGGGCGTTCCAGTGCTTTAAGCCTATTTACCTTTTTTGAGAAGGCTTTCCTCAGTTTCTGAAATTGCCAAGGTTGTCGATTGAAGAAAGGCTGTTGATAGAAATGCTGAATTGACCACCATGAATAACAGCTCCCGCAAATAGCGACGTGCTCAATGTTGATAAATATCAGATGCGAACAAACAAGGTGAGTGGAATTGAGGTCGACTATTCAGCAAAGCAACATTCTGTAGAGCTTTGTTTTGGAGGGTGTGTTTTCGTTTTCTTGGCCTTCGACGAATTCCTCCCATGAAGAAATATCTGCAACACTTGAACAACCTTATCAAGAAGCCACGACTTAAAGGGAACAACGAAACTTCGTGTTTTGTTCATTCATCATTGGCTTGGGAAGCCCTCCTGAAAGGCGGGAAAACCAATACTATTTTTTTCACTAGTGAAAAATTTCGTCTGCGGCCTGTGATTGGTCGGATGATGTTTTTCACTAGTGACAAAAATCGTCCGACCAATCAGATTCGTTCTAGTTGTTGACGGACCATTTTTATTTGACATCTTTGTTTAGAGTAAATCTCAGTACTTATATAATAATAAAAACTACGAGCTTTGGACTGCCCGAACTGCAGTCCGTCGAGGGGTAAAATGAATGACGAGAAAGCGGTGAGGAAATTTAAATAATAAGTGTGAATTGGAAAACAATAAAAATGTAAATAATTATGAATGTTTGTTAAAAATAATGTTGTATTGTTCAGGTAGCGGGTAAGAATTGTTGTCTGCGTTAGGTGTCACTCTGGTATGCCATGCTTCTAAAGTTTTTCTGGTTCTGAAAGTACCTTTGTCAATAAATTGACGCGTTTTCAAAATCAATGACATGGGGTGAGACTACGCCTGATTAGCAATTCTAGAACCTTTTGCCGCAGTTTTGGTATTTCTCAATTGTTCTTTTTTTCTATCAGGCATGATAGAAAATGGCAATAACATGTAATATGTTTCACAATCTTAGGAAATGCTCTAGCAAATTTGATTGCCTTCTGTACGAAATGTTCCTTATTCGCGAGCACAAACCGTGTCTAAATATTCAAAGTGACTCGATAAAAGCAAAACTTTTCACCTGGCCTCCAGGGACTAAGAATTTGAACTTGAACATTAATATTCTTGTTATCTGTTGAATATCATATTTTGACCTGATGATGGTGTCATGAGGACACCGAAACGTTGTCTAATATAAATATGATTCTACCTGTAATTTTCATTATCAGTTCATAGCCAGAAATTCCGAACCGTAACCCCCCGCGAAGCGTGACGAAACACTGCCATATGCTCTGTTCTTATTTATAGGAAAATGTATGGAAATGATCGTTCAATCGATCCCTAAAGAAATTAAGGTGGTTGAATTTCACAGCTCGCATCCAAAGTTCTTTCGTTGTGGTAATACCTTTAATTTGGAAGTGGTTTCGTTGCTGGAAGAACTATAATTCTTGCAGTTTTTGCTTTTGAACAATCGCACAATAACTACGAGGATCCGCCATATTAACCTTTTAATTTCATGAAAGCTTCTTCAACTTGCTAATGAATGGAATCATGCAAGCCATACGTATGTGGAACTTCAAGAACACATGTAGTGCTTTCAATGTCCATAATATTTGCCTCTCTTCGAGCTGGATATCTTGCGGTTTTTCCATTTAAAGACTCTTGAATTTCCAGAAAACCCCTCCGCTTTGTCTGCACGATTTACATAATTGCTCGCACCAAACAGTCGAAGTACGCGAGCTGTTTTCTCCGCTGCAAGTGTAATTTTCATAACAAAATTTAACCACCATTTGAATATGCTTGAAGCTATTTTCCAGACTTCTTTTAGCAATTTTTTGAAGGAGGTAGAGCCTGGGCCTTGGGTTTCCTTGGGAGTTTTCGTACTGCATGACATAACAGTCACCGATCGAAAATGATTCTCGATCTGATTCACGGCTACTCAAAACCGCTTGAAAAGCCTTCTTATTCATAGAAATTGAAGGGAGAAAGGAGGAAACTATCGGTAGAAAGCTTACTTTTGTGAAATTATCTTTGACCTGCAATTATAAATTCGAAATAATCTTTATGTTCTGCGACTCAAAGTTTGCTTGCCGGCAACGGCGCTGGCGTGACTTTAGCTTGTTTACGAGAAAGCCGTGAGCCAATCACAACATTGAATGTAGCGACCTATGTTACGCCTCTCGTGGTTCGGAATTTCTGGCTATGTCTTTTTTTTTCGAGTATTAAAACCTCTGCCGGTTTTTCCAGTATAACACCACGAACAATTTGTAGAGGGAATTTCATATACGACGTTGGTCTGCGATTCCATCGAAGGTCGGAGTTTCGGAGCTGGGAACTTAGTGTGACATCGTGTTTTTTGAGGATGCGTGTCAAAGGTTCAGTTACTCCTTTGATATAAGGAAGAGAAGCGAAAGACTGGTGTGACTCGGTTGGTTCAACCATCTTGAAAAACATTCCAAAAAGTTCCTCTGGGGATACATTTGTTGAGGATCGAGTTTTTTTTAGTCTGTATATTTTTTATACTAACTGCGGACTCTTCGATGTCCTCCATGCAGAGATTGGCCACAACGGGGCTGACAGAACTGCCTAGCGTACAGCCATGGATTTGTTTGTAAATTCTGTCATCGAACACAAAATAGTTGTTGGACAATTGAAGAAGTGTGGTGACGTCAACGATGTCTAAATTTGTCCTTAAAGAAAGAGTGGCATCTTGTTCAAGTTTCCTGTTTATATACTCACACACTATCTACAGGGATTGCGGCCCACAACCGAAGAAATTGCTGTAAAAAAATAGAAAATGCGTTGCATTGGATAGCAGTGCAGCTTCTCTTGTCTACGGCCAAATTTTCTCAAAACGTCTCAACTCAGCTTTGCATTCGCCTACCGCCAATCGTAAAGTAAAGTTTACCGATTTAAATTCTTCATACACTAAATAAAGTAAATTCTTCGAAAGGCGTTCACAAACCACCAATCCTCTTATCTCTTTGAATTAACACATTGATTTCACAACAAATTTTGACATAAGAAGTCTATAAACTTCTGAAAAACACAAAAATTCGAGCCGGCGAAGTTCCCGTACTGATCCCGTTTGCTCAATGTAAACAAATTTTGAGCCACTTGTACGTACTCGTCCCATACTTTCCCGGTCAGAACAACCGTGCTATCGACCCTCCGTATCGGTTACTTAAAGTCCCTAATAAAATCTCTTGAAACACTCCCTGTTCCATTTTTCAATAAAAAAATAAAATAAAAATTCACACTTAATGCTTTATTTTTTTTCCACGGCTAACGATTATTTTTGCCATTTTCACGCCTTATCACGCCTAATGGCTAAATTTCCTGACGTTTCACGGCTATCGGGTAACCACAAAACGAGTGACGTTCAGACGATCCCGGGTCAGATGAGTCAGTGTTATGACATGGCTGGTAAATTTGTGTAATCATGCGTGCTTCATGTTTGTGCACGCTGATCACGTCAGCAAACAAATGCCTTGAAAGAGTTTTGACTGCAAAAAGGTTATCCTCCGGGGTGATTCAACCCGTGGTAAAAAGCAACCCGGGCTCATGTAAAGAGGCTCTTAGTCGTGATTTGGGAATAGGAAAAAGCTGGTAGCCGAGCATAATCGCTTAACCCATAATTTAGGGGGCTTGTCATTCTGCCAGTCTGAAACGAGTGAATACGTCAAATTAAAAGTGATACTGCATGGATTAAATGATAATTCATTTCACTGAAGCATTTTCAGGTATCTTTTATATTTATTCTTGTGTCCAAAAGGACGTAAAAGCAGCAATTGTGTAACAATCTTGATCAAGAGAACAAGACTTTTAAATTTGAAAGACATGTTTTGGCAACTCCTGTGCCATCGTTAGTTTACGGATGGAATTACAATGATGAACAATATATGTATAGGTAATCACATGATTCCGAGTGCAATTTGCAATAATAAGCACGAGGAATTTTTTTCAAAGACCAACAAAAAAAAATTTGCAAGTGCTTCTTTATTCCAAATTGCACGAGAAAAATCATATAATTACTTATTAATAATACACTTGAAAAAATAGACTACTTATAAAGTGACTACTGAGGTACGCAGAAGGCATTGCCCTCGATCCTCCGAAACTTGGAGAAGCTTCGAAAATATCCGGAGTTCACCGGAAGTGTTCGCGTGATCTTCGGCAATCGTCGGAAGTGTTCGGGTAATCTTCGGCAAGTTTCGGAAGTATTCGGGTGATCGTTGGAAATCGTCGGAAGCATTCGGGTGGTCTTCGGTGATCTTCGTGTGGTCTTCGGAAATCTTCGGAAGGTTTCGCACGATATTCGGCGGTCTTCGAAATACATCGGTTGGTCTTCGGAAGTCTTCGATTCTTCGTTTTAACTCCGGAAATCTTCGTTGTAATTTGCACTGGTGTTACACTTTCTGCACTTTGTTACACTTGAACTGCACTGCTCTCAGCCAATCACAATCGAGTAATTCTTTCAAGTGTATTATTAAGCGGAAAATTAGAATAACAATGGTATGATACAGCAACTAATTACAAAGAAAGATTTATTTACATGAAACAATTGTTGATTTAGGGAGGGCTTCTCCCAGTGAATATGCACTGTCTCCTTGAGTTTTAATTGTGTCCGTGTTGTTGCTTGATCTATGACAACAAAGCACTCGCTCGAACAAAGTGTCCGACACCTGGGTGAATCCTGTAAATGGTTGAAAATGTGAGAGGCCTTATCCATATTTAAGTGCTCGTTTATGCGCGTGCAAATGTGTCGGAAGTCTCGCCGACATAGCAAGCACCGCAGCCTGCACACCTGAATCTATAAACAACGCATGATTTGATAATTACGCTATTTTTCATCATAACTCTTTGGCTTCTAGTGTCTTCTGTTTTGCACTACGGGCAAACGAGGTCAGTGTATCAATGCTGAAAAGTCCTCGCCCTTCCAGCAATTAGCCTCTTTGTCTTATTACCTCTAACACGCGCAGTATAAATAAAGTATTAATACAATGACTTTCTTCCCTATCCTATGAAGTATGTAGCACATGGGACTGATTATTTAAAGGGATTGGGAGGAGGATACGCCAGACCCCGATGGTCAGAAACGGTTAACTATCTGCGAAAAACCTAATAAGTATATTGATTTAGCAATGTAAAAAGCAATAATAGCGCTTTCAGTTTAAGAAAAGAAAGTTTTTTTGCTTTTTTTTTGTATATTGCAAAACAAGTTTCGACAGTAATTCTGTCGCCTTCACTTGTAAAACGCAAGTGCAGAGCTGAATACCTACTATGCTTATACATTAAATAAGAGTGGCAGAATAGTTAAGAAAACGCGACAATGCGTAATTATTCATTATACAATTTATTACGGATATACTAGTTGTCATATAATACCCGACACAAAAAAAGAAGAAAAATTAAAAGTGGATCACATCACATGCATTATTTGCCCCGCCAATTTAACACTTTCGTAACCGGATAATTCCAATGTAGCCCGCGTATAGATAAGATTGCGTCTGCCATTTTTCTAGTTTCCCTTTTTATTATAGCCCATTCGTTCTTATGAAATTATACTTTCAAAAAATCGGGAGTTGACTGTAATCCCGGCAAAGTGAGAAATTAGCCACGTTTGGTTACTTATCTACCTTACCAAAATATACAGAAATTTGATCTACTCTTTTAACTGATCTTGACATTGCTCTGAACATTTGACACTGGGGACACTTCTTTCGTGTCCGAAAACCAGAAAGCCGCCAAAATCCGTCAAAACTTTGCTTTAATCGAGCCCGGAAAGAGTAGTTATGTATTGAAAATATCATGATGTTGCTCTTAAGTAAATAAAATTTCATTAACTCGTCAGTGTAATAATGTGTTAACCATATAATGGCAAACCGCGGGGAGATGCATATGGCAGGCAGGCAAACATAAATGTAGCATGTATTGTCACCGAATCAGCGGTCATTAATTTAAAGGCACATGAGTCGCCGGACTTCATTTACCCCAAAGCAGTAAAAAGGTAATAAGATCGCACCATTTCCTTCTTTACTTGATCGTGGTCTACCTATTTGCTTTTTATGTCGTACTAATACTACGCCCATTATACCGGCGAGGAGCTGTTTTCCTTTCGAATGTTGATAATTTGCATACTGTGAAAACTGATTAATAATTTCACAGATATATACACTGCAAATACACTTTGGAATTTTCCATTAAGATTTCAGCCTAACAAATGTTCATCATTTAGTGTACTGAGCTTTTCTTACACACGGCACGGACTGAAACAAATTGCATTTACTTTAAGCAAATTTGAATTATGGAAAGAAAATTCAGTAACATTTTTAAGAAATGATGGGAAATCTTCGATTTTACGAATTCGATTCCAGTGTTTTCGCATTCACGAACTGAATGTTGCAGGTGAAAAAAAATTGTCCCCGTACGGGTCACTAGCAAACGTTTTTCCTTATTGGTTTAGGCACAAGGCATCCAAAGCTTTGAAAAACAGCTCTTAAATCTATAACAATTTTCACAAGCCATTCTTTTTGTTTTCTGGTACATCATTCTGCCATTTTTTAACCATGCAGCCAACTGACACACCACTGAAGCCGTGGTTCACTTCATCCTAACAGTTTTGCGATGCTTAAATATAATGACCAAAATATTCCATTAAGTTCGTTTCTTTATGAATCTGCCCTTACTGCATCAAAAGTACCCCCGGTCAGCTTCTTTTGAAAACATCTTTGGTATCACTCAAACTCTAAAAGCTTTGATTGTTACTGATGATCAATAGGCCTTAACCTCACAAATATTCCATATTAAGTTCGTATCTTTATGAATGTGCCCTTACTAGATCGAAGCCCCTCCGGTCAGCTTCTTTAGACACTCAAACCCTTTGAACGAATTGTTACTGACGATCAATGGGCCTTAACTTCATACCTATAACTTTTCCTACCTCACATGTTTCAATATGCTTAGAAGCATTTTTGCTAAGGGCGGCAGGAACACATATTAAGGAACAAGCGTGAATAAGATTCTTTAGTCCATTGCGGTAATTTGCACTGAGCGAAAAGTAAATAACTGGGTTTATAGAAGTGTGTAGATATGCCAAATATAAAACGCACTTCCCGACGAATTTCATGCTGCAAGGTGGCTCCATTTTTTTGTTATTCCACCCATAAATCACTACGTATTTGTAAATTATAAATGGAAACCAGCAGATACCAAATGCAATGACCACAATGAGAAGCATACGAAGCACTTTTTGATTTCGCCTGTTTCGATCTCGGCGTCGCTGTCCAACGTTGCTTCCCTCCTCTGGAATTGGCATACGCCTAAGTTTGACGAGAATTATTGTGTGAAGGACGGCCACGATAATAAATGGAATGAAAGCAAACAGTATTGTGCGAATAAGAAATTCGATATTCCAGACGAGGTCGGAATTTGCAAGAAGCGGCTCCCAACTCTGTGTGCAGATTATTGCATCTTCCTCGGTGGATAACTTAAACGTGAAGAGATGTGATGAATACATGAGAGACGCTGCCAGCCAAATCAACAATATCATCACTTTATACCGCTTGCGTTGATTGAGATTTGCACCGATGATGGGTCTCGCAATTGTGCAGTAACGCTCAATGGCAATCGTCAGCAGGCTCAGCAACGACACGGCAACAGTGACATCTTGGAAAAAGTAAACAATTTTGCAAAAGGCTTCTCCTGCTATTCCAGTAACAAACCATGCCTCCGGGGAGGTGAATATCTGTGTCACAGCTTTAGGAATGACAAACACACTGCACAGGAAATCTGAAGCAGCCATGTTTACAATTAACAAGTTCACGTTTGTTGGTATCTTTCGGTCTCTGTACACCACAATGATTACCAATGTGTTACCTATGAGAGATGTTAGTAGGATAAAAACACAAGTGAAGGCTTCGGCAATTTCCGCAGTTTTTTGATTCAAGACAACACAAGGCTCATCCCAGTGTTCCTCGACCATTGGTTCTGAGTTATTGGTAACGTTCATACTTGTTAAACGACCGAACCCAGGCAATGCTCTAACCAGAAATTTTCTCCAACCATACGGCCAATATTCACGAACGTTTGTAGCTGAGAAAACATTATAAACCTGCGGATTCTGTTAAGCGATTTGCATATAGTATTGGCATATCATAATTAGTCATAAAAACCAATAGCAAGAAGCAGGCTCTGGTTGGCAAACGATCTTGAAGAATTGACATCTTATCTGTCAAATACAGGTGCTTCATAAGGTGTCTTCCCTGGGTTAATTACCTTTGCGTTTCGGAAGTATTGTCTACCATAGAAAGCACAGATCGGGTTTAACTTTTGGAGACCAAAAGTCGGTATGGCCATGCAGTCTGTTTCCTGACAATTTTCGTTTCTCTCTCTAAAATACTGGTGGCTCATGTTTCCATGAAAACAAGAGAAAAGTGGATTCATAACCCGGAAAGGGTAGTGAAAGCAGTGTAGAGACCGAGTAGTTTAGCTGAACAAAACAATGACATGGTTACTGTGAATCAAGAGTAATTTTAACCTTTTTTTGAACACAGTCAATTATTTCGCGGTATAATTTGTCTCGTTTTTTCAAGCGCTTCCATTAGTTAACAATTCAAGGACAACTGAGCAAGACACCTTGTAGTCTCGTTGTTAAAAAAGGGGCACTTCCCTGCTAATCTTTACTTGAACAAAAGGCCGGGGACTTCCCTTTTTTGCGCTGCTTCGCTGAACGGTAGCCCTAATAATACACCTTGCATGAAAATTGCAAATTTTGTACTATATGGGACGGGAGGTGAACACACTCTCTCTCAGTACATGCCTAACAAAGAGAGATACACTGCCTTCAGGTTTCCTCGCAAATCTTTAAATTTCGCCGTGCTGAATCAGCAAATTAAATGATGTCAGTCTTGAACGGCATGACATTCCACATGTCGGACCTTTGTTTCAAATTTATCGAGAAATTCCCGAAAAAAAATTGCACTCCAGTTCAAGCATCTGAATTTTGCTGAGCCGTATGAAATTTATGCTTTAGTTTAAATTCAGTTTTGGCGAAAATAACTGGCGAAAGACAAATGCACGCAAAAGACAATTATAATACAACCTCTGATTCAAAAGTCGAACCATTGCTTAACTAAGTCTGGACACTAGTTGACTGTATTGTATTCGACTCGGCTGAAGTGTCAACTCTGCCAGATGCAATGCAATGGCTATTTGCATTGGAGTGACAAGCCGAATACTTTAAAAATGTTGTAAAATGAAGGGTGGGAGTCTTGATTAAGTTGATGCTCAAAGTAGTTATAACTGTCACACAGAACAGAATGCGTTCGATTCCACAGAACTAGCTGCGGAAGGTTTGGACTGTATGCCTTGAGCTTAAACGTCCAATTGTTCTTTCTTATAATAAGTAATACCGGCTTGTGTTAAGTCACAGTCTAAGCAAAAATGTTTCAGTTTGAGACTGAAAGATAATCTTAGCTTGTCTAGAAATATCCATCATTGCTTAATATTGTTTGTGTGTTTTTGCTGGGTTTTTTTGTAACTTAGTCTTCTGATATAACACAATCAAGAAGGCAAAGACCTTCGAATAGATTCAACGTGCATGATATTCGGTGCGGTAATTGGTCTGAAAATAGGAAATAAAAAAAACATAAAGGTTTCTGAAAAAACAATGTAAATAATCATAGGTTTTTGCCGTTGATGACAAACATTTCCCTTCTCTGTATAAAGTGCTGAATATTCTAATTTCTTAGTAATATCTAAGGTGACCCGTATTTGATTATTCTGGCATAGTAGAAGGGAGGACCTCACAATTAACAAAGGAATTAAAAAGAACCCTGAGGGAAACTTCATAGAGGTGTTATTTGTTTTAACCTGCAAACATCTGGCACTAATATACTACAATGACAGAAAATAGAAGATTAAGTCGGACATCCATATTTACAGGTCAGTACGGGTATAACTGATTATGATGCTTCCCGGCCAACGACGGGTAAATTGGAGAAATAATGTGAAAAGGCTAATGGTGTTTACTTTATTACTAGCTAAAAAATAAAGGTTATGAGAAAGCCTCCGGGCTAATGGTGGATTTCTACTGATGTATGGAAGGTCGCGCGTAAAAGTGAAAAAGATGAACGAGTTTCAACTTTTACGTTTACGTAAGTAAAGCCAAATGAATTAATAGTTTACGTGCGAATACGCACATAAAACTTCGCGACAGTGGAAATCCACCCAAGCAAAAGCTTTTTAGTGGACTGACGTCATGCAAAAAACGCAAAGGCGACAAACAGTGTTCTGAGTAAAACACCTCCCAACACTGAAACGAAATATACGATGTTGTCGAGCTCACGGTTTGCAAGGAAACGACCAAACACGGGGGAAGGACGGTCATTTTGTCCAGATGAAAATCACTGCGCTGGGGGAGTACGGTGCGTTACATTTGACCGGAAATCGCTTAGTACAAAGCCCGCGAAAATATTTCACCCGCGATACTTTGCTTTTGCCATATTTTTGTGAACATCATGGCAATCAGACATGGTTTGATGCTACTCTGGTTTGAAAATTGATGAATGTAACATAAAAAGTTACAATTCACGACCCTACAATTCACGGGTCGTGAATTGTAACTTTTTAAATTACATTCATCAATTTTCAAACCAGAGTAGCATCAAACCATGTCTGATTGTCCACCTGGTTGCAGTGTGAACTTGAACAAACATCATGGCAAGCTAACAACAATCCTTTTCAGAGCTATATATCAACTAGCTGTTCATTTTCGTGCTACTCGCATATTCATACTTGCAGCATTTGAGCTTTTCGGCAACACTTTCCGTCGTTACGGTAAGGCCATATGTTATATCAGAAGTAAAATTAAGGATTTTAAAATCATCACACGTGTTTTCAGAAGTTGCTGAAATTGCCCGAGTCGCGCAGCAATTTCAGCAACTTCTGAAAACAAAAGTGATGAGTAATCTTTAACTTTACTCGGCCCCATGCGATTACTTGTTTATCACTAGAAGGGAAAAATTAATTAGGGAATCGTACATGCAGTGTATTCATTTCTCATTGGAATCCCGTGAACGCGAGTACAAATTCACGAACCAATCGCTTCAATGAGATTTAACCAAAGCCTCTGAAAAGTCCTGGCCAAAAAAGCAAATTTCGTTTCAACTGAATCACGTT
>OX419341.1:6256852-6264352 GCA_948470475.1 Galaxea fascicularis
AGGAGGACAAAAATTGACACCTAATGTAATGTTACCTTGGCAACAGTTCTCCTTTCCGGTCCATTTCAAGTAGTATTGACTCTCCCAGTTTTTGTCTCAGGCATTCTTCACTTGTGATGAGCTAGTGAGGACACTTAAGGTAACATGGGCATCACGTGTGTTTCAAGAAGAACCAGCTGTCACTCCTCATCTGGTAAAAAAATTGAGACATTTGGTTCCTGGCAAACAAGGCCTGGAGCCTAGAGTGTTGTTTTGGTGACATCACAGTGGGTGCCATTTTGTTTCTTACCTGACGTACATTATATTACTGGTGCCAGGTTTGAATGACAGCACTCGAATACTGATTTCCAGAGACATTCTACATTTTAATTGCAATTTATTTTCTAACTTAAGCCACTTGCTCCACAATTCAGTGAACGCAAAGAACCCCCGACCTTTAGCAAGGTATCCACACAACACTTTTTTTATTCGTTTATATTCCTTGTGAACATGTCAGTTAATTAAACGGATAGGCTGATAGGCGAAGCCGCGAAGGGACCTGATTTTACTCCTCAATATTGCCCTCATAATTAATTCGTTTGCGGTCGCAAATAATCTCGTTTAATTCTCTTTTGATGTCGGGTTTCAAAAAGGCGTAAACGAAAGGATTAGCTGTTGAATTTACAACCAATAGCAAAGTAAGAACCTTGCCGTATATGTCAGATAGATCACTGCAAAACATAATCCGTAGAATTATGTAGCTTATCCCTACATGGCATACTAAAAAAAATGTCACTATGGCAACTAAGTAGGGGGCTACGCTGTTTTTCTTGCGTCTACAAGGAAGCTGGCATCCTGTCGAGGACTCACTTGGAACTGACTGACCTTGTGGAGATTGAATTCTGTTCCTGGTTTCATTTATTGAGGAATTTTCTTTGACCTTTTCCCGCACCACTAACAGGATGCGGGAGACGCCGTAAATAATTGACACGCAGGCTAATATGTCAAAAGTCGTGACTCCAGCTAATCGTAGAACCTTCCAAGCAGTTTCAGAGTTGGTAGTGTACATTCCTACCATAAGGATCGTGGAAATCGCCAAAGAAATGAGCCATGCTAGCAAAATAGCTATCCCAGGGCGCCGGGCGGTCACACAACTGAGGTACCTTAGAGGGTAAACAATTGCAGTGTATCGGTCCCAAGTCAAAGCACATAGGTTACTGGTTGAAGAGTGAACAAAGAACCAATAGAAAGCCATGTGTACCCTTGAATTACAATCCGTTAAGTTGCTACAGAGGTATCCAATAGGAAAAATGACAACTCCGACCGCACAGTCAGCCACTGCCAAAGATAGAACGAGCCAATTGGCTGAGGAATGTAGTCGGCGTCTTTTAGTTATCAGAATAGCCACAAATCCATTTCCTATGACTGCTGCGATGGAAAACAATGAGCCGAGCGAATTGAACCAGGCTTCCATTGACGGACTGAATCTAGCGTTGTTATGTGAAGTCAGACCAGCAGTGCGCGTAACACCTCACTTTTTATCTCGGCATTGCTTCGGAGGATTAAACATGGTCTAGGTACGTCATCGATCGTCAGTGATTTCCTTATCAGCAAGAAAGACTGTGGAGTTTTCCAGTTGCTGTTTTGATGGAAGAGCTTTAGTTCGCGCGTGATGTTAAAGTCAATGTATAAGTTTTCTGACTTGTCTTGTCAAGATCTCAACGACCCTAGATGTCAGGAACTCAACGACCCTGGATGTGATTAATATTCTCCTGTTTTTGAATAACATGTCTCTTTGACCGATATGTATTGCTTGGGCCTTTTTTAATCGTTCAATATTTGCGCATATTTAAAAAATATTGTTCTTCAAGGATGCGAATTTCGTATTTAAGATGCCTTTGTCGCTCCCAAACAAAATTTAAATTATGATATAACTTGGTACTTGATGACGACTCGGAAACTGAGTTAAATATAAGGCCTTTCACGATAATAAAAAAAAAAAAAAGTGATTGGTATTTTTAAAACCGTTGTTACACGTTGAAACGTTCGGCTGAAACTTGTGTGCAACGGCGCTGCGAAACAAGTTTCAGGAGACGTTGCACCGTGTCTACATGGTCAGTTTCGAGTCAGTTTCCTGAAACTTTTTCGAACTGCCGTTGCGAAACAAGTTTCGCGAAAACTAGTCCCGCTTTCTACTTCTGCAACGATCGCAGTGATGATAAAAACAGGGCTATGGAAAACTGGAATCGGGAAAGCCGGAATACCGGAAAAAATAGGAATTGAGAAAGATATATCTTTTATCAGCAAAACTATTAATAGAATCAATGTATTGTACTTAACTAAGTTTCGGGAAAAACACAGGGACGTATTCTGCATGCTTAGTACGTGGGGTGTTATTCTTTCCAGTCTGGTGTTGCAATGGTGGCTCTGAGATAGCACGTCAACTTTCACACATAAATTTGGGGATTTTGAGATGCATGCATGCATGCATGTGGGATTTACATAGGTTCAAGCAATTTCAGAATCTTGTCCCAAAATTCTTTTCTGTGAAGAACGAATTGAAGTGAGTTCATAGGTCCTTTCCCTAAATGTAATATACAACATATCGATTCTCTAATTTTGCTAATAAAAGATACATCTCTCTCAATTCCTATTTTTTTTTCCAGCATTCCGGCTTTCCGGATTCCTGATTTTCCATACGCATCACAAAAACAAGAGTTTCACCGTGTGACACCACTTCGTGAAACTGGTCTCGCTCGGTCTTGTTACGCTACGCTTTGTAAACTAATCACAAACCGGAAAACAACATTTCGAGACCAACCGAGTTTCAACGTTTCCGAACAAGTGTTTATGTTACACGGTGCAGCGCCTGCTGAAACATTTCTCAGCGCCGTTGCACAAAAGTTTCAGCTAAAAGTTTCAACGTTTAACAGCGGCTTAACTGTTTTTCTTTTCACCTTTTCATTTTCTCTGATATTATATTAATCTACCCCTACTGCCGCATCTGGTATCAAGACTGAAGAGGTGGTATCTTTCTCTGTATGTTTTTTAAGTCTTTAATAAACTTGAACTTGACCTTGGACTATTTTTACTGATCAAGCGTCACTCTATTGGCTTTACCATGCACGTACGCGCAAGATTCTAAACTGGCATTCAATACTCAACCATAAGAGATATTTAAATTAATTTTCCTGAACAGAAGAAGTTAGTCCTTCAATTCCGTGTTTAACTGTATTTCTTGCCGCGTGTATCATCATCATCACTGATCATCATCAGAACGTAGCACTACTCTGGACATGACCATTGTTCTGTAGTCAATTGTCATGAGAGATTGCTGTATTGAGGCGGGACAGTGCTGATTGCGAACGGGACCTTGAGCGAGATGATCAACGGGTTCATTTGCCAAATATCAAAAAAGGTCGCTGATAAGTCTCTTGGCCGCGACGAAACACTGGTTGTCAGGCTAGCCATAAACAAGATTTCTTAAGTAATTCACAACTTTAATTTCTCGCACGCTCTTGCTATTGTAATTGCAATAACTGTGAGTTGCAGTACCAGTCGTAAATTACGTGTGGTACACTGAACTGAATAACAGATGTCGAAAAGTGTAACTAAAAGCTATCGAAAATTGTAATAACAGGCATTGCTGTATTTTGTAATAAGCCATGCTGCCGAAAATTGTAATAACAAATTGTCACGTCTTGTAATGAGCCTTAAATAACTGCTGCACCAATCAACATGATTTCACGTATAGTCCATCAAAAATATCTTAGCCATCATGTAAACCGCAGGAGTTCTGGATATCAGTAATGACAACATTTGAGCGACCAGATTATCATAACGAACTGTTCAAAAAAGCCAACCAGAAATACATACAGACTTTTCTTATAGCTTAAGGTATAACTTGAAGAGATTCGATACTGCTTTTATTTCGTTGTATTTTAGTTTTATTTGGCCTGGTCATAAAATGTGTTTTCCCTTCCTTGCCCGCTGGTTCACCAAAATTTTCTTTTGTACTTTTTTCAGGCTTATTTAGGCAATTGCGTTGGATCACTCTTCATTTTTAATTATTTTACTTCCGCAGTTCGTATATGATTTATTTCATATACATCATTCACAGGAATGAGTTAAGTTAGAGTAACAATAAAAAAAAACGGAAAAAAGAAGATGTAAGTTAATTATTGTAAAGCAGTGGGAGGAGTGCGAAAGTCAAATTATACAGTGCTGCAGTTTTAACACCACTATGGTGACAATTGCCAAAAATGCCTCGGCCATGGCCGGATTCATACATCGCTTGTTGCCCTACGGCATGGTACTGAGAAATAGATTTAATTATTATCTAAAAACGTCGTTGTATTATTGCACTCTGCCTCCCACTATGTTAAGTTATATATGCGGGAAAACAGAGGAATCGTAGTTACCTAAAAATTCTCTGGATAAGTAGCTGTTTATTTTCAAGACTAATATTACAAAATACGGCGATGTGTCATCAAAATTTTCGGCATTTCCGTTATTACAAAGTAGGACAACTTATTTTGCATCGCTCATTTATTTTTTTAAATGAGTAGTATATTAAGTACACATGAACTTTTTTGCGTTTGCATTGCAAAATCTAGTGACTTTATGTCGCGTTGTGAACGTCTATGTTTAATGCTTTTTGTAACTAAGCTTAATTTACCAGCAGTTGGTTGGCGCGACATCGTGTGTATAGCATGTAACTTAAGAACACCTTGAGAACGTTTCCAAGCTCAAATCGCGAAAAAAAATAAGAACATCGAGCCTCAGCTCCAAATTTAAACGTTCTTATAAAACAAAAAAAAAGGTATATTACAATTTAAGAAAACTTGATTATTACAATTCTGGACAATTGTTGTAATTACAATTTATCACAGGTTTTACAATCAAGAGGACTATTATTACAGTTGACAACGGAACGACCCTCCTCGAAGCACATATTTCCTTTTGAAAGGTCACATTACTATCCTCCATTTTGTTTGCAGAGAATCGATCCCGCGAAGTTTCGCAGAGTCCAAAGTACAGACATCCAGGAGATAGTCGCCCGCTGTGATTTAATCTATGCGGTGAATTTATGGGGAGCCGTTTATGACAAAATAACATATTTACAATCGAGTAAAAACGCATATATTCGTATCAGAATAGACGTATAGGGATCAAGACCAAAAATATAGGTATGATAGGACAACATATATAAACGTCCAATTAACCAAACCTCGTTTCTTTGTATTTTCATCAGAACTGAGCGATCTAGATACTTTTTTTTTGTTTTTCATGGTAATACTGAGCAAGTAATATCAAATTGCATCTGAAATCTTTTACAAAAGTCCTCATGGGATTATGATTTTATGATTTTCTCCGGAATTTTAACCCACTTACGGTTTGCGCGGGGGTTTGCAAAGGATCTAATTTGTGAACAGCAACATAACCAGAATATCGTAAATGGTTTGAACCCAGGAGTCATGTCATAATTAAGTGAAGTACGATCGTCCGGGTGAGTGTAGTCCTGAGAAGGACTATTTGTGGTGACATTGACTGACGTTTCGACAACCTGAGCGGAAGTCATCATCAGAGTCAAGTGATTTGTGTAACGTCAGTAGATGGTATAAGTACTCTGGTCGTTGATGTGATTGGTCAACGAAGTCGTGATGTTATTGGTCGACTGTCAGTAAGCCTAGTTGTACACAGTGATTGGTGCGTTTCGATCCGTCTTTTGTTAGTCTAATGTGTGTACGTGTATTGTTAGTAAAATTAGTCGGTCTGTTGTTCGTCTGTTGTAAACAGTGATTGGTGCGTTTCGATCCGTCTTTTGTTAGACTAATGTCTGTACGCGTGTCGTTGTCGGTCAGTCTGTTGTTTGTCCATTGTTTATGTCGTCGACAAGTCGTTTGTAAGGTGCGGGAAGTTGTAAGCAACGGTTTAGTGGTGTCTGTTCTAAGTTAGTAAACCAGCTTTCCAGTACGATTCGTTGGTAGTAATTAGTACTACAATATAACCAGAATACGTAGAAGATACATAAGCCTTGCAGGCTTTTCCAAATTGAGTTCGTCTTGAACATGAACTACAACAGTTAAATAAAAGAAGCATACAGTTATAGTTTCCTATAAAGTAATGGCAAGAAAACTATCTCGAACACCAAAATTGCATAAAATTTTGCGCAGATCGAAACCACTCGCGTATCACGTTACAACCAGGAGGTAGGAGGTACGATGGCCGAGTGGTTTAGGGCACTGGATTTCAATGCGGTGACCCGGGTTCAAATCCCGCTCTTTCCACTAGCTGGTGTTGTTCTGAGTAAGTGCCTGGTTCAACTCTTCGGTCATCCTTGTAAATAGCCATCTGGTCTGCCTCCCGCCACTTTAATTTCAAAAGAACTGAAATTCCTTCTTTTGATTACTGAAAATAATTCAAAGTTATTAATTTTGTTTGTTCACCAGCTATTTGAACAGTATGCTTTTAACCAAATGCATCATGTTAAGTCCGATAAATACTTGGATTTTAAAGCTTCATTCTACAAAGGGTTTTGTTACGTAATGTATTTAAGGACATCGCTGGTTTTTGGATCCCTTATTTTTCTTTCAAAATTCGGAACATGAGGATATTCGGATCATATTAAGAAAGAATCTTCAGTTTAAGACGGAATGTGCCCTTTTGTACCCTTAGAAATGAGAAAAGGATCAGAAAATAAGTATAAAATATATAATTGGGAGACTACAGTCCAACTTCATTTCATGGCTTCTTAGTCTGGATACTTTGATGTATTCAAAACTTATAATTATGGAGCCAACAGTCACCCTGTTTAATTAAAGTTCCCCATAAATATTTTATGCCGATACAGCTTTTTCAATAAGATATAGTTTTCAGTTTGTCATGGGAATTACGATGTGTGAATCATCCTCATCCTAGCTTTGACTGAATCTATCTTATCCCTCCGTGATATCGCGACCGATTGAAAACTTGAAACTTTAAAATATTCTTTTGCGATTTGCGATTGCCCGTGTCTTTACCTGCGCTAGAAAGCTGGAAATTAAAAAATTAACAATGCACTTCATAAGCCAATAGTTAGACAGGTGGCTGACAAATGTTATTGAAATCTATCAAATTTGTTTGATGGTCTATGTATAGCTGCCAAGTGCTGGTTTTAAAAAGCGGTAAATTGCACCCTTTTAAGAGAAGTAGGATATGTAAATTCTTCACATTTAGTTACAGGTCAAGTGGAATTTCCACATTTACAACTACAAACTAAAACAAAATAAAATACCTTCCATACAACAAGAAACTCTCGCAAGGAAGTCATGAATGTACTTAATACCACTGACGACCTGGATGGAAACAATCAGTCGGACTTCTCTTGTAATTTCATACATCGCGACGCCGCAAAAATTACCGAGGCTATCGTTTGTGCTTTGATTTTCCTAACGTCCCTGGTTGGTAACGCCTTCATCATCACTGTGGTTTACAGAGAGCGAAGGATGAGAACAATTGTGAATTTTCTTATCGTAAATA
>OX419341.1:6269352-6381852 GCA_948470475.1 Galaxea fascicularis
TACTTTTCAAACATTCTAATTGTCACCTGCGCGTTAAATGTAAATTGCGTCAGCGAGTGCCATGGAAGCCCTTTGGTAAACACCCTAAACAAAGGCGATCACTTCCTTGCCAAATTAAAACAAAAAATTAATGGTACCAGAACAAACAAAAATTAAAATGCGATCGTAATTAAATGAGTCCACGGCCTTTACTTCGTTATGGAAACTTAAGCATTACGAAAATTACCTACCCGCAAATTTAATCTGCACCAATATTTAGGAACCGGTGGTGGCAAAAATGAGTCACACTTTCAAAGTACCTCTTAAACCATGACCCTCTAAGTGGGAAACCGCTATCGGTTACAAGTTAACGAGTGATTTAATTGTAACACCGAACTGTTTACAATCGTAGTGATCAATATTGATACAACTCACCAAACAAATTGACAGCGTCCATCCTGTGTAGTCACCTTAAGTTCATGCGCCTTAGTTTACCACACGACTACTGATAAGAGCTTGAACAGGAAACCTTTGTTGAAAAAGCAAAGCAAAAGGAAACATCCGACGGGAAAAAGGGTTAAGGGACGCACTTGTCTATAATGGCAAACCTTAGTGCAGCGAGCAACAGCAGCCTGCCTCTCGTGGCCTGTTCTGGCGACCAAACAGCGAAAATAGTGGTTAAAAGTCTGGCATTCGCTGTAACCATCGTTGTTGCACTAACAGGGAACTGTCTTATTGGAGCGATTGTGGTGAAAACAAAATCTATGAGGAGAACCATTAACTATCTCATCGTCAACATGGCCATGTCCGACATCATACTTTCCATTTTTGCTTTCCCTCGTATCCTCGAACTCACTGAGATTTATGTCGGTTATTGGCTCATAGATGGTCCTCTTGGCGTGGCTTTGTGCAAAATAATATACTTTTTGCACGATGTTTCTACTGCCGTGTCCATCCAGAGCTTGGTCTTGATAGCCATCGATCGCTTTGGAGCTGTGGTTTTTCCATTCCATCCTCCATTTGTCAGTTCTAAGCGTTGCCCGTACTTCATACTGTGTGCATGGGTCGTAGCCATGGCCATCCACTCTCCGTATTTCTTCGCCCGAAAACTAGTACCTATCAAAGGGAGACTTCAGTGCCTCTTGATGTGGAATGAAGCCTTTGGGGTGTCATCGTCGCTTGACAATTACTACGTAGCAATGTTTCTTGTTTTGGCCGTTATCCCTTTCGCGCTGATGGTGATAGTCTACGCCATCATCATTTTTAGGCTCAAATCTCAAAAGATGCCAGGTGGTGAGTCTATAAATGCAAAGGAACAGGAGAAACGGGCAAAAAGGGAAAGGAATGTCCTTAAGATGGCCATAGCCATAGTATTGGGATTTGCGTTATGCTGGGCACCATTCAACATTTTGGCGTTTTTGAATTTCTTTGTCTGGGAGAAGAATCAACCATTAAGTTGTGGTTTTCAAGCCTTCCAGTTTTTCGCGTTCTTCATGGCCTACGCTAATTGTGCCGTGAATCCATGCATCTGTTTTATATTCAGTGGAAATTACCGGCAGGGCCTTAAGGACATATTTGACTGTTGCCTTCACAAGTGCAAATGTTCGTGTTTTCATGCGATGCGAAGCGAGTCATGGAATGTCCAGAGTTCGTCGTCGAAGGAAGATGATCAAAATATCACACTGGCTTCTATTGCATAACTTTTTCCATCTCAAGTACGTAATAATAACAATAATACATTAATAAGCCTTCCCCAAGGGGCTTTTCAAGACTAATTTATAATACTATGTTAGGGACTTTTAACCAGACTGCATGGTGCAGTTTACAATCATTAGAGTAAATCATAGATGCCCCAAGGTTAGCACTAATGGTGGTCACAGCCAGGGTTCGTTACGTCCCTAGTGGGTCTTTAACGTCCCATGGAATTAATTGTGAAGAGTTGTGGGACAGGACCTTCGGTTTATCGTTATTATCCGAGAGGACTGGAAAGTCTAACCATTTGCAGATGTCATTGCAAAGGAAGCACTTTCTCCTCAGTTACTTAAAGACCCCTGAGTGTTGGTCCGGCCGGGGCTTTGAACCTACGACCTCCCGCACGGTAGTCCGGTTCTCTACCAACTGAGCCAACCGGTCGGCTCAGATCTTATGGAACAAGGATTTCAGTTAAGCTCCGAAATTCGAGACACACTCTAAATTGGTTAGGTGACATTTCGGGACTCATAGGATAGAATAATCTTAATGCACATTACAAAAGCAAGGAGCTTATGGAGTGTTTCTAATGACATTTGAACCGTTTCTTTATAGCATCACAGTTAATTTGTATAGTTAAATAAAAGAATCCAAAATAAAAGAAATAAATGTCGCAAGAAAGCATTCCCTTGCACATGTCGCTTCGTTTTGGTGTGCCTGTCAGTATTAGGTCGTCTCAGGGAGATTCTTTTGAGTTTCCATTTTCCATATTCCCCACAGAAGGAAAACAGTCGTAAATTAGCCCAGAAAGCGCCGATCGCCCCCAGACTGTACGATTGTTATCATGGCTAACAAACGCTTGTTTTCAGTCTTAGGACGCTAACATCAAAGGTCCGCGAATTTCAGCCCACAAAACTCGAAACACTTTCACTTCTAACAGAGTCGGATCACAATGCTCTGGCCCTTTGTCCCGTGCACTGAATAATAAAAAATTGCTTAGCGACCCGGCCATGTGAATGAAAGGTAACGGTGCACCCAGACAACGACCAATGCATCGTCCGACGCGCTTAGAAGCATTTATTATTATTTTTTTATTTTGGATTCTTTTCTATAACCATACAAATTACGGAGATGCTAAAACGAAACGGTTTAACTGTCATTATAACACGCCACGAGTGTTGAACTCCAGCCCAAATGCATTGAATAATTAAATGTTACATAAATTACTTTTGTAGTTTGGCAATTTATTTCTAGATTTTCCTTTTTAGTTATTGCCGAATGAATAAGAAATGAAAGTCTTCTAGTTCTCAGCAATTCAAGACAAGTTTAATTGTATGCACGCAAGCAAACATTAGAGCATGATAATCATCATCATCATCATCATCATCATCATCATCATCATCATCATCATCATCATCATAATAATAATAATAATAATAATAATAATACTCTTATTGTAAACGATTCAGTGTCTTTTATTGGAAACACGGCTCCAAGGAAATACTCCGGCTAGACTCGCAGTTTTTAGTGGAGTAGTTAATTTTAAAATTTTATTCAAAAAGTTAATAAATAACTCAGTTTTGTGAGAACTGATTTCAGCTTATTTCTTTCTTTCCCAGTTTCTTGGATTGTTATACAGGGTTTTCTTTTTTTTCTTTTTTCTCTTTCTTTTCCTTTTTACAGGATTTTTTTTTGCTTTTTAGGAATTTTTTTTCCTTTCTACTCCATGTATAGTTCAACGCGCTTCAGAGTAGCTTAAGCCCGCCGCACACTTGAGGAAAGAGCTGAGCAAAATTCCTCGCGAGGCAGTTAGCTCAGCCGTTTCCTCACGTGTGCGGCAAATTTGCGGTGAGAAATTCGCCTCGCGAGGCGATGAGGAAAATATCAAACATGTTTGATATTTTTTTATCGCCTCGCGAGGCGAATTTCTCACCGCAAATTTGCCGCACACGTGAGGAAACGGCTGAGCTAACTGCCTCGCGAGGAATTTTGCTCAGCTATTTCCTCAAGTGTGCGGCGGGCTTTAGTTTCTGAACAGTTATCAGGCTCTATTAATATTCTTCACTGAAACTAAGAAGGTTGTCAGTACAATCGCTATGATAATAATAACTTTACTTAAGTCTCAAATCTTTCTAGCTGAGCACAGGTGCTCTACTAATTGGGGAGACTGTAAATCAACTCAAATAAAATCAAAACAAATTAAAGTACCAGGAGAAAAGTATAGTACGCGGAGAAAAACCTCTCGGAGCAGAGTAGAGAACCAACAAACCAAGCCAACTTATGACGCCGAGTCCGGGAATCGAACCCAGGACACTTTGGTGGAAAGCGAGCGCTCTCACCACTGCGCCAACCCTGCTCCCCGAACAGAGAGGGTCCCCTATACCACTTTGCAAAATGCATTGACGTAAAAAATATTGAGACTGTTCACGCGTCACGGATAATTCCCAAATTCCTTCACGTTCACGATAAAATCAAATATCGGCAATCACGAATCACGAATAAACAAATAAACCTAAATCACGTTTCACGAGAAAAAAAATACTCCCAATCACGTTTCACGAAAAAAATATAGGGGACCCTCAAGAGATACAATGTGTTTCGTGCAGCAATTAATTCATAAGTCGTTGACGCGGACATATACTACACCAAGTCGACAAAACTTTGGTTTTAACGTTGGAGTTGATGATGTATATTGACCGCCGTACAGGGATTTTAAAAGCTGACGTTTCGAACGTCATAAGGCCTTTAAGCTTATGTAATCATTTCATCCATCATGGTTTCAAAGTCGTACTACAAAATAGCGCAAACAGTATTTTCGTGAATACTTATCAGACAGATGCTTAAAAACAACGCAAACGTCATGTGTATATTTTCCTATTCTACCTCAAAATAGAATAAAAGAAGTAAAAAAAAAATCCTGTTTGAACTGTTAGAATTGCATGTGGTTTAAAATATTTGAGTCCGGGATCTGAAGCGCGAGGAGCCATGTTGAGTGAGCGTAAGGCAGATAGCCAGTGGATTATTGATACCTTAAAAAATTGCAGTCTTGAACGGCAATAAATATCGTTTAAGGTGGGTAAGCTTACAATAAATAAAGGTGCATACGTTTAAATTACTTTCCATTTTGGAAAAAATCATTTATCCTGACTCCAAAATTATTTTTCAGATTACTCCATTTTAGGTAATCCAAAGGGGTACTCCATGGGATATAGTACTCCGTGTTTTGACCCCCCTCCTCCCAACCTTCAAGACTGCGTTTACAAGAGGTTATGGTAATGACATTAGGGAGCTTACGAATAGACGACGTTTGCACGACGGCGCCGTTAGATTGCGTGACATGCCCACTGCGCATGCCTATCTGGGCACTTACTCGGATTGAAGTCGACGACGTTGATTTGAGCGATTTGCCGGCGGCTTGGAAATACCAGGACGTGAGATTCATTTCTCAACGTTTTCCTCCGCTACTTCAGATGTTTTTTGCCAAATAATCAGTCAACTATCACATAAGGGGCATGTTGTTGATGTACGATTTCGATTTTTGTCTGTTTTCATTCAAGTTACGGCCTTCTACAGCGCCACGGCGAATAGTCCAATAGTGAAAACGCTAAGAAAGTGGTTATCCTCCGTCAGGTAGCTGCAGCTGTTCAGCAAGTTTATAAAAATTAATAAATAAAAAGTAAATAAATTTCATTTACCCTTGGCAGTATTTACAGCACACAAATGCTGGTGGGGCCGAGCAAATACATGAAACAAATCATTCAAATAAACATAACATGATTAAGCTTATAAATGTTCTCCCTATAGAAACGAACTTGCAGTTCGCCGACTTTCGTTGTTCCAGTACGGAAACTCTGGATTTGTGGACTGATGAGCATCGTATAAAAAAGTAAAATTTCTTGTTCGTTTATAAAGCTGTTTTGATAAACATAATGTCATACAAGCTCTCGTTTCTCTGAAGTTTAAGGCATTTTTGTTTGAACAACTCGCCTTGTGAAAAAATAAAAACAAACTTATAGGAAACGACAGGAAAATTGGCCGCATACGCACAAACGTCGTCGTCTTTACTGAGAATCGTAAATTCAAATTTCTACAGGACGACGCCGCGGACCTATGATCTGCTATGATGTGACCCAACGGCACCTTTGTGCGAACGTCGTCGATTCGTAAGCTCCCTACTGAAGAAGACGACGACTTCGTACATCCACTATCCACCGAAAACAAGGCACAAAGAGGCGTCCTCAAAAAACCCGGCCATTTAGCAGATTGTTTGGTTGTATTTAATGCCAAAACTAAGAAAACACGCCATCGAGAGAAACAAACAGAGACTTAAGCCGGAATACTCGAGTTAAACACTTGAAGAAAATCTCCGATTTTTTCGAGGATACTCGTAATCAATGTCATGAAATGAAACTGCTGCTCGATGACTTCATTGTTTGAATTCCCCATCAAATAATTTTAATGATCTACATTTAGTTACAACCATTTCATCGCTAGGAGCACAAGGCTTAAAAATGAATCTTTAAAAAGCCATTCGGCAAAAGTTCTGCTTCGTAAGGAACAGAAATATTCAAGCTTGAGCATTTTACGTTAAGAGGAACCATCAATTCGACACTAGTGGCTACAAGAAATTTAGACAGGTCAACTTAATACTGCTCCCACCACCCCGCTACAACTTTTCTATTTATTCGTCGGGTCACGTAGTGTAGGGGTTTTGACAGTTAACGTAGACAGACAGACAGACAGACAGAATGCAACGGTCAGAATAATTTCCTTTTAAGTCTGGTTGAACTAACGACACCAACTGAGAATAATTAAGAACTATCTATGCAAAAGCCCTGACAACGCAGCTGTGTGTAGAAGGTGTCGGTAATTGTCGTTTACGTGTGGTCTTGGATATTTAAAAAAGAAGTTAAAAAAGAGGCTAACGGTAAGAATTGAGCAGGGGCGAACCGAGAGAATTTGTGTTTTAGTGTCACTGAATGACTTACGTAGTTGTAGTGCAAATGTTTTAATATTTAAAGAAATACTGAGAATAACGTTCCCTCGCATTGGATGGCTGGGGCAGAAGGGCTAGAAGGCACCCGAAACACGTAGGGAAAGCGCGGATCTCGTGTTGTATCGTCTGCTACGCATCGTCTGTTTGGCTTAGACCTTCGCGCTAAATTTCAACGCTTATCCCATATATTTAAAGCTTAATCTCGTTCCACGACCTTTGCTTTGTGTGAGTATCAATAAAAAGCACGTGGGTAATACAGCGGATAAAATAGCCCTGACGGATTTGTGTAAGAGCAAAGTTCACAACCACTAACAAAGACTGTTAAAACGCGTCCTGCCTCCCGTTTATTTGAGCATAATTCAGTTGTGCCAATTGTTCAGTGGCATGTTCACTGTGGTGACTTTCATACCCAGGAAAACCACCTGTGAACCAACCACCACACCGTGATGCGTGTGTTGGTCACTCTTCCCAACAGACTGTTCAACTCCTTTCGTCAGTTAATAAAACTGACTGAGTGAATTGACGACGGTTCACTATTCGCAAATGACGATGGTATAAATGTTGTAAAATGTACTACGTTGTTGTCTTTTTATTCCGTGTAACTCTGCTTTCCGCTTTCCGTTGCCTTGACAACTCATGCCTTGTATGTAAGGGTGTCGAGATAAAAGTACACCGAAACATGCTGTTTATCAGAAACTTACATTGCGCTTTTCATTTGTCAGAAGTCATGGATGCCCAGAATGGTTAGTTTGTTGGCAACCCGCATTACTTTTTAAAAGCCGAGCGCTAAATGCTCAATGCTCAGAAACGTACTTACCTCTGACGGCAAACAGCTAACGTCAATCTGCAGTTTGCGGTTTGCAGTTGAGAGAACAATCCCGTAGCTAAATGTCTCTCAGTATTGCCCCACAGTTATGCCTGAGGTGCACGAAAGTTTACAAGCGGAATTTGCTCTGAGATCAGATTTAAAACCAAGAATCATTCTACTGGACTAACGCGCAACCTTAGGCCATCAGGATGGTTTGTTCCTCTGGCAGCTTCTTTTACCACACAACCAGGGACCTCGTGGAAAGAGAATGCCTTCACCAGTATCGCTAAAATCACTGTCATTTCCATCAGAGCGAACTTGTTACCAATACACATGCGCGGGCCACACCCAAATGGAATATACGAGAAAGACTGGACGCTGGTCTGACCATCTGATGAGACGAGAAGGTAAATCAGTTGAAAGTGGTTACTTGAAAAGATCAGGCACATTTGACAATTAATTTTAACAGCAGAAAGGTAATAAATATTGTACAACAGTAACCGGTATATTCGCATGCAAAAACCATTTCTTAGCCTCACATTTCACTTCACGATGACCACGCTGATGCAAATTCGTGTTCTATCTTTGCATTGAGAAGTCGGATAAGAAACGGTACGGTCTATTTAGAGGCCTTCCAGGGGTTGGCTGGCGTCGCTTCGTCGCTCGTTTACGACTCCCAGTGTCCGGCTGTCGCCTTTTTAGTTAGGGACAAATGTCACAGTCTTTGAGAAATCAAAGATGAATTACAAGTGAATTGTCTCTGTCGCAAACTGTCGCATTTTCTGCCAATTTCTGTTGGTTTTCGGTGTTTTCGGAGAAGATTGTCAACTGTTTTCCGAGCTATGTCGCTTGTCCTATCCACCCCTTGGAAGGCCTCTCCGTAGAAAAGGACTTCAGAATGAGGGCGATGAAAGGCCTCCCACCTTTCTCTTGAAATCTTTCAGGATCAAACATCTCTGGCTTCGACCAGTAATGAGATGAACGCTGTATTGCATCCATGGGCAGCAAAATAACTGTTCCACCAGGAACACGATACCCGCCAATTTGAACATCTGATATTGCCACGCGGTTCGAGACATAACCTGGCGGGTGAAGGCGTAGCGACTCTTTAATAACACTTCTCAAGTATTCTAACTTTTCAAGCTTTTCCCACGTCAACTCCTTTACATTTGAGATGACCGTTTGTACTTCTTCTCTTAGCCTTTCCTGGATGTGTGGATTCTTGGCGAGTTCATAAAGTGTCCAGGACAAGGCAACAGTTGTCGTCTCGTTGCCTGCTAGAATAAAGGTAAAAACCTAGAAAAAAAATTACAAACAGAAAGAAATGCACGGCTATGAAAAATTCGTCTGTTAGCTTGACTGATATGATCACTTGCGGGTAAACATGGTTGTCTTAATTACCCTGTTATACTCGTTTGAATTATTCATTTTGCTCAGCCCACTAGTCTTTGTGCTAAGTATACTGCCGAGGGCAAATGGGTCACTTTTTTCTTTTAATAACTGACTGCCGAGTAAGCGAATTTAAATCGTCACCAAGGTCTGGATTTTAACAACATAGCAATGATTACCTGTGATCTAAGTTCGTCGTCATCCATTCTGGAGTCAGTTTCTTCATCATACATGTCCATTAACAAGTCCAGGAGATCTTTCTTTGCTGGTACATAGCACCCTTGTCTTTTTTGTATCCTACGCTCGTGGATCACCTGCAAGGTAAGTTACAGCAAAGTTCTCTTTCTCAATTTCAACGATAGTAATAGGAGTTTGAATATTTAAATTTATACATACTTTCCTTTTCGTCCCCCCTATATATGTAATATAATTATTATATCTCTCAGTTGGTACGCGCGTTGTGATTGGTCAATTTTGCGGGCCGTATTCTACTGTACAGCACACTAAATTTGAAACTTTTCTTTCCCGCGTGCCCGATTAACCTCAGACATGCAATAAATAGAAGTTAAACGATGAACGGAAGGTTCGCTGGTGATGCGTAACACTTGAAACGTATCGGCAGTTCGGCTGAAATAGTGAAAAATATATTTCAAAAGTGTCAAATGTCTCTCAAAAACACAGAGGTTTCGGGTATATCACCCTTCTCCAGTGTGGACAAAAACCGTGGGAAACGGATATACGCGAAACGTCTGTGTTTTTAAGAGACAATCGACACTTTTGAAATATATTTTTCACTATTTCAACCGAACCGCTGATATAATAAATATCTTAATAACCTCGTTGTCTTGGTCCGTGGTGTAAGTTACGGATCCTTGTTTTTTCCTGTTGAATTCCGCGCTTGGGCCAAAAATCAACGGACAAAAAAACTCGGTCCGTAACTTGCAATACGGACCTCGAACTCGGTTAGTAAGAGGTATGTATGTGCCGACCGAAAGGATATAGTTTTTGAGTCATTTTCGGCTGAAAACGGGTATAAATTTTGACCATTATGGACGAGAGGGTATAAAAGTACTTGTGTCTTTAACTCCAAATGAATAACAGAGAAAGAGAAGTAAGCAAAATGTATCATTCGAGCTGAATTTTACCAATTCTTGGCTTCGGCGCTGATGCCAAGCTTAATTACGCTATAACAAAGCCAGTAGGAAAATTTGTCACTGCAACGTTAGGTCTGAAAACGGGTATAGATTTTCGAGGCCAGGTCTGAAAACAGGTGTGGAAAACGCCATATTTTGGTCTGAAATAGGGTCAGGATTTGGAGAACCGGGTGGCACACACGTAGCCCTACCACGAATTCCAAGGAGTATCCCCTGCCCCACTTCCTAGGTTGGTTTCATTTGTTTCAGTATTAAACAGTTTAGGTGAGGGCTACAAGTTTATTCATTACACCCTCGCTACATACTACTACCGTTTCAGTACTATTCTGGATCTAACAGCCAGCCAATGAAAAGTAAAAAAAAAAAATGTAACACTTGTGAGATGTGGCTTAGTTTGACAAGGATACATCACAAATTAATGTGTATAGGTAAGCTGAAAGTCGCTTGTTGGGCACTATGGACACGAGGTAGCGGGCATTACCCCTTAAATCTACCAAATAGGGTTTGCGCCTGAGCCTTAGCAGCCATGGACAGCTGTTTCAGCTTGTGAGATGTGGCTTAGAACATCCACAAGCTTCACATTTTCATTGCTTGTTTGCCGGGTATCAGTAGCTATGCCATGCTGATGAGTACCAATAAGACCGAAACAGCTCTCTGTGACTGCTAATGCTCAGGCTCACACTTTACTTGATAGATTTAAGGGGTAATACAGGTGTATATGCCCGTTACCATGTAGCCATAGTGCCCAATGAGTGGCTTTCAGCTCACATAAACACAGCAATTTGTGAGGTATTAATGAAAAGTAAAGAGTTGTTTGGTAGCCTAATTTCACTACTGAGAAAGTAAGCTAAAGAGTATTTCAAGCCCAGTAATTTTTTGATCCTTGACAAATGTTTCTGATTTTGATGCTTCAAAGATACAACTTAAGTTTATTTTCCCATGCAATTACAGTTGTAATTAATATTGACTGACATGCTTTATCCACCTCAAAGCTCAAGAAACTACTAGTTCACTACGTTAGGTTAGGATAGTTTTCAAGCCACTTGAAACTGTTTTGAATGACAGATTTTACTTAGGCCTTCCCACACCCACATTTTGGTACAATAAAACCTAGTAAAGACTACCATCATCTTACTGAACATAAGTTTACCTTCAACACAGTTTTATCTGCAATCTCCCTTGCTGATTGTAGTTTTTTTGTTTCTGCTAATGGCAGGTAGTCAAAGAAGGGTATAAAAAACTTGCATATCAAATATCTGTAGCTCATTGCCTGGAACAAGAGTGTAAAGGCATCAGAAACTTTGCTTTTACCACCAAGGATGGTATTGAAACTGTAACCAAATGCACTTTGACCAATAACATCAAGTGTTAGATGACTCAAGTCTTCTTGAACATCTGTGTCAATAGAGCGTCCTTGTTTAAGCATTTTCAGTTGGCCAGACCACAGCTAAAAACAAAAATACCAACAAAAGCATTAGAGAACCAAAGAGAAATTTGAGACTAATCCTTGTGATCAAAACCAGAAGTATACAACAAGTTTATTGAATGGTCTGTTTTAGTGAGTGAAAATTTCCTAAAATTAGAATGGCTTTTCATTTGTGAAACCCATTAACAGCCTCTACCCCTCTCGGATGTAATTACCAATCCTGTCTATGTGTCCTACTGCCTGAGCATTTCACTGACTACATCATGTTATTTACTAATTCAGGCATTGTTCAATTCCAGGGAGGGTGGGGGTAAAGCCAAAGGTTTTAAAGGAAGATATGGAGCAAAATTGGAATTCCCACAGGGGTGGCAATGTTAATGTCAACACCAGAAACCTTCCATAAGAGGGGTATATTGCACATTCACAAAATGACCACATATAATTGGCTCCAAACTAAGTAAATTAGGGCATCTGTATTTGCCAGATGTTGGATCCTGGCCTATTAAGGCCAGCAAATTTTCATTTATTTATCTCTCCTTTTGCAACTGTGTAATTTGCTTATCTAAAACAACCAATACAAAGTAAATTTTATTGACACTCAAAGAAATAATCAAATAAGGAAATAAAACTAATAAATTTGTTATGAACACAAATAAAGACTTCAAAATAAGAAAATAATCCTTTTATTCCAATTACCTCAACAAGTTTTTCTGTATTTTCTTGAAAAACCTCCAAAAATCCTTTCAAGTTAGAAACACTGAAAGCTGGACTGATCATTCTTTTTTGCCTGGCATGTACTTTCCCATTTGCAGAGAACAATCCTTTGCTTGAACTCGGGACAGCCTTAGCGACAAAATCAGACCGCTTAAACTTGTGTGCATTTTTAACAGTTACCGACTTGACTAGTTCTGGGTCGATAACAACAACACGATAGCCACCTGGAAGAATAATGGTATTTCAAACTCAAATCCTGTCAAATAATCAAATTGGCTCTGAACCACTAGCTGGCACTCCAAAAATTAAAAATAAACCTATTGTGGGTATGTGGATAAAATAATAAATTCAGTAAAACACATTTCCAAAAATGAAAAGTATTTACAGGATAGTAGTGGTCAGCTATTTAATCTGGTGGCCCTCGTGGGAAAACAACCAAGCGCAATGGAATACCGGTAAGTCTTAAGAATCAAACTGTGTTAGATGTGTTTTAACCATTTTTAGAGTCAGTTCCCTCCTCTCAGTTGAAGAGGCAGGAGCAGCCCCCCACTTCAAAAATTACTCTGCTGACCCTGTTGCATGATTACATACTTTGCAAAAATTACTCTGCTGACCCTGTTGCATGATTACATATTTTGCAAAAAGTGATTAAAATAAGGTCACAGAATAGACTAAAATAGGTCCTAGGTTCTCAAAGGTGGACAGCACACATAACCAGCAAGAGCCAGTCCAAATACTGACACCAGAAGGCCGTACTCAATCTCCCTACCCACGAGAAGCAATAATTAAGCTCAAATATGGGATTTATAATCTTAACTCCTGCCCTCACTTATGTAGCATATACCAAAGACCCTGGGAGTGGGTTTTGAGAGGACGATTGGATAGGACTCTACTAGCATATGATTGTAGTCCATCAGGTATTTCATTAAGTGTTTTTTAACACCTTTATCGCAGTCTGCATTGGCTTCATCAGATGTGGTGCAAAGCAAAGGTCTCCTTCAGTCGAAGGATAAACAGGCTGGACGTGTTTCGCTCAGTAGCTTCTCATTAGATCATCATATTAGTCACAGGGCTTGTTTGAGTGACCTTTGAAATAGGAGCTAAGCATCTGTTGGACTTTTCCGAGGCCACTGACCCCGTAGTCTCCTTCGCAGCCGTTATTAGTGGGGAGGAGCGTTACGTGACGAGCCTAATAACGGCTGCGAAGAAGACTACTGACCCCGGTGACCTTCCCAAAAAAACACGATATCACCTACCTATTCCAATCCCGAATCCTGGATGTAAAATAAACATGGGGGTATATTGTTCTGCCCAAATTCGCATCATTTCAAGGAAACCTCCAAAGCGAAGGAGGGTGAAAAGATGGCCGACCAACGGAAAAGAACCTGGCGGACATGGTATCTTTTGTAATGGAGACAGTCTTTCTTCCACAAACTTATAAAGAAGCCATAAAATGAGAGGCACAAATATTGATAGAAGAAGAACTTTCCAGCTGTAGGCCCAGTTAAAGGATTGCATGATGTTTTGTGGCTGACGGATCAAATCACTCGCGAAGGAACTGGGTTAGAATTAATGTAAAGGCATGAAAGGTGTCAGGGAGTGTGGCGTCAGGGCCCGCTCGCATGAGGCATGAGGCATGAGGCATGAGGCATGAGCCCAAATTTTGAAGTGCGCGCTTCTGCTGAATGACGGGAAAGACCTCATGGATATACCCACCACGAGTCCCCAACTACATCGTAGTACAACAATTTAAATAATATCTTAAATTCATTCAATCAACCCCATTTGGCTTCATCTACCCTTATCCGCATTGATTCTCCCACATTTACATTCATTTGCCCCTAGTTGTCTCTAGCTAGCTGTATCTGTATTCATTCACCCCCAGTTGCCTTCACCATCCGTGATCCGCACTCATCCAACCCTAGTCGCCTTCATCTACCTTCATCCGCATTGATTCTCCCACATTTAAATTCATTCGCCCCTAGTTGCCTCCTGCTACCTGTATCTGCACTCATTCACCCCCACTTGCCTTCATCTACCTTCATTCGCATTGATTCTCCCACAATTACGTTCATTCGCCCCTAGTTACCTCTAGCTAGCTGTGTCCGTATTCATTCACCCCCAGTTGCCTTCATCTCCCTTCATCCGCATTCATTCAACCCCACTTGCTTTTATCTCCCTTCATCCGCATTCATTAACCCCCGTTGTCTTCATCTCCCTTCATTTGCATTCATTCAACCCCACTTGCCTTCATCTTCCTTCATCCGCATTCATTCAACCCCAGTTGCCTTCATCTTCCTTCATCTGCATTCAATCAACTCCAGTGGCCTTCATCTTCCTTCATCCGCATTCATTCACCCCCAGTTGCCTTTATCTTCCTTCATCTGCATTCATTCAACCCCAGTTGTCTTCATCTCCCTCCATCTGCATTCATTCAACCCCAGTTGCCTTGATCTTCCTTCATCCACATTCATTCAACCGCAGTTGCCTTCATCTTCCTTCATCCGCATTCATTCAACCCCAGTTGCCTTCATCTTCCTTCATCCGCATTCAATCAACTCCAGTTGTCTTCATCCCCCTTCATCTGCATTCATTCAACCCCACTTGCCTTCATTTCCCTTCATCCACATTCATTCAACCCCAGTTGCCTTCATCTCCCTTCATCCACATTCATTCAACCCCTGTTGCCTTGATCTTCCTTCATCTGCATTCATTCAACCCTAGTTGTCTTCATCTCCCTTCATCCACATCCACTTAACCCCAGTTGCCTTCATCTCCCTTCATCCGCATTCAATCAACTCCAGTTGTCTTCATCTCCCTTTATCCGCATTCATTCAACCCCAGTTGTCTTCATCTCTCTTCATCCGCATTCATTCAACCCGAGTTGTCTTCATCTCTCTTCATCTGCATTCATTCAACCCCAGTTGCCTTCATCTCCCTTCATCCACATTCATTCACCCCCAGTTGTCTTCATCTCCCTTTATCCGCATTCATTCAACCCCAGTTGTCTTCATCTCTCTTCATCCGCATTCATTCAACCCCAGTTGCCTTTATCTCCCTTCATCCACATTCATTCAACCCCAGTTGTCTTCATCTCCAGTCAACCGTATTCATTCAATCCTATTTGCGTTCATCTCCCTTTTTCCGTCCACCTAACAGTGTTCAGTCTCTCTACAGAATTGTCCAATTTTCAGTACTTTCGCAGGAGGCCGTGTTGTTAGTTCTGCGCGCCTCCGGCTTATGCAGTGGTATTTTTTTTTTGTTCCTAGCGCTCAGTTAAAACTAACGTGGTGCGAGCGTTCTTCTTTATTGCTCTAAAACTGTGGAATGCCCTCCCATTGAGTATAAAACGTCAGCAGAATCTTCTACTCATATTCATACCTTTTTAGCAATTACTTTCAATTGTAAGAATCAATAAGTACTAAATTTCTCAGGCTGTTTTATGTTACTTAGTTTTTCCTTATCACCCACTGTTGTAAAGCACTTTTGGTTCAATAGAGAAACAGTGCTATATAAGAAGATTATGATGCAGCAGTTACAACTTTTGTATGCTATATACGATTAAAATAGTATGACGGGGCGAGTGAGCGTAGCCCGTTGACTGTGTGTGAAAACTTAGTAAAACTCAGTATAAGGACATGATCTTAAAATGTAAACTGTATATAAAAATTAGCACAATAATAGTGCTCCATAATAAAAAAAAAATAGAAAGGTTGGTCCTCATATTTCAGAAAGGTTAGATTCTACCAGTGGAATGCCTCAGGGCTCTGTTTTATGCCCACTGCTTTTTTTGTTATATATCAACGACATACGGGAATCATCAGATAAGCTTAGTTTTTACCTTTTTGCCGATGATACAAATATTCTTTTTGCTGATAAAAATCTTAAATCATTGGAACTCTCCGTAAATCAAGAACTTAACAACGTATATGATTGGTTAACAGCAAATAAATTGACCTTGAATATTAAAGAAAGTAATTTCGTTACATTTTGCCCTGTTCAAAGAAAACGTACTTATCAACCCAAAATAGTGATATTTGATAACGAACTAAACAAGAAGGTGGCTCTGGAGCACAAAGATTATGTCAAATATCTCGGGATTTTAATTGATAAAAATTTGTCTTGGAAACACCATATTGACCATAACCATTAAAGTAAGTAGAACCGTAGGATTAATCACAAAATTACCACCCTTTCTGTAAATTTTAATTTAAAAATAATAAAGTGTATAGAGAGCATAGAGTTTATCGAAAATCTTATTTTCAAGAAGTTCACACCTCCTAAAATCAAACTCCCAGTGTATTCCAAAAGTTGTTTCATACAGGCAGCACGGTGGTAAAGTTAAAAAGGAAATATTGATAACAACAATTTGGATGCGCTCGTCATCAAGGCTTTACTAGCAGAGAGATAAAAATGACGAATTCCACCTTGTCGACAGACATAAACACGTTGAATGAGAATGACGTTGCCTCAAACGGCTAAAATTAACTGCAGGTTACGGTAAGACCTTTTAGACAATACATTCGTCCATTCACCGATCTCAAGAATACCAGCATGTTCTGGGCAACAAAAAAATACTTCCAAAGTGGGCGATAGGGCACCAAATAAATATCCTCGGCATATAAAAATCCTTCTTCCTCCACTGGCCACTCGACTGGTGTGATCCTTCCACTGGACATACTGGAGGTTCGATCACATTATCAAAACGACACGCTCTACAATCCTGAACAAATTCTTTAAGAATGTTGTTCACATGCTTCTCAATCCAACACAATGGCAGACACTACGGTACAAGCACAAAATCCTATAACAATCATTCAAAACGCTCGTCCAACCGCCTCTTGAACCATGTTCGCACGTCTGGCCGGCAAGCATTACTTGCCTCGATTTTGGGGTGTGGACAGAATCATAAACCATGGCCTCCCCTGTGGCGCCGCCCTGTGGCCTAACCCCACGGCCTACCCTATGGCCTCCCGGTGATAGAGTTTTTAAAATTTGGTGCAGGATTACTGTGAATCTTTCAACGTGTTCCCTCAAGTTGTCATAACTACGACTCTCTTTGCTTTCCTAACAGCGTTTCAGTCAAATTCGGCAACTGGGGTTGAATGAATGCGGATAAAGGGAGATAAAGAAAACTGGGGTTGATTGAATGCAGATGAAAGGAGATCAAGACAACTGGGGTTGATTGAATGCGGATCAAGGGAGATGAAGGCAACTGGGGTTGAATGAATGCAGATGAATGTAGATGAGATAACTCGGGTTGAATGAATGCGGATGAAGGAAGATCAAGACAACTGGGGTTGATTTAATACGGATGAAGGGAGATGACGACAACTGGGGTTGAATGAATGCGGATGAATGAAGATGAAGACAACTGAGGTTGAATAAATGTGGATGAGGGGAGATGAAGACAACTGGGGTTGAATGAATGTGGATGAAGAGAGATGAAGGCAAGTGGGGTTGAGTGAATTTGGATGAACGGAGATGAAGGTAACTGGGGTTGAATGAATGCAGATGAAGAGAGATGAAGGCAACTGCGGTTGAATGAATGCGGATGAATGGATAAGAAGACAACTGAGGTTGAAAGAATGCGGATGAACGGAGATGAAGGCAACTGGGGTTGAATGAATGCAGATGAAGAGAGATGAAGGCAACTGCGGTTGAATGAATGTGGATGAAGGGAGATGAATACAACTGGGGTTGAATGAATGTGGATGAAGGGAGATGAAGGCAACTGGGGTTGAATGAATTTGGATGAACGGAGATGAAGGTAACTGGGGTTGAATAAATGCGAATGAAGAGAGATGAAGGCAAGTGGGGGTGAATGAATGTGGATGAAGGGAGATAAAGGCAACTGGGGTTGAATGAATGTGGATGAAGGTAGATAAAGGCAACAGGGATTGAATGAATGCGGATAAAGGGAGATGAAGGCAGCTGGGGTTGAATGAATGCGGATGAACGGAGATTAAGAAGACTAGGGTTGAATGAATATGGATGAAGGGAGATGAAGGCAACTGGGGTTAAATGAATGTGAATGAAGGGAGATAAAGGTAACTGGGGTTGAATGAATGCGGATGAAGGGAGATGAAGGCAACTGGGGTTGAATGAATGTGGATGAAGGGAGATAAAGGCAACTGGGGTTGAATGAATTTGGATGAACGGAGATGAAGGTAACTGGGGTTGAATAAATGCGAATGAAGAGAGATGAAGGCAACTGGGGGTGAATGAATGTGGATGAAGGTAGATAAAGGCAACAGGGATTGAATGAATGCGGATAAAGGGAGATGAAGGCAGCTGGGGTTGAATGAATGCGGATGAACGGAGATTAAGAAGACTAGGGTTGAATGAATATGGATGAAGGGAGATGAAGGCAACTGGGGTTAAATGAATGTGAATGAAGGGAGATAAAGGTAACTGGGGTTGAATGAATGCGGATGAAGGGAGATGAAGGCAACTGGGGTTGAATGAATTTGGATGAACGGAGATGAAGGTAACTGGGGTTGAATAAATGCGAATGAAGAGAGATGAAGGCAACTGGGGGTGAATGAATGTGGATGAAGGTAGATAAAGGCAACAGGGATTGAATGAATGCGGATAAAGGGAGATGAAGGCAGCTGGGGTTGAATGAATGCGGATGAACGGAGATTAAGAAGACTAGGGTTGAATGAATATGGATGAAGGGAGATGAAGGCAACTGGGGTTAAATGAATGTGAATGAAGGGAGATAAAGGTAACTGGGGTTGAATGAATGCGGATGAAGGGAGATGAAGGCAACTGGGGTTGAATGAATGTGGATGAAGGGAGATAAAGGCAACTGGGGTTGAATGAATTTGGATGAACGGAGATGAAGGTAACTGGGGTTGAATAAATGCGAATGAAGAGAGATGAAGGCAACTGGGGGTGAATGAATGTGGATGAAGGTAGATAAAGGCAACAGGGATTGAATGAATGCGGATAAAAAATGCGAATGAAGAGAGATGAAGGCAACTGGGGGTGAATGAATGTGGATGAAGGTAGATAAAGGCAACAGGGATTGAATGAATGCGGATAAAGGGAGATGAAGGCAGCTGGGGTTGAATGAATGCGGATGAACGGAGATTAAGAAGACTAGGGTTGAATGAATATGGATGAAGAGAGATGAAGGCAACTGGGGTTGAATGAATGTGGATGAAGGGAGATAAAGGCAACTGGGGTTGAATGAATGTGGATGAAGGTAGATAAAGGCAACAGGGATTGAATGAATGCGGATAAAGGGAGATGAAGGCAGCTGGGGTTGAATGAATGCGGATGAACGGAGATTAAGAAGACTAGGGTTGAATGAATATGGATGAAGGGAGATGAAGGCAACTGGGGTTAAATGAATGTGAATGAAGGGAGATAAAGGTAACTGGGGTTGAATGAATGCGGATGAAGGGAGATGAAGGCAACTGGGGTTGAATGAATGTGGATGAAGGGAGATAAAGGCAACTGGGGTTGAATGAATTTGGATGAACGGAGATGAAGGTAACTGGGGTTGAATAAATGCGAATGAAGAGAGATGAAGGCAACTGGGGGTGAATGAATGTGGATGAAGGTAGATAAAGGCAACAGGGATTGAATGAATGCGGATAAAGGGAGATGAAGGCAGCTGGGGTTGAATGAATGCGGATGAACGGAGATTAAGAAGACTAGGGTTGAATGAATATGGATGAAGGGAGATGAAGGCAACTGGGGTTAAATGAATGTGAATGAAGGGAGATAAAGGTAACTGGGGTTGAATGAATGCGGATGAAGGGAGATGAAGGCAACAGGGATTGAATGAATGCGGATAAAGGGAGATGAAGGCAGCTGGGGTTGAATGAATGCGGATGAACGGAGATTAAGAAGACTAGGGTTGAATGAATATGGATGAAGGGAGATGAAGGCAACTGGGGTTAAATGAATGTGAATGAAGGGAGATAAAGGTAACTGGGGTTGAATGAATGCGGATGAAGGGAGATGAAGGCAACTGGGGTTGAATGAATGTGGATGAAGGGAGATAAAGGCAACTGGGGTTGAATGAATTTGGATGAACGGAGATGAAGGTAACTGGGGTTGAATAAATGCGAATGAAGAGAGATGAAGGCAACTGGGGGTGAATGAATGTGGATGAAGGTAGATAAAGGCAACAGGGATTGAATGAATGCGGATAAAGGGAGATGAAGGCAGCTGGGGTTGAATGAATGCGGATGAACGGAGATTAAGAAGACTAGGGTTGAATGAATATGGATGAAGGGAGATGAAGGCAACTGGGGTTAAATGAATGTGAATGAAGGGAGATAAAGGTAACTGGGGTTGAATGAATGCGGATGAAGGGAGATGAAGGCAACAGGGATTGAATGAATGCGGATAAAGGGAGATGAAGGCAGCTGGGGTTGAATGAATGCGGATGAACGGAGATTAAGAAGACTAGGGTTGAATGAATATGGATGAAGGGAGATGAAGGCAACTGGGGTTAAATGAATGTGAATGAAGGGAGATAAAGGTAACTGGGGTTGAATGAATGCGGATGAAGGGAGATGAAGGCAACTGGGGTTGAATGAATGTGGATGAAGGGAGATAAAGGCAACTGGGGTTGAATGAATTTGGATGAACGGAGATGAAGGTAACTGGGGTTGAATAAATGCGAATGAAGAGAGATGAAGGCAACTGGGGGTGAATGAATGTGGATGAAGGTAGATAAAGGCAACAGGGATTGAATGAATGCGGATAAAGGGAGATGAAGGCAGCTGGGGTTGAATGAATGCGGATGAACGGAGATTAAGAAGACTAGGGTTGAATGAATATGGATGAAGGGAGATGAAGGCAACTGGGGTTAAATGAATGTGAATGAAGGGAGATAAAGGTAACTGGGGTTGAATGAATGCGGATGAAGGGAGATGAAGGCAACTGGGGTTGAATGAATGTGGATGAAGGGAGATAAAGGCAACTGGGGTTGAATGAATTTGGATGAACGGAGATGAAGGTAACTGGGGTTGAATAAATGCGAATGAAGAGAGATGAAGGCAACTGGGGGTGAATGAATGTGGATGAAGGGAGATAAAGGCAATTGGGGTTGAATGAATGTGGATGAAGGTAGATAAAGGTAACAGGGATTGAATGAATGCGGATAAAGCGAGATGAAGGCAGCTGGGGTTGAATGAATGCGGATAAACGGAGAGTAAGACAACTAGGGTTGAATGAATATGGATGAAGGGAGATGAAGGCAACTGGGGTTGAATGAATGTGGATGAAGAGAGATAAAGGTAACTGGGGTTGAATGAATGCGGATGAAGGGAGATAAAGGCAACTGGGGGTAAATGAATGTGGATACAGGTAGCTGGAGGCAACTAGGGGCAAATGAATTTACGTGTAGGATAAGCATGCAATGAGGATGATGGGAGATTAAGGCAAGTTGGGGTGAATGAATGTATTTAAGATATTATATAAATTGTTGTACTACGACGTAGTTGGGGATTCGTGGTGGGTACATCCATGAGATCAGAAAGCGAGATCAAATTTCCTTGATTGACATTTTCAGCCATTAAATTGTAAAATCTGACAGTTTTGACGTTTGACAAAAATTTGTCCTGTTCTGAGGCAGGGCGACGGCTCTTTTGAAGCGAAAAACGCCGTTCGCACTTGCCGAACGGAACTGATGACAAATATTTTGCAAAATAAACAAAATTTGCCTATTGTGCTTTAGTGTTTTGACAGGAAACGGTACACCCTTCTTTGCTAAAGCTCCCTATTGTGTAGCAGAGGCTCCCGCCTTTTAACTCTTCCCAGCGTCGCCCGTACGTTTATCACTCGGAGCCTCTGTGGAGGAGAGAGCAAGCTCATAGAAGCAATTGCTCTAACCACCCTCAGACACATCTTCGCTCGTCACTTGTCATCCCCCTTTGGAATAGTCTACTGAATGTTACTACCTTTCAAGCAAATGCTTTGCCAACCATAGGACAATCAGATAATGCAATGCAATGTAAATATTTATGTGTTGTAAATAATTTAATTCAGGTATTTATTTATTTTTGCCCCATTTTCTATTTCGTCCATGACCGGTTTAGTATTCTATATAGTCTCACGACTTCTAGGATTATTAAATATGTATATATGTATGTATGTACATAAAGCCATTCTCAGGGTACCTGTGTATTATCGATTCAAAACTCTTTACAGTATTTCCAAGGAGTACACGCAAGTGGTGAAGTTTATGAAATGTTTTTTAACATGACATAAATGAATTCAATTGCATTCATCTACCACTTGGAAGTCCGAGTGAAGGCCAATATGGCCTCTGGTTTTATTTTCTTCTTCTTGCTTTTGTAATTTGTCCAGTGCCTCGGCTAAGCGTTTTTCTACGTCTTCGTTCACCCAGCCCGGTAAAATGACCCCTAAATTTTCAAAACTTTCCGCCTCTAAAACAGAAGGAAAAAGTTTAAGTGATGACATCATCCGTGCGTATATCCTCTAAAAAATCATAACTAAGAACCAATCAAATGCATTCATAATATAGTTTATTATATGATTATAAATATATCACGCAACTGCAGCTGTATGGCACGTAACATTTCACATTAATCTCGCTTTGCGCATGACCCCGCGCATGGGTAAGTTACTCCATATGCTGAACATCACCGATCTAAAGCTCTCATGTACATCTTTAAAACAGGCAACTGGATTGGCTACTTCCTGAAACAATGCCGTCTGAAGTAACCTTCAGTTAACTGTTTTAAAAACAGGCAGAACCAACGACTGATGTAAAATTGCTTGACCTGCATGCTGACACAAGGCTATGTTGTTTACACAAAATAGCTCAAAAAACATTTTGGCTTCTTTTTTCAGTTAGCCGAGGCTGTTTTAAAATACCGTACGCAATGCGGCGCCGAACGAACCACCGGAAGGTGACCATTATTTCCGGTCCACGATCTTTTTGCCGGCCATTCTCTGTTTCGTTCTCAAAGATACCAGTAGCGATAAACAAACATAATCAAAGATCGCTGTTGTCATGATGACTAAACAGGCCGATCATAAATTAAGATTAAACCAACAATCTTCATGCTATTTTATACGGTATCAATTATACATGCACTATAAGTAATTATTCTTGTTACTATGTGTATACCAGATAAAAACTTGGGTCCATATTTCGTAATTTCCACTTTAAGAATTAGTTTCCATGATCAAGTCGGTATCTTACCAGTTGATCACAAGCACTAACTGCAACTAAACGGGGTTGACAACTCTAACAAACGTTGTTTGAGCAACATTCATGTATTATGTCAAGCTTTCTTTCTTACTGCAATATCACAGAGCTATGTCTTATTTTCCAGAAAAATTCTCGAGTCTCTCGATTCCAGGCAAAATATCCAGATTCTTGGAAAAAAATTTTTGTCACGAAACAGGCATTGTTACAGTGGTCATCCCCCGTAACTGCAGACAATTCAGGAAAAACTGAATAAAAGAGAACGAGTCTTCCTTGCCACTTTCAGTAGAGCTTTTGTTTAATTAAAAGGGAAAAAACTGGCACACCCTCATCTTTAATTTGCGTAGTCTTGGGAGTCAAAACACCTGGTCAGCAATCGTAGTTTGACTTAAACTCTTAGATGAAAGCACAAGAACTCCTTCCACGCTCTTAGATTCTAGGTTGGAGGGTCTGTCGCCGGAAATTGACGTCAGGTCGAAAGTTTCTCTGCGTGCATTTAACCTGCTTCCAGCACCCCAACATGGGCTGGCATGCAGGATCGACCCAGTAATGGCTTTCCGAAGACTGCGACGAAAGTGTTCCACGAACGCAAAATACAAGCAAGGATTTACGGCCGTGTTTGCGTAAGCTAGGAAAAGGGCCACGAATCTAAAGCTGGCGAGTACGCACCGAGGGGCTTGCCAATTCCACACAAATATAAGAATGAAAGTGTGAATATTTATTGGCGCCCAGCAAATGGCGAAAGCTCCTACAATAGTCAAAGCCATCTTCAGAACGTTTTTATTTATCCTGCCGTGGACCATTCCGCCGTGGGTAGCACCTTTTAAAGAGTTCCGTTCTTTCGCAAGCGTCCATAGTATGACAGCGTATACAACTGACAATAAAGAAAACGGAATCAGGATCAGAAAAACAAAGACAAATGTGACATAAATTTTTCCCGTCTTCGGCTCCTCAAATGCTGGTTCCCACGATGGAACACAATCCACCTCAGTCCCGAAATCGATCAGTTGAAAGGTGTAGAAGTAAGGTGCGTGCAGGGCAGCGCTAAGGATCCACGTGGACGCGATCAGCGCCACTCGTAATCTAGAGGTGAACATTTTAACGCGTAGAGGGAACACGACAGCCACAAGCCTCTCAACAGCAATTAGCACCACCGTCTGGATGGACACTGCCGTAGCTACATCTTGCACGAAGGAGACAAGCTTACAGGATATCTCTCCCGCCAAACCTGTTAGCAACCACTTGCCCTCAGTGTCAAGTAAGATATCGATGATTTTTTTCGGAAATACAAATAACGGTATGAATAAGTCTGACACAGCCATATTGATGATGAACAAATTAACTTTGCTTTGTATGTACTTCGTTTTACGGACCACGTGCAGGGTAAAAATGTTTCCTGACACCGCAACGGCCAGGATCAAAATGTACGCAGTGATTTTAGCGACCTTTCCAGCCGTCGAAGCGACAGGCGACAAGCATCCCTCACCAGTTGTCAATTCAAGTGTCTGATTGGTAGAGTTATAATTGTCTTCCATTTCAAATCGCTTATACTTTTGTATACTGAAAGCAGCTAACAGGAGTTCCGCAGTTTGGGAAGAAATAATAATTTTATGACAATAAAAAAAGAGTTTTTGAGTAAGGTCTTTATCTTATCGCACTCAATCAAACCGGGTAATCAGGTATTGGGCGGTATTACCCGCTTTTCTTCAAATTTGCATCCAGCGTATATTCATAACTGCGCATGAAGGGCTGAACACCATATGTCTAAACTCTCACGAATATCGCCACCTTGTTGACTGGAAGTGACCAATATTTCCTCTCCAGATATCCGTTTTGAGTTCGAAGACAAAGAAGTCCAAAGTGCACAATTTGATGAGATCTAAACAGTGACTCCCACCTGACATTTCAACCAGCTCCCACTTTAGTCGTCTATACAAATAAAAAGCATATTGTTGTCAACTGTTTGTCAGTAATATCATTACGAATGCAATATTTTGCCTGTCCACTTTGACAGCATTTCAGAGTTTGGGAAAGTTTGATAGTTACATGACAACCGTTATAACTCAATTTTTCATTCCCTTATTTGATGTGGACTTCCTACTCACCCATTTCATTGCAAGAATGAAGGTAATATCAACCGTATCAAAGAAAGAAACACAAAATGAAGTTACCGCATAATGTTCAAGATATACTGTTTACACTTTACTTACGAAAAGCAGAAAAGGTTCTTCGAGTAATTTAATACGTTTATTCATAAAGACAAAAGTTTCAATTTCACCGCAAACTTAGTTGTAATTAACGCTGAGGAAACTTTTAATTTTGCCTCCACTTTCGTCGTGTACGAAGCAAGGGGAAACTGTTGACCCAAGTTTATATCTATCTAACTTACGACAATGCAAGATATATAAAACCAGGCAAGACTCTAAATTCACCCTCGTTCGATGGTAAGGTCACCCTCCTAGCCGAACTTTTCTCCATATAAACACTTTGGCTCGGTCAGCCGGGACAACTCTCCACGGAAAATGAAGTCCGAACAATGTGGCTTAAATTGCTATCAAAGAAGTTAAATGAAAGTCAACAGTGACCGGTGTGAGTGATTTAAAAAAATGGAAATACAGCCGAAAGAGGGATATTGAAGTTATGAATTATTAAGCAGGGCCAATGAGGTATTACTATGCAGGGCAGGTGATCGCAGAATATCGTGATGTTTTCTCCTACATTAATATATTTTTTAGTTATAAAGATGGTGAGAAAAAGTGGCGCCGAAATTTATATTTTATCACATTTTATCGTTCCTAATGCTACTTCATTCTTGTTTAGATCACGCGATCCCTGGAACAGTATAAATCAGTTACTTCGCGACTGTACATGTCAAATATTTAACACGCAAGCTAATAAAGAAATGAACTGTGTCAAAACACAGGCCAAAAGGACGTTTTCCAAAAAAAAAATTAAATGACAATACCTTGAAAAAAGGTGTTAACTAAGGTCCATAAGTGAAAGGTTTTCAAACGGCGGACATTGTTGTCATTGTTTTCTTGTTTCCCTCAATGTCTTGGGTAACTTTTTTTATTACTGCGGTGAACAAGAACCATATCAGTTATATATATGGGAAGTGAGATTCATTCACCTGTTAGCTAACAAATATGTTAATTTCTTCAATACCTCTTTTACTGTTCGAAGAACCTAATTTCCCCAGAAAAAAGGACACCTTTTCTTTAAGAACTAACTCTACAATTTGTGATGTCATCGATGAATAAATGTTGGTCGATTCGAGATGAACGAATTCTAGCTCAGATCGGCTCTGGCACACCTGTCGAAATTAACTTTCAATTGAATTATATGATTCTCGTTCTGGCGCAAAGTTTTGTTGGTTTATCCACTAAAGTTTTCTTCTTATTCATTGGTTTACACTTGTAGACAATTCAATTTCATAGTGCTACTGACGAAGATAACAGACTTACCTGCCCCTTCTGAAAACCTTCCCTCCAAGTAAGTTACTCACATTGATCTCCAACAGGTCAACCGATGTACCAATTTCGCCACAAGAAAGAAAGGATATACAACGAAATTTCAAAATTGACCAGTGAAGGTACCACCGAGTATTCGAATGTGTGAAGTAAGTCACTAAAGTTTCTTGAACATTCATAAATGTACTAGAGATCACGAAACTTAACAAACCACCGAGGTCAAGATTGTCGACATTTATACTTGTTGATCATTAACAGCTAAATTGAAGATATCGAGTAAGACAGTTTGTTATGGTAATACACAGGAAGCCGTGTAAAACGCAACAATACGCAAAAAAAACACACTTACTTCAAAGTGCCCAAAGCTAAATAAGTTATAAGGAGAAAATATAGAGGCGGAAGGCGAAAGAGTGCTTGAGCCATACAACTAAACTTGTTTACAGATTATATGAAAAAGAAAAAAATACCCACTTGTACTTGATTAGCCAATAGCTGACATCATGGCACAAATGAAAAGGGAATACGTGCTGAAAATATAATTAATTAATAAATTAATTTAACCTGAAATAATTCAAAATTTGCAAAGTGGAAGTACAGGTGCCCCAAGCTCACGAGTGTTTTGCGTACATAAATATTATAAGGGTTTGTATGGGGAATTTAGCGATCGTTATTCAGGGCATTAAAATAGACATAAAAATGCATCAGAATTTCTTACCTTGCCTCCTTGTCTTATTAATGGTATGTTCTTAGCATTTCTAACCGTTTCAGCGCGAATCTAGCGAGTTTTAGTTCTAACGTATCTACAGAGTGCAACGGCAGAACTAACTGACTCTCTAGAATCGCGCTGAAACGACCAGGAATGCTAAGAACATACCATCAATAAGACAAAAAGGCAAGGTAACTAAAGAAATCATGATGTATTTTTATTTCTATTTTAATGACCTAAATTTCCCATACAAACCCTTCTGATATTTCTGTTACGCAAAACACTCGTGAGTTTAGGGTACCTGTGGTGGAAGCCCACAAGAATATAAACTCCAAGTTGATATTTTGATGTTTTGCTAAAAAGTGTATCAGTCTGGACAATATGTTCTTAACATGGTGACTTTTAATGAGCAAAATATCATTTTCCTCTTAAATAGGTTCCACTCAAGGTTTATTTTTAAGGGTGACAGTATGACGAAACTAAAGGCCAAGGAAATTTGACTTCTAGCTGTTCCATTGTTGAAAGCACCTATTTCTTGGTACGTGCTGCTAGCATCTGGAAATACGGATTACAATTGACGTCAACTAAAGAAAATAAAGACATTTCCACTGCAATTTCTTCCATCGAAGCACGCAGAACATCTCAATGGCCGGATAAGAAATTAAAACAAGTAAACAGCATAAAGAGTGGTTCATAGCTTTCAGTGAGATATATAACAGGGGTTTACATTGTTTTCCCGTCAAACGATCGAAATTTCAGTAACCAAACTTTAAATTGTTCTTCCTTCACCAAGTTGCATACTTTTTATGAGTAGTTCAAGAGTATTTTCAGGTTGCACAAAATGATTTCAAACGTTTTACGATTTTGACCGAAACACATTAATACCACTCTAAATATAATTCTCATAAAAACATCTACTGAACAGCTAATCACAAAAATACGTTGGTTTATTACAGGAACTTGCAATCTACATCACCCCTTAGTGAAAAACTAGCGCGTAAAAAATTCAAATCATCATGACTGAGTAATACCGCGGGGTTTGACAATAATGCAAGGTAACTTTCACGAGCAGAAGAACGCGTCAAGTTCATGTTTGTTTCCTCTCCATTTCTCCTCCTCGTTTCAGCAATCGTCGCTTTGCAGCTCTTTTGCACATCCGGCCCTTAGGTACAGCGCAAAGATGTGTCTTTACTTCATCTTGAAATTTGCTTCTCGCTGCAAGCTGCGTAAACCGTGAAATTAAATACAACTATGTTAGCTCTTTTGATAACAGCGAATTCCGAGTAAAGTGAGTGCATAAACAGACACCTTCTAATTCGTGTAGTTCACCCAACTACCACGTGCAAATCAAACACTAATTAAACCAGAAAAAAATTCGCATTATATGAGTATCAAACGAGTAAAAATACTTAGTAAATACTTGATACTGACATTAGTCTCAGTGTAACTATAAAGCAATTTTCACTGAGTCTCATAAATGGAATGTTTTTCCGGCTCAGATGAAACGAGGCGATAGGAGAGTTTTTTTTTTTTTTAACAACATCTTTATCCTGATTTCAACAAGAAGAAAACGTTTTTACGACATTTTGACTTAACTTACGTTTGTAATACTTACACTACTGATAATGCAATACTTAAACTGCGGTACTTACACTACATTGATACCTTACTTACACTACTGTGAACATTACAATGACCTTTCAAAAGCAGAGGAGATAGGAGAGTTGGTGGCTTTAGAAAGCAAAACCATATCTGCTTGTCAACAGTGATACTAATTACATTTGATAGTTTTGAAGTTCAGAACATGAGGCAATTTTTCCAACTAAATGTTCAGGCGTCAGTGGAATCTCAAAGATTAAAAAGGTACTTGATCTCGTGTATTAATTAAGCATTCGCGTCCCCAGAGGCCGCGATTCTTTCGGTCCGCTTCCGAAATATACGCGCAGTCTCAGTGAAGGTGCATTTTTGTAGAAGAGTCGGAAGTCCGTTTTTCACGGACTTCCTGTTTTGGGACCAGCCAGAGATCTTTATTCTTGGTGCTGACCACTGACCCGCGAATGACCTAAACCTTTGAAGACGTGAATGTGGGGGAGGTGGGGGGGGGGGGGGGGGTGTTGGGGAGGAGGAGGCGCGGAGGTAAAGAATCAGGGTGACTGATTGTTTCCATGCCAACAAGGTTTTGAAAGCGTTTATTATTCAAAACTGTTGCTGTAGGAAAGAAGAATCTGTAAAGTCCTCCTCCTATTTTTTTCTTTCATTTTTTTTTAACTCCAGTACACCTATGGCTGTATTGTAAATTTTTTGCGCATTTTTTTTTTCTTATGGGACGTTTTCGTCCCATAGAGAAGGGGGTGGACGGAAATGAGTTTTAATTAATTAAGCCATGGAACATCTGAGAAAACGGTTGATAAAAGTATGTACGTGATAAACATACAAAGCTGTTGTGACTGCCGACTGTGCTACATGTAGTTTTTCACATGGAATGAAGTCTTTCGTGACCCGGCATCCGCACCTATACGCAGTGGCTATTCTACAGGGGCACCCTACAACAAGTTTTGGTAGATATCTGTTCGGTTGAGGGTGGTTCCCCTTAGTCTTTGGCTTTGATCAATGAGTTCACTCGGATTTTCGTGACTGAAACTTAGCTTTAAAAAAAAAAAGATTCACATTGGGGAAATAATTTCCCCTGACGGTGCCCCTGAGTCTAGTATTAGGATGAAAAATTTAGAAGTCTACACATAAGGCTTACCGGCAACATGTGGCCGAACAAAATACACTTAAAGCCGTATACATTAATCGTTTACCACATTGCGCTGCTTTGTTGAGGTGGTGCGAAAAGATTAAGCTAAGTGTAAACATTTGATCGAATTTGAATTTAAGCTACCGCAGTGAAATGCTATACTTTTTTTGACGAACTACGAGCCTTTAAGTCTTTATTTGGATAAAATGAGAGTACTTCCACCTTTGAAATGAATCTTGTTTGGCCAAATTCTCCACCTAGGTTTATCTAAATGACTGCGCTGTAACACTAAGCCGAAGATTTATTTACTATTTGGGTTCCAGAGTTTTGGGTTCCAGGTTGGATTAAATGCTGACCAAATACCTTTCTCGAGGGATGTCTTGCTTTTATCCCGTGCCTACCTCCCTTGTTTTGATATGTTATAATTTCCATGGAATCAGAAACCAGGCATGCCATTAGGCAAAGCAGGAACAGCAAACGGAGCCAGAACACTTTCGACGCCATTGCATTGAGCTAGTTACATAAAAAAAACAAAGAACCTTGTTAGTGAATAAAGCGCGACAGGTATGTGTTTGAGTCAACAATACTTGGATTTTAATTAATTGCCTAACTAATCAGTGACTTAAGCAATTAAAATGAGAAGCTCAGTGTTGGATGTGGCTTTGAGTGACAAGAATACCACACAAATTAATGTATTAGGTAAGCTGAAAGCCACTCATTGGGCGCATAGTACCTCTTCCTCGACTGGGACCGTTCTATAGTGCTCGCCTTGGATCAGTCCAAATCAGGCCCCTCAAAAAGAAAAAAAAGAAGAGAAAAATTACACGATAACGGTTAATCTGGAGATTGATGGGTGTTCAGTCCAATTCCTTCACATGGAGGTTTGCACAACATCGAGTTCTGATTTTTTAAGTACTACCTTGGATAAAAACGGACCGAATTTTGGAAGGACCACTCATCATCAGCTAAAAAATTGATTTACTCCAAGCCGCATCTCTGGCCTAGTCTGTGAGGTCTCTCTGTGGAACGAACGCGAACGTGAGAGGGGAGCGGCGAAGCCGCGAGCCACTAGTTTCGTGGGCGCCAGTACGAAACTCACGTTCGATTTTAGAACAAAAGAGAGATTACTCGCAGTCTATCTCTGACCTAATGCCCAGCGGGGAATGGGGATTTTCAGTGGCTAGTGTAACAGTTGCACAATAACTAAATGCTAAATAGCTTCAAAATCATTACAAGACGGCGTCCAGTAAAGTTACGTCTATGGGCGTGGTCACCAATGACATCGCGTTTCGAAGTCAATGTTCCTACAACCTCCTACAACCTATATAGACCCATAGAAAGGAAAGCGGATTTGTAACACAAGGTATGTAAGAAAACATCACCAAACTTCGCGTCCTGTAAAGAAAAGAGAATGGCAATCAGTAAATTAACTGGATGCTTGCAGTCTCGCAGTTTTTTCGTGAGCACTATCCGAGGTTACTCTCCGAGGGTTCAGGTGAACTGATCCCGTACTACTGAGACTGTCCCGCTCTCCTCGAAGACTCAGAAAGGGTTAAAGAGAAATTCAAAACGGTTGTATAGATGCATTTGAGACTGGCATTTTTCCCCTCCCCTCAAACATGGCTTTATTTTGACATGATGACAGGAACCACACACAAAGGGGAACCGGAAGTGAATGTACCTGAACCAGATCGAGGCAGTTACGTGGCGCATTTGCGCAATGGAACCTACATACGGGAAACACGCCGGGAAGTCGTACGCGTGTAAAATTTTGTTGAAGTTCGTCCTTACAAAATTCCAATATTCCTTCGACTTTTAACTAGGATTTTTAAAGTTTTAGGTAAGTGTGAAGGTTCATTAGTCATGATTTAGTTCTTGGAATTACTGTGATTCCAGTTGCCTGCATTGTTCGTGAGGTAAGAAGCATACGTGTTACACTACACCGGCAAACTTCTATTTCGGTGATGAAATTTTGTGTGATCACAGACATTTGCTGTGTTATATGTCGATTTCGCCTTGCTTTTAGTACATTTTACATGATGTATATTATTTCGTAAAACAGGCCACGTTGGTACATCCGTAGGTTGCAGTCGGAGTTCAATTTTTTTTCAGTATAAGCTTACATGTACGTGAGATTTTTGTACGTAATTTTCGGCACGTCACCAATTCTACAGCTGATAAAAAGCTGTACAAAGTTAAACTCTAGGCCGATAGTGATCTTGCGTCAATCATACAAGTGGTTAACTTTTTTCTTTTTTTCAAAATGGGGGTATCTTCAAGAGAAAGTGAATTTAGCCGAGTAAGATTTAACTTGTAAGTTCATTCCATGTTGTGCAATACTTATATTCGTTGGCTCTTGTTGTTAGATACAAGTCATTTCCTATAATTATTGATAACCTGATTTTCTTTTTTGTATAGGTTTGTAGCCAAAATGTTTATGTGGGACTGGTTTACTGGGATGCTCAATTACTTAGGTAAGTTCGAAATCAAGTTTGGGGAACAAAATGTAGATACATCAGCTCTAAATGTGCTTTCATTAATAGTGCCTGATTATGTAGCTACATGTAAGCTAATCGGCAATCATTGAAATTTAAACTTGAGTACGCACATGTGCTATAAATAAGGGTACAGGAAGGTAAGAACTTTGGTTATCCAAGAGCATAATGTACAGATGGCGGTATGTTTGATTTTTATAAATTTTAGGAACTACATGTACTGCATAACAATCTCAACACTATTAGTATTCAAGTATACCAACATAATAATGTGCCACCTGTGACAGTTTAGGTACTAGGCATACAGCCACTTTCTTTGCGGTATTTTGGAAATCAAGTGAAAATTATATCCTGTTCTCAAGACTTTGCAAAACTTAAAGTTACTGACTTGAAGTTGGCCACTGTTGTTTTGCAAAATTAACATGTTGTTATGGATACACTGTAGAGGGTGAACTTTTAGTTTGGTAGTTGTGATATGCAAAGGGAAACAAAAAGAAAAAAATGTCTGTCATTTTCTAGGTGCACTTGTTTACTGCTAGCACACTGTTTCACTGGTTTGAAATGTTGTTCATAATAAATTATTATTCTTTTACATTGTTTGCGAGACAAGAAATTAACCTTGTACTGCCTTCCCAGTCTGGTGCATTAATGCTACAAGCAGTGAAATGCTGGAGATTATTCAGAATGCAACTCAGTGTTGCACTTGTCTCCTATGTTCCTTGCAAAAAACAAAAAGTGGGGGAGGGAGTGATATTGCGAGTGGTGTTTTGTTTTTGTGACAGATCACATTTGTAAATTTTGTTCATTTGATAATGAAGTGAATACACCCTCCTTCAACCAATTGAATTGAAACAGTACGACATGTAATTATATCAAACTTGGGCCTGATCAGTCTACATGTATCTACTGAGAAAAGAAAAAGCAATAAAAACAGTTGTACATGTATACTGGAGAAGTTGGTGTGAAAGTGAAAGAAACTGTTGTTGAAACATATTCATTCCATCTACAGGATTGATGAAAAAGACAGGAAAATTGGTATTCCTAGGATTAGACAATGCTGGAAAAACAACCCTACTGCACATGCTGAAAGATGATCGCATGGCACAACATGTTCCTACACTACATCCAAGTAAGTGTCGTAATTATTTAAAACGTTCAGCCTCTCTCATTAGTGTAGTTACTACACATGCATGTACATGCACAGTATGTTACAGTGTATTCAAAGTTCTATCTTATTCTCTTTTCATGTGTAGCATCAGAGGAGTTATCTATGGGCGGTATGAAGTTCACAACATTTGATTTAGGTGGTCATAAACAAGGTAGGCTTTCCATTTTGTACCTTGAACACTGTTCTTACTTCTACCTTGCACTTTGTACCTTTCACTAATTAGCTTAAGTCATTTGATGCTAGAATCATGCAAGCTTTATATCTGAGCTGTGTAAATTTAAGAATGTTGTTTTAGAATGAAAATTGTTTTCTACATTGTATTTGAAAACAATTTATACTCTAAGGCTTAGAGGAAAAGTAGACTCTGACCACTGAAAGATGCTACAAGTGGTACAAGTGGTAATTTGCATTAATAGGGTTGGACATTAGCACTCGCCCCGCTCGCTCAGGCGAGTGTCTGAAGTGACGGCGAGCGCAAATCGTTTGGCGGGTGCGATTTTTGTTGTCAAGAGATTATTTAAATAATAAAATATTGCAAAATAATTACTGCCATTTTGCCGAGAAAATTCCTAAACATAAACTTTTCCATTTCTATTTTGCAAACTTTTACATTCTGAACTGTGCTTGTTCTTTAAGGAACCTCACCAGTTGACTAAATTCACTCAATAGGTCCACGTAAAGAAGTCTCACGAAAAAAATCAATGTTGGAAAATTTTCTTGCGAATGTCCTTAAGCTGGTTACAGAACACCTTTTTTCTGACTGAACTCTTAATCCACTTACAGCTCGTCGAATTTGGAAAGATTACTTTCCTGCAGTCAATGGTATAGTTTTTATCATTGATTGTGCTGATGGAGAGAGACTTCCTGAATCTAAAACTGAGCTAGAGGTGAGCCATTTGATATTTGTTAATTATTCTAAAATTATACCGTGTTGGTATCGCATAGTCTCGTACTGTAGATTGATTTTGTTTGAAAATTGTTTTGAAGGCAAATGTACATGTACTGTATGTTACCCCCACATTTTTTTTCTCCTGGATTCTGGCGCATCATTGAACAAGACAACCAAGCAGATGAAATATCAGGGCTCGAAATTTAAAAAAATTCCCAGTCGCCTTTTGGCGACTATCAATAAAAAACTGGTCGCCAAGTGCAAAAATTCAGTCGACTCGCCTTAAAATTCTGGTCGCCAACACTCAATTTTCACTCGCACTGGTGACCAGCTGGTCGCAATTTCGAGCCCTGAATATGAAAAAAATCTGGTTCAAAAACATTTCAAACCCAGAGCAAACAGATTTCAATCTACAGTTGCATGCATCTGATGTAATTTATTGTTTGTTTGTTTTTTTGTATCTTATCAGAGTTTGTTGGCTGATGAGCAGTTAGCAAGTTGTCCTGTTCTTCTTCTTGGTAACAAAATTGATATTCCAGGAGCAGCCAGTGAGGACTACATTAGACAATACTTTGGTCTTTATGGTCTTACTACAGGAAAGGTAGGAATTTAACATCTTACGATGACAATGTCCAAATAAGCAATTTCATTGGTTTAGCAAACTTGTGTTTGGTAGCTTCAGGTACAATGGAGTGATGCAAAATTACTCTCTTTTTTGAGCAATACTGTTCATGTATAATTTTGATGGTTGCACTATAATAATAATAATAATAATAATAATAATAATAATAATAATAATAACAACAATAATAACAACAACAAAGAATTTATAATAGTGCCTAAATCCATTTTGATGAGGTCAGATAGGTAAGATGGTGCCAGATTGTTGAAAAACTCGAAAGTACAGTAATTAGCAAAATTTTGTAGGTTATACACTTCTCAAAAGGGAGCCAGTGGAGCTCATGTAGAGTTGGCATGATGTGATCATGTTTCTTTGACCCGCTAACCAGGTGTGCACCTAAATTTTGCACAGATTGGAGACATTTAATTAGGTATTTAGGGAGACCAGTTAAGAAAGAGTTACAATAGTCCAGTTTGTTTGTAATGAAGGCATGGATCTCTGTTCCATATTTCACATACAGTGTAGGTTGTTCTGGGATACTTTTATGCTCTTGTTAGGGTTTGGTTTTGAGGTTGTCAAGGTCAATCAATAATAATAATGTAAAGCCCTAATGTCATAAACGTGTTCAGTGTCATATACATGTACAGTACATGTAATGGAATGCCATTGTTTTGTAATTAATTTTTGTATCAGACACAATACATGTACACATACATGACTTGTAAGTACTTGTATTTAAGTTCCTGTAGATACATGTACATGTATTCTGGAACTTGAATTATTTCATCTTAAAGGGTAGGGCCAGTTCAGTACCTTTCAGTCTTCTTATTATTATTTTGAGGTCACAACATAATGACTGTTCTCCTTTTCAGGGAAACATAGCTGCAAAAGATCTCCAAGCCCGACCAATGGAGCTTTACATGTGCAGCGTGTTAAAACGACAAGGATATGGTGAAGGTAAGTACTGCCCTTTGTTCTTCTAAAAAATCAAGGGTTCTTTGTACAGTATACATGTAATTCCTAAAGTATTTTGTTACCGTATATAAGTGTATAAGTCAAACCCCTATTTTTGAGGGCAAAAACTGAGTTTTCTTCATTTTGGAGTAAAAATCTTTGTTGGAAAACTAAGCTTGTATATCTTAGAATTTTATTTAAGGTACTTGGGGTACATGAAAAATCACAACAAGAAGTTTATTATTGAGCATCTTAGCAGGCTTTTGCAGAATGTTTATATGCAAGCATTTTGTCCTTAGTTCTTAAAATTGGCTTATAAAATCAAACATACAGTACCACTCAAAAGTAAGTTACCAGTCGCATCGCATTTCCTGTGCGACGCGAATCGCATCACACGCTATGCGATTCGCGTAGCGCGGGAGTCATTGAAGCGAAAATTTCTGGCATAAATTATAGATTATCACAACGCGAAATCAACTAATATCGCGTATCGATTTCGCGTAGCGCTTACAATTGCAGCTGTTGTCTTACCAAAATTTACATGTACATGTTGTGCCCTTCGTTGAGGTCGTCGTGAGTCGAAATGGCGTAAAATTAAGCGTCAGACAAACAAATCTGTCCACAGATAAGAGATTTGCATAACCGCCAAAATATTGGCGTTCATAAAATATTCATAGACACAGCCGCACAAGAAGCTTAAACTTTTGAGTCTGTCGTTGGTAGAATGATCAAGTTTTATAAAATTTGTGCGAAGTAAAATCAAGCGTCAGACAAACAAATCCGCCAACATACACTGTACTAATTTCAAACCAACCTTTCTAATTGCTCAGGGGTAGAAAGGGTTTTGAAAGACCATAAAAACATCACTGAAGCTTGAGAATCTCTGAAAATGACTCAATAAACACTACGAAGTGAGCATGTACCTTGAAAACTTAGTAACCAAGCTTGATTGAGTACTGGGGACTAATAACCACACCTGCCATGCCAGGTTACTAAGCAGCAAAGTGTGGAGAGTTCTTCGACCTTCTTCGGCTAGATTTACGGCTCAAATAATAGGAAAATTCAGGTCTTTATTTCAGAATTGTGTCAGTGACAATCCACAACAGTCAGGTTTGAATAAATTTCTGTTCACTTTGCATTTCAAGAGTCATGTTGCTAAATAAAAAGGCAATCTCTACTATTGTGTTCTTACAAATGTAGGTTTGTGTTGACATATAAAGACAATTATGGTGATTGTGAAAAACCTATTTAGCTGGCGCTTGGTTCTCAATATTTTTTACCCATGTATAAGTCAAGGGCGAAGTTTTGGAACATTTTTTAGGTTGTAAGAAGTCGACTTATACAGGGGTACATGTAAATACGGTAGCTTTGGGTTTAGGATTGATCTTTTGTGTGGTTGTACATGATTGTAGTTTGCAGTGTCACCCATCTACCCCTATTCTGCTATCCTCTCTGTGTTAGAAACTCTGTGAAATCATTATTTAAGCAGGGGTTTCAATAATTTTTTTTAGCTTAAGTAAGCAGCAACCTGATTTTTTTTTTCCTAGTCATTTTAGTGAAATCTAGAAAATGTAGGCAGCAGTTAGAGGTAAATTCTGACAAAGTACATGTAGGCTGTGTTTTTTGCCAATTGCTGGCTTCTAATGAAACCCCTGGTAAGGCAAGATAAGGCACTATAACTTCAGGTAGGCTTTGTAGTTGAGTTGATATAATATTATTGCACATGTTCATGCAAGATAAATATTTAACTCATTACTTATCAGATCTTTTTTGTTTGCCTCAGGTTTTAGGTGGCTGGCCCAGTACATATAAACAACAATAAACAAACTGTCATCTTTTAACTTATGGAACGGAACTCTGACGATTTGTGTAAATGCGGAGTAACAAAGAATGGATGAACAAACTGGTCATGGAGTTAGAAGGAATACAAATTATATGAACAGAACCAATAATTTCATGTCCTGAGCAAGCCCCACTGGTGGAATTATCAGCAGAAGCATTATTTTCTTGTAATATTATGATTTACACCATTTTGAAAGTAAATGGATTACTGGTGAATTGCCAGAATACACTACTGCCAGGTGTGATCAATGATTTTGTCGTCAGTTTTTCTATCACTTGGCTTAGAAATGACATCAGTAAACCTGTTAATTTTAGAATTTTCTGTATTAGACTAACGTAGCTTAACTGAGCTTAGGGGATACCCTTCTTGTTTTGTTATCAGATGTCTCGTCAGCCTGTTATAGTGGGCGGGATGAACATTGTGATGTATGTACAGTAGGTTATGAGATGTACAGTGGTAGCATGCTACTACACCTGTAAGTGCATGGAGTTTTACAACTCTAGCCCCTGTTGTTCAAAAGCTGGATAGCGCTATCCACCGGATAAATATCTATCCAGTGGATAGTGCAATTAACTTTCCTATTACTTATCCTCTGGATAGTGATTTATCCGGTGGATAGTGCTATCCAACGTTTGAACAACCAGGGCCTGATCAAGAAAACATCTGGGTGGTAAACAAAATGATGTGATCATGTAGCAAGATTTCAGTTTGTTGTATTACTGGTGTAGAGTGTTTTCATTTGTGACTTTCAGCCATAATATTGGTTTACTGAAACAAAAGGAGCTATTTGCATAATAATGGTTTAATTTGAGACACCAACATGGTTGCTGTGATGTCATGTGAAAATGCTCTGTCGTTTTAATTAGTGTTTAAATTGGATCAGATTGAAACTGTGCTTCATGCTGATGATTACAAACAAAACTCTGTGTTATACTTAAGACTTGGTACTGCATGAAGCCCATGTTTCTCTGAGAATAACACAGCTACACTCCTGCCAGCATTAATTTTTTACAACAGTGGTCAAGGTAAACAAGTCCAAAATGATTATTTTATTGGTACTCATTTCTCATAAAAATACAGCTGTATGTGATTATTCAGGAGACACTGAAATTGTGTCTCTAGTCAAAACCTACTGTCTAGCTTTGTGTATTATATTTAATAATAATTAGAGAGTCAGGTAGAGAAATCTACAAATTTTGTTGATACAGTGAAACCCCACTCTACAGACACCTGCTTAATATGGACACCTGCTTATAACAGACAGCTTTCTTTGTCCTGATAGGCAGAAAGCTCATATTTTTATTATTTTCCCTTAAATTAGTCTGCTTAATACGGACACCCAGATAATGCGGACACTTCATTGTATCCCATTGGTGTCCGTATTAATGGGGTTCCATGTATTAAGTTATGTCCCTTTCCTGGAAGTTAATTATTATTAAATTTGTGCTTAGTAGCTACATGTAAGTACATGAACTTGATGTTCTTCACCTTTCCAACACAGTAATTTAATTTTATAATACACTCTATAGATTGTTATCATATGACATGACAGTGGCTATGTTGTTTGCCCAAAACAAAGGAATGGTGGCCCTCTGGAAATTGAACTCTATTTTTATGCAAATAAATTCTTTTGTTATGGCTGCTGGTCACGTGAGTGAAAACGATCTATTGTCAGGCATAATTTTAGTGCTGCCTTCTGTAGCTACTGTAGTTGTCGTCTATGTTGGTCTGATTGGCAATTATCCAGTTATGTTGTCGAAATTTTGCATATGAACAAAATATGTCCATCTTGAGTTGTACATTGGTGTATACATTCCCTCAGTGGAGAGTTGACTTGTCTGTGTCTCTTGATGGTTTCTTGAGTGACTCTGGGTTAAAGCTGTACCATGTAAAACCTGTCATAGAACTTCCTCGGCAGAAATGTTCATGCAGGGCTGTACTGTAGCAGAGCCCAGTGGCCCCTGGTGACTAACTTTGCATTTGGGCAACCAGGAAAGATTGGTTTTAGCTGGGTGCCCTGGATCTTGGGTTTAGAGGTTATGGGCTCTCAGCTACTTTTCTTAGCGCACAGCTTTGTATAACTTGAGAACTGAATTGGCAGTCTGAAATTTAACCACTCTCACTTTTTGAAAGGGGACGGTAAATATTGGCTTTTAAACAGTGGACCCCAAAGGTACTTTCATCATTTGTGGAAATGCAAGGGTAAAGAAATCTTAGCAGGTGTCAATATAGTTGCTAATTTTCTTTGAATGAAAGCACATGAGGACAGGCATTGCCCCACTAATTTGAGGTTTGTTCTCAAGCCTGTCCTCTATGACATACAGTTGTACTTGACATTAACATAAAATAATTTTATATGTACAGTATTAAAGAACTGAAAATAGAGAATAGTTGTGTATGATTTGAAGATTCACACTTGTTCTGTTTTTATGTTGTCCAAGATGCATGAAGGTTATATTTGGAAGAAATGAGGTCATTTGGCACTTTGGTATTTACTTTTTTTTCTCATAGTTTTGACCATACTGTCTTCCACTGCATCGGCAGCAACGCAAATAGTCAAAGTTATAATTTATAATAATTATAAATTATTACTTGTTGAAATCTTTGTAAAAAATTTAATACCAGAATTTGAATTTGTGCTGTAATAGCATTGAAAGTGAACACAGCTAGCCATAGACTGCGAGCAGTCTCTCTTTTGTCCTAAAATCTGTGGAATGAACGCGACATACGAGTGGGGAATCTGCGAGCTGGTAGTTTTGTGGGGGCAAGATTTTAGCTTGGACTTTGCTCTAGCCAAACATCTGAAGAAATAAATATGACCAGTTATATCATGCCAAAGAAATTACAGCCAATCAGAATACAGGAAAGCTGCCGTTTTTGTTGGTATTCAACCAACCTTTCTATTGTACACTGCATGTATTGTTTCATGACATGGCATGAAAAAGTAAAGCTTTTGTATGAAATACCATGGAATATCCCACCTAGAGCGAGAGTATGTTATGTGATATATTACACTCGTGCTGCGTGGCAATTACCCGTGATTATCATAGTGGTTTTCAAACGAAACCCAAAGCAATCACACTCACCAATCACAAGAGACGCAGACACCTCGGTGAACCAATCAGAATTTCAAGTAATTTCTTGTAACCGGCGCCAAGCGCGGAAAAATTAGCCCATGCAACTCACAATTTGGTTTTGGTTTTGTGTCTGATTGGCTGAGAAAGTGACACAAGTTTTATCAACCAATCAGATCAAAGCAAAGTAAACGCAAATTACTTTCGACATTTAATTGGAAACTGCTCTACAGCTGCAGGTGAGTGTCATAAAATCCCTGAGAAGAAAGAAACCAGCATGAATTCACAAGAAATACATTACTGCCTCGGGGATTTCTTGTGGCACTGACCTATTGATTCTCTGGCAGTAATGTATTTCTTATTGTTAATTTACTCAAATGAAAAATGATCGTCGCAGTTGTGTTGCGTAATAAAACCTAAAAAAAATTCAGGACTTAACGGGGATTGAACCCGTGAACTCGCGATTCCGGTGCGATACTCTACCAACTGAGCTATGAAGCCACTGACGTTGGGAGCTGGTCAATTTTGGGTTTATATGTTCCCGTGAAGGATATGTGAGTGAATAATACATATGAAAGAAATCATATGTGAACTGCAGATATGAAATCAAATGAAGAATGATCGTCGCAATTTTTACAATTGCGTAACGAAGCCTGAAAACAAATTCAGGACTTCAACGGGGATTGAACCCGTCACCTCGCGATTCCGGTGCGATACTCTACCAACTGAGCTATGAAGCCACTGACGTTAGGAGCAGGTCACTGTAGCTCATTTGCATTTTTTGGCTCATCCTCGGTGTAAAAACCTGTGAAGCTCACGAGTGACGTAAAACAAAGACAACAAAACACTATAAACAATAGCGTACAGCAAAACAATACCTCATAAAACCTCGTCAGGTTTTTACACCGAGGCTGACCCCATTTTTTTGGCATCTGTTGTTTCCTCTTGTCTCAGTTTCGTAACCACTTCCATTGTCTCTGTTAACCCTTTAAACCCTCAGAGTGATCAGCATCAAATTTCTCCTTGTGATATCAATGCTTTATGAACAGTGGTCACGAGAATTAAGGACAGGTCACTCAAGAATAAGAATAATTAGCTTGATATTTTAAGAACTTCTCCCTACTACTTCTAAAGGAAATGGGTAACAAAAGAGAATTCATATTTTGATCTTAGGGTTTAAAGCGGTTAATTCTCTTTCATCTGAACCACTTAATTCTTCTCTTTCATCTAACCCACTCGGTTAAGTTGTATCTTTCTCCGGTTCGTGTAATACTCCTTTCATTACTAAAATCACAGGCGGCTCAGAGGTATGCAGCTCGTGTGTGTGTGGCGGTTTCCGGTCACGATTTTAGCCCGGTTTAAGACAATCTGGACAATGTACGAGGATGCTTCGAAAATTGCTCTAAATGCTACATGTAGAAAATAAATAAAAGTGACTTACCTTGTGTTTGTATTGCGTCATTTTGATGTCTCTGTGTTACCAGAGACGGTTTAAAGCCACTAAGGAGTTACACTTTCTAGCGTACCGGACTGCCTCCTTCGCAGTCCGCAGACTTTCCTCATGATCACTACTGATATGTCACTGGTGACGACTCTTGCATTTACTGACAAACTCCTCTAAGACCCGGCATTTATGCTAATACAAGTCCAAATCAGTGTGTCCACTTGATGAGGCGGATTTGGTTATTTGCTTGTAGCAATTTCCACTCTTCTAACACAGATGACACGTCTAGCCGAGGTTTACGTCTCCTGGTAAGATTCTGGATGGAGGCATTTATAGATTTCATGTTCCTTTTGATGATATTCAGGCAGCCAAGAGCTTAAATTGCCTAACCGTTACCCCGACTGAAGCTGGGATACTGTGGCTACATGAAATGCTCGAATGCGGTTATGCCAAGAATAGGGGGCCTCCGTTTTGCAAGCAAAAATGCTTAGGCCTTACAATGACTTTCAGAAGGGTTACACCCCAGGGACGAGGTAATCTGGATTTCAAGTGACAGTATTGATTAAATGGGGGCAAAAATCAAAAGTCTAAAACATCCCTAGGGCTTCCAACACAACCCAAAAGAATCCCAGGACCAAAAATTGACTCCCCTCCCCCCCCCCCCCAAAAAAAAAAATCCCATGCCGAATCTCCACGCCTTAAAATTTCCATAAGGGATTGTACTTTATTCGCAGAACCACGCGTACGCACCGGGATACACGGGTACTACCATGAATCTTCACAACGTTATGAATACCCTAAAATACCCTGACTTAAATCAAGCCACACCAAACAAACAAACAAAACAAAAAACAAAAAACAAAAAAGGAAAAAATAAACTTTTGAAATTTTGCTACCCAGAAAAAAAACCCGGAGTCGAAAAGTTCAAACCCCAAAAAATCCTTCGATTACTGATCCACGCAAATTGAAATCCGTAGTACAGATTAGGGAAGTGGGTTCAAATCCCGCTTTCTCCATTACAATGTCATTCAGAAGTTGTCTCTCTTCGGTTTACGTCTTTGAAAGAAACGAAGCAAACGATAACACCTCTGCGATGCAGGCTGTTTTACGTAATTGCAGAAATTGTGTTCACAACTGCGAGGAACAGTCTCCATTTCGATACCACCTAGATTTCTAAACGTTCCTTTATTAACTTTTTTACACTGGAAAGTACTGTGGACTAGTAATTACGGTCACTTTCCTTTCGTTTTTACAGCTCAGTGCAAAACCAAGACAAAAAGGAAGTGACGTGAATATGTACAAATTAAATAGACCTCCAACAAATACATGAAACACAATGTACAAAAGCTCCACTCCATCGCCTGCGTTCGCCATGGACAATCTAGGAAGATATTCTTCCCAGCCGCCCATCAAAGTGAACACAGACGCTGGAAAAAAGTTCAGCTCTCAGAAGAATGTAAAGAGAAACGAGAGAATTCAAATATACGCAAAGAAGATGAGAAGCATGCGATTTCTAATTGATGTTGCTAATTACAAGCTTTGGACATGATGACCTCGTATTTTTGAACGAGGGAAAGAATCATCCAAGGGCGATACCAAAACGTTCGTAACTAACCAAAATCTAGATCCTTCCCCCCTTTGAAAAATCCTCTCCACTCTAATCTTTATTATCCGTTTTAAGGTACTGTGACGGGTCTTTTATCTGTTTCACATCTGATGCCGCCATGGTTTGGGAGCACATTGGGCAGCCTGTGTCACCAGACTCAAGCAGACTACAGAGGAAAAAATCACATTCACAATATAAATAACATTAAAAAAAAAAAGCGGAGACTCGAAATACGACTACACGCGCACCTCGGATTTAAGTTAGTCGTCTAGCTAACAATTATTCACCGATGTGGAGGTAAATATCCACCACTTTCTCCGACACTGAGGTGAATGATTGTTTTAGTATATACCACACAAGCTGAATAACTAGCTTTTACTCAAACAATTTACTCTTATGAAACCGAAACGGAAAGCCGACGTTTTGTTTGTCTTCGGCTGCTCGAAGGTGAATCTGAGCAGTTTGCTAATCAGCTCCGAGTTAACCAATCAGAACGCGTAAAAAACACTCTTCACTTGTATTAATATTAATACTACAAAGTAATATTTTAGTTGTGCCTGGAATTATCTGCCCTTATCGTGTGCATTACGATTATCCCGTGTGAATAACTGTGCAGTTTAGGTGAAAGAAAATTCAGCATACCTCATGAGTTCCGAGTAGAGAGCTGGAAACGAACAATTCGGGCACATAGTCCAGTTGTCCTTGACCATGTGACGCCCCTAAAAAAAATGAACCATGATGGAAATGAATTGCTGAGGACAAAGAGTGTAAATGAAAGTTAATGTACCTGGTGCTCAGATCATGAGTTCGTGCCTCGCTTACATTTTTTTTGTTTTGTTCAGAGGCTTCCCTTTTGTAATTACTTACGTTCAGATTATCCTCTATAACAGGCAAAGCAGATTTCCCCTGCAATTTCCTTAGAGCGACCCCGAAAATATGACTTTGCAAAATGAGCCGCTAACCAGCCTTGAATTTACCTTAGCCTAAATGATATTTAGCTATAAGATCATCATATTAAGTGGGGCTCGTTTGACATGTATGAAATCAGGTATCGGCCACGGTTGCCATGCAAAGCGAATGCGTAGAATCGCGCGCCTTACCGTAATAATGCAGTACGGTATGGTATTTTTACACTCGGGACAGTCCAATTTAGTCTGAGGTACTTCATTGTTGCAGTAAGGACACGGGTCTTGAGGTTCTTCCTCTTCTGTTTTATCAGGTTTTCTGAAATCAAATCACACCAGAAAATACAGAGCTGGAAATGACTGTCGGTCATCAGACAATGCCGGTCCGACTAATATCGGCCCATGTGTGACGAAATGTCAACTCTGGTCGGACATTATGTCCGAACATGTCTTTTCTTTTTATCAGATAACAGGAAATGATGATAAATATCCGACCACATTTCTGTTTTGTCCGACCAAAATAAAGACTTGGTCGGACATAGTCCTTTTTAAGAAAGAAAAATTATTTGCAGCCCTGAACTAACAAAACCGCACTTGTAAAAAAATAATATATTTTCAGCTCCAAAAACTTCATTTGCAGTGCACCAAATTCACTACCCCTTGGAGAAAGTGGGTGGCCCTTTATGTTACATCAATTTCAGTAATTTCCAGCACCTATGTTTTGACAGATGAAAGACACTGAAAACAAGTGATGTCCATTTTCTCAAGAGGACATTATAGTATATCCTAGTAAAAATACTCTTGGTTTTAGCCTTAGTGATTTCATCATTATTCTTATCATCAAACTGTGATTAGCATGTTAAGATAAAACGTTTTGTAACGTTTAAAACAAAATTTGTTGGAAGAAATTCAGAGCCACCTTAAATTTTCAAATATGTAAAAAAAAAAAAAAAAAAAAAATACGAATACATCCAGGAAACGAAAGCTGTCAAGAGCTATCCAGAGTTTACAAAATACCCTTTATAATGCTTGGCAAAGGTGGAATTACCTGACAATCTGTTCAATCTTCTTTTTGTACTTAAGATCAATCTTTTGCCGGTACTCAGGCCTCATCAACATGGCAGCATAACTGAACGAAGAGTTCTTCAGTCCTGACCGATGACACTCGATAACAGTGGACGTTAGGATGGGAACAACGTCTGCGGAAAGGCAAGAACTTTCTTTAACTTTCTCGTTTTCTATTCTTCACATTTTTCTCTGGTTAAGTAAATCGAAACTTGGCCAAACCCACTGGTAGGAAATCTCAATAGGTGTCATGAAAGTTATCAGTGGTTTGACTTAAAACCAGCGAGTAGTTCTGTATGGCTTGGTTAAGCACACTATTACTTTTGTTTCAAATACTACCAAAAACAAAAAGGAAAAATGATGCAAGGGAACGTGTTCACTTACGTGCAGGGAACTTGCTGATATTATTTGCCACTCTAATCAACATCCGGGCACCTTTCAAGTGATCTCCACGCTTAACATGTAACTAAAACAGGAAAAAGGGAGGATAAAATGTACTTTACCCTCGACAGGCAAGCAAACAAGACTTCCTGTCTGAGAAAGACTCTCTTGACAATAACACAGAGGGAAAAAGAGGGCAAACCTTGACCAGAATGTAGCTATGAAGGATCATCAAGTTCTGCATCATTTCTGTTGGAATCTTTATCTTATGATCTGTCAACTCTGAAACAAAATCATTTGTGATCTAAGAAGGAATGTTAAGCAAATCAAACTATAAATACAGAGAAAATTAATAACTTTGTTTAACGAGGGAGACACAAACAGTAGGGTTTTCGTTTTCTTCAAGTTGGAGCAGAAGAAAGGAAAACAAGTTGAGAAATCACAAAAAAAATATTGACTTTTCTCTCATTTTGTATTTTGGCTAAAGTCAGGAGATGCAGACGAACGTAAGTTTGCTGTCAACAGGCGGCTAAAATCGCCTGTCGCCTGCATAAAAGGAGAACCCTGAACAGCCAGTAACTTATCAAAAGCTGTGGCCCTCAAATCCAGATCGAATTGGAATTTGGAAAAAGTTGGTTTTTGCGGAGAGGGGAAAACCAGAGTACCCGGGGAAAAACCTCCCGACGCAAGGATGAGAATCAACAACAGGACTTAAACCACATAGGACTCCGAGACCGAAAATCGAACGTGGGCCACGATGGGAAGCGAGTCAGTGCTCTCACCACTGCGCCATCCTACGAGGATGTAGATATAGTTTTTCAGGCCTGAAATGCTTTCGGAGTGTTTCGCCAGAAACGCACGCCAGACATCAAAAAAAGCAATATCAGGTATTCAAACCCGAGGCGTAGTCATGCAAGGATAATCAAAACGTCCACCAAAGATTGTGAAAAAATCGCGGGTAAGGAAGATATGAATACATGGAGTGTTACAACTGCCGTATCTTGCAGCAGTTCAGACAACCATCACCCAGTCAGCCCATTTTTGGTAAGAGCTTCCCACGTCAATAACTTTGTTCGCCAGGAGCGACGTTGCCGATGTTGTGGCCAGTCTGGACAAAAATCTAAGCTTAGCATTGGGTGAAGGCAAGGCGATGGGCTTAGTTGGTCACAAAAATAAACAATCAAAACTGGCCTTCGGCCCTCAAGTACTTCCCTTTGTGGAGCAGACAAAGGCTCAGAAGACATCACAGCAGTTGTAAAAATGGCTCATACTCAAATATACTAACCCCTATACATGCTGAACAGCACATCATGTGCATTCCTGTAGTTCCCAGCATTCTGATCTTCCCGTGCGATGATGATAGCAGTACGCGCTGCCTCGCGGTATTGCTTCAAAGCCATGTACAGCCGGAACAAATATTTAGCTTCCTAGAATGCAAGAAAGCTCCTTGTTAGTTCGCTTTCACTTCATGTACTGTCAAGTTGACGGTCCTTTCTGTTCTGTTCCGTTGTTGATGAAAAGAGTTTACCTTGGGTATCCCGTCAGCCTCTCCCATGAGGAAGTCTATCAACTGGTGTGTTAGCACCTCATCCGAGGCCTGACCAACCTGTAATATCAAAGACGGTAACGGTCACAATCCATCATGGTGGTAATGAAGGCAGTTTAAATCTTAAAGACAGACTGACCGATAGATCGGCCAATCAACAGATTCTATGGCCGTCTGTCTTACCTGCCGGTTATCTGACTGGATTACCGACCTGTAAACTGAACTGTTTAAAAATAGAGCAGTGGCAGTCAGGAGCTAGGAGCTAGCAAGTTGTTGGACATGAGTCTAATTACCATGAGCGACTTTTCTTGGAAGCCTGGTGTTCAATTAAGGATCCGCAGTCTGGAAATGACCACATCTCCATCCCAGAGGTCTACAAGTCTCTGGCATGCGCATAAGTCTCACGCTACGTTTTCTGGAAACTGCACGCAGATAGTTCTAGGCGCGCGCTCGGCGTGCTGTTTTATTTGAATCACGCGTGCTAACGTTATTTTTTCCAACTGATGAAGGCTTAAACACCAGCCGAAACGTCTTGAACATAACATCAAAAACTAGTCAGTGTCAAACCATTATCCTACTAAACTGAACTGTTTATTGAATTGAAATCTCACCGCAGGCACTGGTAAATGATTGAATGGCCTACTAACTGAAAAAAAAAAACGAAGGACTGACAGATCTCACTGACTGCCGATCTGTCTGACTGTCTGACTGACTGACTGACCGACTGACTGACTGATTACCTGACTGACTAACTGACTGCCTGACGGGCAGACTGGCTGGCTGACTGACTAAGGACGGACAGACAGAGATTGACTGACTGATTGACTAACTGACCGACGGACGGACTGCTGACCGATGTTTATCAATCAATGGGTAGTTTTAGCAGCGGTGACGGCAACGAAAACGTCATTTCAAAATATTACTTCTCGTCTTTCTTACCTTTTCGCGATTATTCCATTTTGTTTAACATGTAAAATGATGAGGAACTGTCCAGGGTCCAAATTTCTATAAACGGCGTTAAAGTAAGGATAACGTCACAAAAAATTACCGTCATGCGCTCACGTTCTCGACAAAACCCAAACTTTGGTCATTTGACGTTGTTTTGTAGAGGACGGCAAAAAAAGTACAAAACTGTAAAAGCACGTGCAGAGCGATTGTTTTTGCTCATTAAACCCATTGTTTTGTGGCGTTCTCGTTACCGTTGCCGTTGCCGTTGCCGCCCTATTTGCCAAAGCTCCCTAATGATAGTCAGGATAACCCTCAGGCATTTTAAACTCTTAATACCTTTTCTTCTATATTAGCATATATAATTTTATAAATATCTATTCATCTTAAATCTTCAATAAAGACGTTGTTCAGTGTTGACGGCACTGATAACACAATAAATAAAAGGAACGCAATTCCTACTGTCTCGATAGCCAGCTCAATGGATTCACCATCCTCTCCAACTGGACATTTCAAGAAGTGTTTCAAGGCCTGAGGACATGGAAAAACACGTCCTGTTAGTTTCTATGCTGCAACCCAGTGTTACTCTGAAGAACAATCTACGTCTCAAAATGACCGTTACAGCTGCACTTGGTTACTGAGGCTCGGTTTAAACGTCGAACTTCTCATGTGCCGAATCAAATGCTAATTAGGAAAATCTTTTGTTCTAACTTATTTGCATTTGATTCGTCCCATAAAAAGTTCGACGTATGAAGAGGGCCTGACATCTCACCTTCGCGTACTGTGTGGCTTTAAGGAAAAACTTTCCGGCTAAGAAATGCTGTTTTTGGTTTTCAAAATACAACGCTATGCTGGCATAATCATCAGCGACAGCATCATCACCTGCAAATGCAACAAACGTGGTCACAATGCCTGTACCGAACGACAGGACACAAAACTAATCAAAGTCACTATAAACCACTGAACTGTAGTCGACGGAGGGGAAAACGAAGTACACTTTAACGGTGTTGGAGCTTGCGGTACCAGTAGTGAGACATACCTAACAAAGACTCGGATATCTGAACTTACCAATTATTTCAGCATACTGTTCCATTTGATTATGTGCCTGAAAAACAATGGACGAAAACGACATTCTTCTTTATCCCACTGAAAAGACAATCTTACGGGACTAAAGAAGTGAACAAAAACATTTCTTTTGGAAAATAGCAAACGTGTTGAGTGTTGAACCTGAGCAAGCTGGAACGCTTCATCATTGCACTTTGACAGTACAAGGAACTGGATACCAGATCCAAAGTCACCAAGCTTCTGAAAGAACCTAGAAAAGACGAGGAGCGTATCAGGCCCGGTTCAAACGTCGCGCTATTGTCTGTCAAATTCAGTTTATCGAATTAAGTTGGACATAAGGGTCACTGTAGCGCGACCTTTGAATCTAAAAGTTCGACAACCTTATCAAGCCAAAGTCGCGCTAGTCACTCTGGGGCGACATTGATTCAAACGTTTGATTTTGTTGGAAAGGGATTGTGATAGGGACTGTGATCTAGCACGCCGTGTGCTTTAAGTGGCATACTTGGAATCTCACGTAAACAAATCAGTTAAGAAAAGCCTAATTTCATAGTTGCTAAACTGCGGAAAACTGCAGAGATTTCCGTGTGCGCCCCTCCCCTCACGCGTGTATCGCGGTACGCGCTTTCCTTGCGCTTGTCTCCGCTTGCCTGAAAAACACAAGCAAAAACATAACGCTTGTTCTGCCGGCTACTTTAATTGAGGCCACTGATGAGTACAGAAAAAGTCCAAACCTGGCCACCATCTTAGCTCCCTCAACAGAATGCGTCTCCTTCACAATTCTCACGGCTTCCTCTGGGTTTTGCAAGTGATCAAGGTTGATTCTAACACGAAATGCAAAGGAATGCATTAGGACATGTATGTTCGGCTTTCAAACTAGAAACATTCGAAAATGATTCTAACAATCATTTTCGAATGTTTTTTGTTTAACCGTTAATTTTTTTTTTTGACGGTTAAAAATTTTAAAATAACGTGATTCTTTGTAGCTCCCTGCCTTCACAGAGGTTAACAATTACTTGCCAAACGGGAGAATACGCCGCGGCGTGTTTTCACCAAGAAGCAGAGCCGGGAGGCAGATATCCATAAATATTCACCTACACCGAGGTAAATAACTGTTTTAACTTGTATTTAAAAAACCAATAGAGAGTTACTCCAATTCACCAATGACAAATACGTGTATAACAACAAATATGGCCATCCCAATTTATACCAACCAAAGAGCACAAGACAGTTTTCATTGGTGTGATATGGCGTGCGGCTGAAGTTTCACCATGTTGTTTTCACAATTTAATAATCTTTTTTGATGAGTGTGGGTAGACATAAAAGGAAGCTATTCATTTGATCACCTGATGACGCTGTCATAATCCTTGGCTGCTTCATAAGCTGCAGCGGCCTCCTTATACTTCCCGTCAGCCTCTTTGGCCTTGGCGTACTGTGCGTGGAGCTTTGGCGAGGTCACGTTGGCCAGCAGCTCACCGACTTTGGCCCTAAATATAAAAAGACGTTGAATTCCTTCTCATGGGACTCTCCGAATTCATTTGACTACCACTTAACCCTTTAAAACCTAAGACCAAATTCTGATTTGTTGCCGCTACACATTTCCTATAGAGGTAATAGGACGAAATTAATAAAATATGAAGAAAATTCATCTTCTCTGATCCTGTCCCAAACCACTCTGATCACAATGATGACTCTGAACACTCTGTCTTACAAAGCGTTGATATTATAAAGAGTTTGAGTTATCAATTTGCTTGTTTCATTGTTTGTTCGTATGCACGTGTGTAAATTTATTCATTCATTGTGTTCGGCTTTTAGCCAATTATGGAGCGTCAAAAAACAAATCCAGGAAGCGCGAAATTGTTTCTGAAGCTTCGATGAAAATTGTTCGATCTCCGGAACTTGTCTAGCCGGGTCGACCTCCTTTTGACACTTAGTAGTAAGGTCATAGAAAGTTAACTAACCAGTTCTTTGTCTTGATGTACACAGAAGCCGCTTTTTCCCAGTATTGCCCCTTTTCAAACAGCAAAGCAGACTCGGAGTATTGCTGAGGGTAAATCACATCGGTAAATCACTGCAGTGCACAATTTACAAGAAAAGCATTCGCACCATGGTCATCTGTCATAAATGCCTAAGGAGTGACTCTTTATAATAAACTTTATTTATCCTGGATAGACCAATCAGCTGACAAACAGCTGGTATCAACTGGTGTCCAGCAGTCTAATTACAAATCAAATCAACTCAACTCAACTCAAATATTGGTATTTGATGAAAGGGGAAAACCGGATTACCCGGAGAAAAACGTCTGGGAGCAGAGTAGAGAACCAACAAGCTCAGCCCATATATGACGCCGAGTCCGGGAATCGAACCCGGGACACGTTGGTGACAAGGCGAGCGCTCTCACCACTGCGCCAACCCTGCTCGTCAGCTGGAGCTCCTTAAGCTGCAGAAAAGAAAACTAAAACTTTATTTAAACAGGGTGGCACAGTCAGCTCAAAGGTTGTTATCCACTGGGGCCCTGTTCTAAAACCGTACACTACATTAAGAATTAAAAAGCGGTTCTTGTTCTCAGCGTGCAGAGTTTAGTTCGGATCGCTTGCCGAATCAGTATTAAGCGTAGTATTTGTCCTTGGCCTGGACAATTGCCAACCCCCTTCCACCTACAATAATATATAAATCAGAAAGAACCTTTGTAAGAGATGATGTGGTGAAGAGAACAACATTAATCAAACTACGTCCATCTACCTTCATTGACTCTAGAATAGTAGCACACTCTTTCTTCAGTTGTCTACTGGGACTCTTGGAGGCATAGTTTACACCCCTACAAAAATATGCAACGAATAACATTTCACAGAAACAAAGACCTTAAGGGAAACTTGAGTCAGGTCACATCTGCAAAGTTTCGGATTTTAAAAGTACAAGATTTACAAAGACTTTTTTTTTAATTCGCTCAAGAATGTTTCTTACCACTTAAAACTACGCATGTGGTAAGGTGGATGCCACGGGCAGCGGACAGTTGGACACAGACATTAAAAAAAGGGAGAGAGAAAGATAGGGTATACTTATGCATTACGTCTAGCCACAGGCTGAACTCTAGCAAGGCGTAGTACACTTATTCTCTAACCTTAAAAGGACAACGCATCACTGCTCTCTATAACTTCAGCGAGATGAAATAGATAGCGAGATAAAACAGTTTTCTGACGTGTTTACTTGCTTATGGTGGCAAATATCGCTGTAAATCTGGCACAAACAAACAAACCAGAAGATAAAAGAACGGAATTCGGAATTCATGGATAGACGACACAAGTTTCAGTCAGAGCTTCAGTGCGGTGTTACATTACCACAAACCTTCTAATGTCCCCGACCCTGATAGCCATCCGAGCCATTCCACCAATACACAACTCGTCATGATCACGTCTCTGTAAAAAGGCAAAAAGCTTCATTGTTAAAGAAAACTGCATCCGCCCAATGTCTGATTTTGAATAACTACACTTCCAAGAATGTGCAGATAAAATTAAATAAAATTTATAGTTTATAGCAATTTTCCTCGGATAATTCCGTCCCACGGGGTAAAGCGCAATGAGGTTAACCCTATGTGAAAGACCAGCCCAAAGGGTTGGCCAAAATACTTGGAACTATGTCCCCTACTATTTGCGATGAGTGTGTGGGTTATTTAACGTCCTACGAAGTTATCATGAATAAAGGTTGTGAGACGGGACCTACGGTATATTGTCCTTATCCGAGAGGTCTATTTGAAGACCATTAACAGATGTTATTACAAAGGAAACTCTTTCTCCTCAGTTATTTAAAGACCCTGAGTGTTGGTCCGGCCGGGGTTTGAATCCGCGACTTCCCGTACCGGAGTCGGGTGCTCTACCAACTGAGCCAAACAGTCGATGGATAGCTTCTTCTTGATGAAGAAAACCGCGCAGCTTATAATCCTGAATTCGTTTTGGAAGTGGATATCATAAAGTTGACAAAGACATAAGGAAAATGCTAAGAGAGGAGGTATCAAATGAAGACTGATCCTTGCAGTTGTAAACGCAATGATATGCAATTGCGTAAAGAAACCTGAAAAAAATTCAGGACTTCAACGGGGTTTGAACCCGTGACCTGGCAATACCGGTGCGACGCTCTAATCAACTGAGCTATGAAGCCACTGACGTTGGGAGCAAGTCAATTGTAGGTCCATATGTTCCCGCGAGAGTGAAGAACGTGAATGGTGTATATGAGAGGGTATAGGACGATTTTGAGGAGTAACTCAAAAAACAAACACTATTACCTCTGGCAACTTCGTAACCCCTTTCTCGTAATGAAGAAGAGCATTGCTGTAATCCCCGCTAACGAAAACAGAGAAAAAAACATGAAAGTTGAGTATGAATTACTGTATAACCAGCTCACTTGATGGTTGTTGTCTTTCAAAATGTGCTCGAAAACAAAATGGTTTGTGCGTTTACTGGACAAGACGCAAACACGGCAGGTATAATCGTCTCATGCATGTGTGAGGACATAAGTTGAGAAAATTGTCAAGTGGCTTGCAGAAGACAAATACATTGATTGATTGAATGATTGATTGTTTGATTGATTCATTCTCTCTTACGTGAACTCGAGTTGCTGCGCATACTCCCTTGAGATGTAAGGAATCTGTTCAGGTGCTAAACTCTTTGCCAGTTCGAGAGCCTGGTCCCAGTGTAGAAGATCACGCCTCATCTAAAATGTGGAAATAGCAAGCAAATTACCATTAAAAGTGCACTTTGAAGTTTAGTGTAAAAAGCCAAAGGTGTCTTAGCGGTAGCACCCTAACCGACGAACAACTGGAAAAAAACCGTTTCTTTAGAAATCAACCCTTGTACAAATAGCGAACTTGTTATATTTTAGGACTTGCTTCGACAAAAGTGCCTTAAGTTCTAAATAAATATTTGCACTTACCTCAAGGGCGGCTAATGGATAAGTTGAACCAAGAAACAGATCCTAAAGGAATAGAAACTGAAATCATCATTTATGATCAACTGTTTGACACTTGTTTACATAGCTATAAGGCAGAAATCACACCTGCGAGCAAGCTCTCTCGGACGGGGGAGGGGGGTGCTGGGGGGGGGGGGGGTGGGAGGAGAAAGAGAGCTTGCAACGATCTGCGATCTTGCGATTTGAATATCTGCATCGAAATGCAAAATGCAAAATGCTGATGGTCGATATTCAAGTTGACGCTGACGTCATCCGTTTCGCGCGTGAACCTGCTGTGATGTTCAAGAGAAAACAAACATGACAGAAAGACATTTGTATTCGTCGAGCTTGCGAGAATTTCGCGAAATATCTTAACTGTCCGTTGAATTTGAAACCAGAACAGCGTCTGGCACTCGATAACTAACCTTGCTCGGCCCCAACACGACAACTTTCACGAAAGAGGCGAAATCAATCGAAAGAAACAAAGGACAACCTATATCCTAAAACAAGGTGCTCCAGCCAGAATTGTACGTTCTCACGATTTTTTACTGGGAATCTTGGTTGTAACGCCCCGCCTACCTACCTGAGCAGTAGTATAGTCTTCAAGAAACATGGCAACGTATCCTGCCAGGAGATTTTTGTCCTCTGTGTCCTGAAAATAGAAAGGGCCGCGATCAATATTCTATCAGTTCTCCAAGATTTTCGAAGGACGTCATTGTGTTTTGCTGTTGTTGTTGAGCTGTTGTGGTTTTGCGAGTTGCAGCTGTTACGTATTTGTCGCAGTTGATGTCAGTTGATTTCAATTTTGCTTAACTCCACATGCATATTCTCTGTAATTGGTCTTTTCATATTTCTTATACTCGAGTGGTTTTACTTAACCTGGGAAACAATTTTGTTACACATTATGTAATATAGCGTAAAGAATACAAAGAAAATAGTGTGCAAAAGTTGCTAGTTGACGGGTTCAGAAAATTTGGTTGAACATCAAGACATTTCGTGTTTTAAGATAATTTCTTTTATTCTCATAACCCTGTGCGTTAGCTAAAATGCTTATTCTGTGAGAAGAACGTGCCCCATCCCCACCCCCTCCCCTAACTTTACCATGTTCCTGGTCTTCGACATTAGGGAGCTTAAGCACGCGCGTTTTTGAGACGCGAACGGCAACCGGAAGTGAGATGTTTTCCCTTTTAACTTGTCTTCACACAATTGTATTTATATCGCTAAGTATCTTTTCACTATTAGAGACCCTAAGTTTAAAAGTCTGGTTGAGACCGCTATCCTGGGGTGCGAAATATTCACTTCCGGTTGCCGTCCGCGTCTCAAAAACGCGCGTGCTTAAGCTCCCTATTAATCTGAGGAGTGGGACCTTGAAGGAAGGGGATGGAAGAGCTGCTTTCGCACTTTATCAAATGCTGCGCAAAAGAGCTGGGCAACTTCGTTTCGCGAGGTAACAAGACCATTAGCTGAACTAGAGCTAAAAAATTAATTTAGCTGCATCTCTGCATCTCTGCGCAAGTAACAATTGTCCCACGAGATACGCGACGCGTATCGTCCAAAGCCGTGTTTCCGTTACCTGAATACTTTCCAATGACTGCACCATTCCTACATCTCCCATCTTCCGGTACACTCTTATCGCTGTAGAAATATGAACTTCATTATCATATTAACCAAAACATGCATACCTCTTACTAACCGAGTTCGAGGTCCGTACTGTAAGTTACGGACCGAGTTTTTTTCCCGTTCACTTATGGCCCAAGCGCGCGGGCCATAAATCAACGGGAAAAAAACGAGGATCCGTAACTTACAGCTCGGACCGAGAAAACGAGGTAAGTAAGATGTTTATTATATCTCTGACGTTAAACAGGCGCGCAGGAAAGTTTTCAATTTAGTGGGCCGTACAGTAAAGTATGGCCCGCTAAAATTGACCAATCAAAGCGCGCATACTAACTGAGAGATATAATAATGTTGGGTAGTTCTGATATTCAGAAACTTTGGTTGGAATGTGAACGAAGAGGCACACCGAACTGACCACCAAGAAAAATAGAAGTTCATATCCCGAACTAAATGCCCGAACCGACAATGTGCATAAATGTAGCGTGTCACTTCTCTCGCGTGCACAACGTTTACCAGTCTCCAGAGTGTGGTAGAACTCGATAGGATATCGCGCGTGCACATCCATTTTTAGCTGCGTGCACCTCCTGAAATACGACGAGATGTTCAGAACTCGGCCGAACATCGTTGATGGTATATGCCTCTTAGCCTTACAACTGCCGCGTGCAAAATACGATTCTGGTGTGCGAAATGAGTGTTTAAGAAAAAAAAATACCACTCGTGCGTGCACTTAGGTAAACAATTATCTAACGTCGGAACTTCCTTTACTCTCTAGAGAGTTTTCTCCCAAGAGTCCGACGGTGCGCTCATTTTACCCCCCTCTTTCCATCAGTGCTCCGTTTTAAGGGTATTTAAAGCTACGCTACACTGAAAGGAAAGAAGTCGAAACAAGGATGTGAGATCCAGGGATCGAACTCGGAACCTTCTGCACCAAAGCTGCGCACTAACCGACTGTGCCACCCTTGTTCCTTGTCTTACTCTGCAGACTGGACCGCTTAAAGGCCACTTCTGACTTGTTTCTTAGCCTTTGGCTTTGCCTAATCACCCACGCGATGGGAAAATGAGAAACAAGACGATTCGGGGATAAGACGCATGAGCCCACATTAGCACCACTCACCCAGCTCGATGTCCAGATGATAAATCGCTTTTTTACCGAGCTCGATCCATGGCTCTTTGGAGTCAAGAATGCGGGCTAAGGCCCAGGCCTCTTTGAACCTAGAACAAGAGAAACAGGATTTACTAAATGAAAAATGGTGCGTCCTATTGTTACTGCGAATGCCTTCGGCGCATCTCGGGATTGCCCGCCAAAATAAGATTTCTTAAGTTTAAAAATATCGGGGAAAATCAGATCCTATTAAGGGCTAATGGAAGCCATAAAGAAACAAGCCGGTAGCCACACATTTATCAAGGATAATTAAGCTTCGATTTCGAAAACTATTACGTATTTTAAAGCTATTTCTCAAAATTGTTGCTTAAAAAACCACCAAAATTTGACAGTGGTCACCCCATATTTCGTTTCAGACATAAATAGCCTTTGTCAAGATCTCCTTTTCCTACATAGCAATAAACTGCACGGAAACATCTCTCTGTTACGAGTCCCCATCTTTTAGCTGACTTTCACTGAGTGAAGGCTAAAGCGACTTCTTCATACAATGCAATGAAGTTTTTTTGACCAAACACTGTGCTAACCGTCTCTCATAAGTAATCATTACAACTAAACCACATACGTTCACACTCAAAGAAACACTTCGTAATGACAAACAACGAAAAATTGTACCAATGAAATAAACCAAAGAATACCTTACCTTTTCAATGCCAAGCAGTGATTGAAAGAAGTTTGAAGCTAGAAGCAAAAGCAGGTGAAACAAAAAAAAAGAGCATTGCATCGACAAATGTAAAACGATAAAACTATAGAGGAACTATCTGCAGCATACAGGGAGCTTGAAGATATTACCGTACGATCATATTAAACATTTTTTCACTTTAAAGAGTGAACTGTGGAATTTTATTTCGCGTGGGGGCGTGTTTAGTTCAGTCAGACAATAGGAGAGGTCACAAGTAAAGCAAACTACAGCTGGGACCAGAACGGCAAGGAACATCCTTGTTAGGAAATGCAGGATTAAAAGTGGTAACAACTTGTATCTTACATCTGCTTGTGGCAGATCTTGAGGCTTTTCGTGGAAGACATGAGTGGTGAGGTTCAGCTTTGCTGTCTGTGTAGGAAAAACAATAATGTGAAAACTCAAACAGTTGTTTAAAATAAAGCGAAAACCAATTTTTATGTCATGAATGCAGGTCTTCGACATATCTATCAAAAATTCAATTAAATACGCAGCTGCAATCATCACCTTGCCACTTTGTGTTTGACACGTGACTTCACCAGCGTACAACATCAGAGGTTTCTGAGCGTATGGTAACTTGGTAGAGCCACCCATTATGCACTGGGGCCCTAAAAGAACAAATAGAATAGAAACCTTATTGTTTTTGTTTGATCTCCTGTAAATGCCAGCTTCCAATAAATTAGCTCGCATGGCAAGTTTCCACAACGTGGCCTCCCCACTCCCACCTCGACCTACTATTTGCTGTCTCTCCTCAATTTTCACGCGGCCAGAATGTGGTGAAATGAACGGGTTCGAACGGGAACGCGTGCTGCGCAGGCTACGAATAAATAAATAAATAATTAAATTAATTAATTAATTAATTAACAAGAATGTGTGTAACGAGGTGTTTTTAATTTCCTTGAATTCCGAGCTCATCAGGGTTTCCTTGCGGGAAAAAGAAACAACAACAAGAACAACAAAAAGCAAAACAAAACAAAAAATAAGAAAGCTTACCGATCATAGTGTCTCTGTAAAATATGTAGGTATACACTTTGTCGTCATCATAACCGCAAAAGACGTCCTTAATTGGAAAAAAAAAATAGATTGACAGTTTGCATATGCACTTTGCGTTTTTTTCTCAATTTTAAACCTATGAGCAGTAAAGCCATGAAAAGAGGAAAACAAAAACGCAAGCAAAACGTACCTTGTCCAGAGGCCAGTTTTCCCAAACAATACCGCGGATATTAGGAGAAAAGTTGGGAATCTCAAAAGTAGCATCATTGACCTTGATAGGTAGGCAAGAAAATCAGAAATATTTAATAAAAAAAACTTTCAGAAATAAATGATATAAAGTGTATCACGATATAAAAGGGCCAGCATTATTTTTTAAATATATTTACTACAGATTACCAGATTAACCGTCACCCAGTTACCTGGCAGAGCACCGCACTGCTTACGCAAGGCTGCGGGCTCAAACCCCAGACTGAGCCTCAAACCAGGGTGTCAAGATAACTCACTAGATCATGCTGGCTGTGGGTTCAAAATCTGCTTCAGTTCAGATGATAGCGTCATTAGGCGGTGACGTTAAACCGTTGGCCTCGTCTCCTTCACCCCCATATGTAAAACTTAAAGAGGACGCAAAAGAACCTACCACTGATCGAAAAGAGTAGGGGACATAGATCCAAGTGCTGTATATGCCCTGTTAAACATACTATTGTACTGCATATTCGGAGATGTTACTTTCTTTGATTCTAACCTGGGACGGGGTTCCTCAGTGGGAGAGGGCACATAATGCGGCAAAATTCGACCTATTCCCCTCTAAGGATCCTCGTCCCAGGCCACTTTGCTACATTGCAAATCCAGATTCAAATAAGGTGTATGTCGATTCCATTAACCAAAGGATTTCGTTTTCCTGACTGCCGGTCTGATGAATACCCTTCGCTAATGAGGCAGTCGTGAACAAACGGTTGTCCCTTAAGTACGAACCCAATGCAGAACGAAATACTTACAGGATTATAAACAAATCCATCTGTCTTCTCATCAATAAACACCATGTGAGTCCCGCTTATGTCTGGAAAGATCTTTTTTATACCTTAAAGGAAAACATTAAAGAACAGTAGTAATCTTTCTCCGCCGCAACAAACTGAAAAAAAAAACAATATACGTACAGTTTTGGAAGCCATACCGCGGCTTAACAACAACAACAACAATTTATTTACAAGTTCAAATGAATTGTATAAGAGGCTTGTCTCGCAAATAGCCACAAAACTAGTCGAGGTGGGACAAGACTGCAGGCGGGACTAGACTGCAGCGAACAGCCGAATGTCAATCTTACAGCTACTAATTTACACCTAGGATTTTATCCGATTTTTAAGGACTCATAATTATTTAAAAGGACAACTGTAACAATGATAACAACTGCAGCAATGAGAGCAGTTGTGTTTATGTGTGTTGAAGAACTAAACAGCTACAACAACCATCTGACAATAAAAGTTGCCCTCTCCTATATGCTCCACAAAGACCCTTAATTTCGTCGCAGAAGCAGTTAAGGCATCTTGCCATCATCTCAGTGACAACCACATCTCTCCGCCTCTGGTGCCTGGTAAAGGTGATTATGTCACTTGCTCATCTAACTTACCAACCACATGTCTGAATTCATTCACAAACTGCCAGTCTTCAATAAAGAAATAGAACAGGTTTCCATTCTGAAACAAACCATGAAACACACTCGATTATGATACGGAGTTTGTCGCGCTAAAATGACGATATTTTACGGACAGGGTTTCTATGTTACATTACGAAAAGCCAAACGAAAAGCCAAAAAAAAAAAGAAGAAGAAGAAGAAGAAATTTAAAGGCAAATTTTGACTAGTAACGAACAACAAGAATGGAGATACATTAAAATCCACAAAGTGATTTAATTTCAGAACAAGCGCTCCGGGGATCAGGAAAAGAAATCTCGCGCGGAACAAGGGAAGCGCACGTGAAACTTGAGGGCGCGCGGAAGGAACACTTCCCTTACTTAGGTCATCCCTTCATGGCTTCCACTTCGTAACCGCACGCCTCGCGTGTGCCATTCACTCTCTAATACTAACAGACATGCCTTGGCCTAGACTTCCACGATACTTACATCTGTGCCATAGATCAAGAAATCGGACGTCAAAGCACAGCAAGTGATTCGTCCCTGATTTCCTTTATCGGGAAAAAGCCTGGTCTCTCTCTCGTCAGATGCGTCTAGTGATTCACCTTCAATCTGAGAAAGAAAAAATACCGCACGCACAATCAACAGTCAAAGTTGTTTCAAAATGATCGGAGTTTGCATACAAAAGAGGTTTATGAGAGGTACGATTCCACCGGGATAAAGTCGTTGCACACTGTAAATGACGTGACCAAATTTAAAAGTGTGAAACAAATATGCAGACCATGCAGTTGAGCTGCTGCAATCAAAAACGAAAAATTATAGAAACTATTCTGTACATGGCACTGCACTTGCATTTGATTTGAGCGCGTGCGAAATGATACCCCCACCCCCACCCCCCTCTCCCAGTGAAATAGGGTAATTCTTTGCCGTTTTTCAAAGCGTCTATTCTTGTCTATACAACATTAGTATCACCCAACTAGTGGACTAATGCAAATCCTGCATTTTTATTGGCTACGCTACTAGAGGACTATTAGTAATAGTCCTCGAGTAGCAATCGAGCGTTACACTTTCTTTCGTTTTATTCCCAAATAAATATTTCTTCAACTTGCATTTGCTAACTTTATTATTGCCTTTTCTGTCCGACTAGTTGGGTAATACTAAAACAATTAGACCCTTCGCCCTCAAGGGCCACGGGTCTAATTGTTAATTATCAGTGCTGTCTTCTTTGAAGTAAAAACGAGGTCAGGTTTGCTCCTGTACTGTGAACGTACCAGATGGAGTTGCACTTTGCCCTCAAACATCACAGCAGCATAGTCCGCATTCAGATGAATGGCGCTCACAGTGCCCAGGTATTCCCTGTCTTTAAGCTGCTCAGTCCCTGTTGAAGGTAACACGATATACCTCAATACCAACCTCGTTTTCTTGGAACGTCCACTGATTGATTTACGGCCCGCGTGAATCGCGCTTGGGGCCATAAATTAACGTGAAATAACGAGGACCCGTAACTTCCAGTAAGGACCGAGAAAACGGGTTTAGTAAGATATTTGTTATATCTTTGAAGTAAATCGGGCGGACGAGAAAGGAAACTAGTTGAAGTCAAGCGACGGAGCACTTTCTTTGTAGTGGGCCGTAGAGCGCAAAACGGCCCTCATACTTGACCAATCACCGCAAGCCTTCAAACTGAGAGATATGATAACGAAAATAATGATATGAATGCCCGGCCTAACAAAGATAGTTTCGCACGTTATACGCGGAACAACAGAAGTTTGAACCAATCACATCGCAGGCCTGTGTAATAACCACGCCTTGTAAAATAACACTTGTGACTGAAAATTCCGAAGCCTTATTTGCCACAGGGCGGGTGATGATGAGTAAACGAGTATGTATTGCAAATTGATGATTGAATGAATTGAAGAGAAAAATCAGGGGCGGTTGTATTTCCTTGCGCTCTTTACACTGGCTTCAATGTTAGTATTCATGAAGATGCAATAAAAACATTCTGCGAGTTACCTTTGTCTGCTAATGAGTAAAACCAAGCACGGTTATTCATGCCCACTGCAAGATGATAAGGTCCAAGCGCTACAAAACTTGGTTCAACTATTATGTCTACGCTCAGAGGTCGCTCCTAAATTAAAAAAAAAAAAGACACACTCGAGTCAGTCACTAAATCTTAGCCATGCCTGCAATGTTCACAGTTAGGAAGAAGCATAGAGGCGGTTATTAAGAAGTACAATCACCAAGCCAGCAATAGGCCATATTCGTTTTCTCGGTATTGAACTGGATCTAGCATGAAGTGGAGGCTTTTGCGGGGGAATCTTTTCATATGTAAATGTATTCCCCCGCAAGAGCCTCCACTTCATGCTAGATCCAGTTCAATACCGAGAATACGAATATGGCCTATTGCTAGTAAACCTAAATTTCAGATGTGGCTAAAAGTAACTTAAACAAGATTAAACTCGAGACAATGTTGGTCAGCGGTCAGCTGGTTAGACGAGGCAGATTTCTACGTTTTCTTGATTAGTATAGGAGACAAAACTTCGCTTCATTAACAGTTAAGTGATAATGCCGGCAATACTAAGAGATTGTTTGGGGGTTACATTTGCCTGCAGCTCACCTGCATCACATTATCCACAACTGTCACCTGAGACAAGATCAAAACCAAACCAATTAAAGGAAAAAATAGACAATAGTCATTTATACTACATACAACAAAATTATTAAGATTTCTTATTCAGCATATTAACACATTATCAAAATTTGGTCATAGTGTGCAAACAACAAATCCTGTTTTATTATTCAACACCTTGTGACTATGTCCAGATATGGTCATGACGCTCTTCAATATTCTTCATGCACACTCGATAGATATCCTGGGATATTCGTATCTTTGTGTTTCGCGGACAGTTTTCTGTAGGAAACTCAGCAAAATGGGCCTTGTTATCAGTGCGTTGAATGATAAAACAATTATCCTGCATCAGTCTTCCGGAATATCGTTTGATTTTAGCCCACTCGGCCTACGTCCTCGTCGGCTAAGCATTGGGCGATATTCCGCGCGATTCAGCAGGATAACTGTTAAATGACAACAAATTATTGTTGCAACCTCGTGTAACTATTAAAGGTAATCGTTGTTTTTAACAAACGTAACCGAATAGGCCATTTCCGAATTATCTCGAGCCTCTTTTTCAAGCGAATCTAAGTGCTCATCCTTTCATATTATGCATATCAGTTTTCATCCACGTGAAAATGAGTTCAATTTGCGTGTGAATGAAAATTGATTTGGATATGGAAGGGTGAGCTCCTAGGCTCGCTGCGAAAAAGAGACCTAAGGTAATTAAAAAATGGCCTATCACACTAATTTTATACTTCACTGTAAAGGAGACTCGAAGATATCCGCTAGCGGGTCTGGAGCCCCCGGTCCAAATCCGCTAGCGGGTCTGGGGCCACATGGGTCCAAATCCGCTAGAGGCTCTGGGCCCCCGGGAGTCCAAATCTGTAAGCGGATTTGGACCCCTCACGGTATTACCCCTACCTAAGTTGTCAACCTAGGTCCACAACGGTTGGATAATAATTTGTCTTGATCTTTTGAACGGGAAACATAAGTTCTTTCAGGAATAAGGTTAGGGCTAGGGTAAGTTAACTCAAGAGGGGTCCGAATCCGCTGTAACACCTGCCTGAACTGTTGTTCCTAATACGATCAGTGGTTGTTGCCCTTGAATGTCTTTTTTTTTTTTCTCAGCTGTTTACTCTATATTCACCAAGAACTTTAACCACTGTTCAATTAGTGTTTCCTCGGGCACCATAAAGCTATATTGGTAGTTTAATAATATACCTCTTTCAGAGATGTTAGGTAGGATAATCTTGTACCATTGGCACTTCCCAGTACCGGTAGCTTAGTGAGGTATACATGAATAGCACCTACAGAAACAAACACAAGACTAATCTCTTTTAAACTGAATATGTGTGCAATGAATTATGACACTGAGAATCCACCATAATCTGAGGCAAGTATGTACCGAAATGAAACGCTACAGTTTTTTTTTAAGGAGCTCTGACATTATATTTTGGTCAGCAGTAAAATGCGTAAAAGTGTCCTTAAATCAAGGAAAACCGAAAAAATAATGAAGTAGTTTATTTATTCAAGACTGTGTTACTACACTGAGACTAAATACTGTAATCTGTTCCGGACCCCAAGGAAGGAAATGGATCGTAACTAAGAAACGTTTACCCCAATATTTTACAAGAGAAAAAGTTTGTGGCAAATAATACATTTGTGATGAAACAGAGAATTAACTCTGCAGTGTAAATTAAAGTGCTAGAGAAACCCATGAAAAACCCACTGGGCGTTAGCCCTAGTAAAGGGTATCAGGGAACCACACGAGGCAAAGAAAAAATTCTTATGACCTCGGTGGGAATCGAACCCACGACCTCCGGATTAGATCTACCGTTGCTCTGCCGACTAAGCTACGAGGTCGGACAGAGAAAGTCGGGGACGATTAAGGTGGTGAATCGCGGCGAAGAGAAAGTAAGGGTAATTTTTCTTTGCCTCGTGTGGTTCCCTGATACCCTTTACTAGGGCTAACGCCCAGTGGGTTTTTCATGGGTTTCTCTAGCACTTTAATTTACACTGCAGAGTTAATTCTCTGTTTCACCACTTGTGTTTATAGTGCTACGCAATACATTTGTGACTTTGACACATTTTTAAATGATTTTTTACGTACCTAGTTGCGTGCTAACAGCAAGCAGTTGACCATCATCTGTCCATGATATCCTATCAAGGCGCCCTGCAGAGAATAACACGACAACGCTGTTGTTGAAGACGCTATTTACGTAGCACAGTTTGGAAAAAACGTCAAACTATAACAAAAAGGTGTTCAGTTGAGCATTGTGAAACCAAATCCAACGCGTGCGTACCAATTGGGGCAAGCAAATTTTCATTTATCAAGCCTCTAAGGGCTGGAACAACTTAGACAATGACATTAAAAACAGTAAATCATTGTCCTTCTCTAAGGCAAAGCTTAAAGTTTGTAAATAATGTGCTATCTAATTGCTGAACTATTTTAAAATTAGTTTAATATTGTAATATCAATTTTTATCTTTTTTTTTTTTTTCAGTTTTTAACTTTATAAGTAGGTATTTTGCAGAGCCCCACTTAAAACTCCAAGGTGAGTGAGTCATATAATAATATTATATGGGTGCTCGGAAAATTCTTTTTCCGAGTATTTCGACTTGAGAACGCTTCTCCTTTATTTCACTTTATCAAGTCACCAATCCATTTATCATTTATTCACATTTAGCATTTAGACATTGTTGAGCCTTGCAGGATGGCAGGACACGTGTCACCCATATAAGAACCTAGTGTATGACCTTGCTCACAACGAGTCTCCCATAGCTCAGTGGTTAGAGCGTCCAACCGGTGTTCTGGAAGGTCATGGGTTCGACTCCTGTTGGGGGCTCGAAAAATTCTTTTTCCGAGCATTTCGACTTGAGAACGCTTCTCCGTTATTATTATTATTATTATTATTATTATTACTATTATTATTAGTTATTACTCTGGCCAATCACAACAAACGTAGACAGCGCAATGAGCCAATCAGCAATCAAAGTAACTATACGAAATTAGCGCCAAGCGCGGGAAAAAGACGTGTGACATCCGGTGACTGACCAATGGGCTTTACGATTAAGGGTGCATTATTTTCAAGTTGCCTATGCATGGATAAGAAACATGTACGTTTGCTTATTCACATTGGATATCCTGCGCCATATCATTGGCCTACATTGATAAGCTTTCACTAAGGCCCGTTTCAAACGTCGTGCTACTGCCGTGTCGAACTCAATTGATCGAATTAAATTCGACAGTAGCACGACTTGGTTTCAAACGTCGTGCTACTGCCGTGTCGAGCTGAATTCATAAATTATAAATACATTTTAAAAGTCAGCAAAACCGGTTTTTTATGGTTTGACGCATGTTTACGTACAGCAACAGCTTTCAATTCGACTGAATTAAATTCGACGTCTGAAACCAAGTAGTGCTGGAGTCGTGCTACAGTCCAGCCAGCTAAGCACGGCAGTAGCACGACGTTTGAAACTGGGCTTAAACAATCTAATGGGGAGATCTTCCTCTACGGGTCGACAGTTTTGACTTCAAAAGTGTCAGGTCAAAAGGCGTGGTAAAACAAACCATGGTTTGACTATAGTACTGTTCTGGTACGGAGCCGACGTCAGTGGCGGCAACCACTGGTTCAGTACAAACTAAAACAAAACTCTATGATGCGATAAATTTCGAAATTCTACAAGGCTTGTAACCTTGCGTGAAAATGCAAGTGGTACAAACCTCCTGCATCCTCCAAGGTGATGATGGCATAAATCTCCTTCATTTCTGTTAGGTCATGAATCTTCACGCTGAAAGGAAAGAAATGCAAATGTAATCCATGTCCTAAATTCGGGAGCTAGCACAGAAGACTGCTTTTTAAGGTTTCAATAGAGGAAAATGAAATAAAAGCACCATTTGTGCTCACGTCTTCAGCTGAATCACATAGCACTTGTACTGATTCTTGACAGCTATAATTGCCGTCACCTTCACGGATGTGTTGTGTAACTAATTTCTAAACGTTAATAAATTTGTTAGTACGACGATTCCCAATTAAAAACAAAAACAAAAACCAAATGCGATTGTTTTGTTCTGCTGGGCAAGGTAAGGGTTAGTAGCATCCTTACCAGTTGTCACCACAAGATGCAGCCTTGTTCAGCTCCAGAGACATGGCAATGCCAGTCAGTTCATCCTTATGGTCCCTAGTTTGGTATAATTCCTGTGTATTGAATTGCATGTGAACAGCTCAGCAAAATAATGACGAGGACGAAGACGAGGAAGATGATGATGACAGCAACAATTAGATGATGAGACGACATCAATAATGATAACAATGATGATGATAATGACAATGATAATGATGATGATAATGACGATGATGATGACAATGATGATGATGGTGATGATGACGATCATGATGATAATGATGGTGGTGATGATGATGATGATGATGATGATAACGATGGTGGTGATGATGATGATGATCATGATAATGATGATGATGATAACGATGATGATGCCAATACCCTTGATGATGATGACATACACATACATGTTAAATAGTCCAACGGATGACGGTTACATGAGTGACTTGATCTGCCCAAAACGAAAAAGTTACTGTTCAAATTTTCCTACCGAGAAGGAACTGAGAAGCAAGCACGTATTGGTCAGATTTACAAGTACAAGTACCTGTCCTATCTCCTTGATGTGCGTGGAGATGACAACAAAGAAGCCATTTGAAAAGCCAAGCATTATGTACCCATCGCCAAACCTACAGGGAAAGAACACATGCATTTCATTAAACACATTGCTGGTGTTATAATTGTAACTATGTGACGCGCTCGCAAAAAGCAGTATAGTGTAAACCCGCATCAAAGACCAAATGGATTAAGAATTTGGTAAAAAGAACACCATATGCGTAAAAACCAATTCAGCCTGATAAATTTAACTGGTTCTTATGTATCTTATATGTAAGGAAATAATGGGTACCAGCATATTTCTTAGGGTAATTTTTATGATGCTGTGTTGGTTATTTGGTTCAAGCACCTATGCCAAACCTACTACTACCTCTCATTTATCTGTGCCAGCAACTTCCTTGTAATTAATAACCAGTCCCTTGATTTGAGAGGATGGAGTCAATTAATAAAGCAGTGTCAATTGTGCAATACAGTGTATAATTTTCAGACAGAATTTAGGAACATGTTAAGAACAGTTTGAGGCTGATTTTTCACTAAGTATCCAATATATGATGACGGCATCAGCCTGAAACTGAAGAACATAGGTTCTTTTATGCGGGTTTTTACTGTATTGGGGATCATGCACGGTACGTGTCACGTACCTGAGTGTGTGTAACGCAATCAGGGATAGGAAGAGAAAAAGAGGAGAGACAAAAAGGACCCTGGGAACGAGTTTGAAGGAGGCCCCGATCACAAGTCAGCGGTCAGTATGCTATAGACCTGAGACGCACGTTCCTAACGAAAAAACAACACAGTCACATAGTGTGAACCGAGACCAGGGCGCAAAATCGCTTGGACCAAGTGCTAGATTTAAATGTAGGTTACACTTTTGTTCCATGCGCGTGACGCTAGAATCGAATTTCACTCGTTTGTCTGCGTACATGTGATTCTCAGTCCTTAGCATTTGGTTCAATCTCTCGTGTACGCCTCGGATAGATGTTACAGTTTTATTAGATTACTTCAGCTGCTTCAGTTTCTACCAGACAGGATAATATCTGTAAATTTTGTCGTTTTCTTTCTCTGTTATTCCTGATTGTCATTTTTTCGTAATTGTGAAATACAGGTATATTGTCTTTTAGTCGAAAGCACCAGACGTCTGTTACATGCAACTCGACTGAACCTCGATCCAGTTTAACTCGGATGCGTTTGAGGACTTTCTTCTTTCGAATAAATGGTTATGAAAGTTCTCAAGCCTGTCTGGTGCTAACTCCGCGTGCCTGCCCGCCTGACACCTGACGGTGCCACGTCACGGGCATGGCGAGTCGCGCAAGCCTTTTACCGCCAAAACGCTCCCAAAGAAAAGCATGTTCGTGGTTTTCCAAGAAAATCGTATTCTGTTTATTCGGCCATTGGGAGCACACTGAAGAGAACACTAGCTCTGTTCACTTCGAAAGCAAAATGGGTCCCAAAAGTAATCAAAATACGTACTACAGCTGCGTTACGCAGGTATCGGAACAACTGACATGGTTGACTTAGAAAACAATGGGGCAGCGTGTTGATAAGAACCAATTAAATAAGAGGTTACACTGAGATGTGGATGGCTTCTCCAAAATACCGTCTTTGTCAAAATACTTCCCAAAGGAACGAGCTCTAAGCGTATCGGTTATGGATTTCACTAACTTACCATCTGTAGGCTACAATATTCCCATAACGTTGCTGTTGAAAACAAGAGAAATCAGTCAAATGAGTACATTGGTGCATGTACTTCTACATGACTGTGTTCTATATCTGAGAAAAAAAGGTCATAAAGAACAGCAATCAAAACCGTCACTTTACCTGAAAAGCTAGTTCGATTGGATTGTCTGGATCGTTTAAGTTGTACAGGTACAAGGTTTTCTTTCCAACGATTATGCTGACCTAGATGTAAGAAACGTGATGTTCATAATAATAACGATCACTATATTTAAGTCTCAAATCTTTCCATTCGAGCACGGATGCTCTATTAATTTGGGAGACTAAATCAAATCAACTCTCAATCAAGAAAAATCAAATGTTGGTTTTTGAGGAGAGGGGAAAACCGGAGTACCCGGAGAAACCTCTCGGAGCAGAGTAGAGAGCCAACAAACTAGAACACCTTAGTGGAAGGCGGGCGCTCTCACCACTACGCCAACCCTGCTCCCCTGTTGATAGATCAATAATCAATACTCAGTTCTCCCCTCATGGCCGCAACCCTCGCCCTCCAACCAGCCCTGTCTTATGCTCTGCCCCTGGCTTCAGCCCAGCTGGCCCACCCCTCCTGTCCGCGCTTCATAGAGCAATATGTGGGGTTTGTTAAACAATGATAAACACTGGGCACCTAATTTAACGATTACACGTCGCTCAAGTAAACCCAAGTATGTGGTATAAGTTAGATAATCATTGGCTTTCTTCTTGAGTCAAATGTGTTTTTTCAGCCGTACTACAAGAAACCTAACCTTTGTGAGGTTCCACCCATGCAGTTCCCATGCGAAACAACTTTTATTACTACAACATTAGACAAGTACAAATTGAAATGCATACCCACCCGAAGGTAGCAAAGCTAATCGAGTCGCTAATCACCCCTCACTGAGGCAGACAATTTGAAAGGGAAGATTACAGTCAAGTCGAATTCCGATATAAAGTGCCAGGGGACGAGTAAAATGGGTTCGTTGTAACGAAGACTCGTCATAAATTAAATCGCGTTATAACGAATCTGTTCCAAAACAAAGAAACGTCGTGGTACCAGGTTTATGTGAACAACTGTTTTTGTCTTTAAATACGTTATCAAAACCGATAAGGCTGCGCAGACGCCGTCCAAGTGCCCTCAGAAAACATGTAAAATGGACTGTTGAGCAAATTGACTCAAAATGCACAGTATTTCACCCTTGTTCACCAGTTTTGCCATTATCTTCCGTTGCGTCACAATAGTTCTTCATTATGTTGTGGTAATTTGTTAAATGTTCATGGGCTTCAAGATTGATGTGCTCGTTACAACGGGCAATTCGTTATACCGGAGTAAGAGCTTCTCCTTCACACGGGCTGAACTTACAGGGGCACCCAACGAGAAACTTCGATGAAATGTTCGGGAGAGTCTACCCGTTCCAAGACTTTCGGATAATGCATTGCCAAAAAGCTACTGATTTCTTAACTAAAACATCACCTAAAGCGAATGATACACGGTTCAACATTTGTTAACCAACAAATGTTGCAGCTGCTGTTCAACAAATGTTGAACAGTGTATCATGTGATGTTGAACGTTGAAATATGCCGTTCAACATGTTGAAAGTTGTGAGACAAGAGTGTCGAAACGTTGGGTCGTGAATTGTAACTTTTTAAGTTACATTCATCAATTTTCAAACCAGAGTAGCATCAAACCATGTCTGATTGTCCACCTGGTTGCAGTGTGAACTTGAACACACCTTGTTGAACGTTGTTGAACGAAAATATAGCTTGGCTCTATTCCGCTCTACAAGTTGCCGCAACATTTGTTGCTCGTGTATCATTCGCTTAAAAGATTCGCAACCAGGGAAATCCAAGGGAAAATAGTAGATTTTCTTAGATTTTTGGAGGAGATATTTTTGCAATTTCTGGCTCTTGAAAAGGTCGCCCAGCATTTTCGGGTATGCAAATATTTCACAGAGAAGTTCTTCGAAGGTAACATCCGGCTAGCAATTTCTGAGATGAAGATTTCATTCCCTAAAATTTTCGGGCACTTCTATTTTCAGCTAAGACATCCGAACAGATCAAATTTTTCTAGCTGATTAAAACAACTCTTTAAACAGTCTTTAAACATTACAAGGAGCCTAGAAATATCCCCCTAAGGTTCTTTTTTTTGGTTAATTTGCTCGTTGGGTGCCCCTGAACTTAAACTATCGTCCGTTATAACGGAGATTTTGTTTTATCGGGGTTCTTCTATAAAAAATTATTAATACCACTGCATATTTTAAGATTTCAATTAATACTGAGTTGAGCTCGTAGAGTAGCTGGTATGACTTTTTTACCCCCCTCTAAGGCTTCAGATCGTTGTAATAATACAAAAACAAAGATCAAAGAAAAGTCATAGTAGTAATAAAATAAAACATTAAACTTACTGTGGTCTCCCCAATGGAGCTGCGCTCGTCTGTCTTCATCTCACTGAACTGAATGTCACTGGGATCTGCACGAATTGTGGCCTAGAATCAAAACCAAGCGAAAGCCGTCAGTGACAAGATGCTTGGTTTGCAGTTGTTTAAAGTAACACTCTAACAAAAAGGTCTTACGGACAAAGATTATGTATCTAAAACAAATATGGCAGATAGCCACACTCTGGAAAGACGTTAAGTAGCTATAACAGAAGGGCAAAGTTTAAACTTGATCTTTGTTTGAGTCTTCGTAATTCCCTACAGTATATACCAGACTAGAATATTAATTTTGCAGATGTATATGGAAAAAGGCCGCAGGTGACGACTGACAACAAGTCATGTACAAGTACACTGTATGTTATTTCATTGATTTCTAGCCTTTAATAGGCCACAACAACAATTTAGGACTTACATTTCCAAAGCCATTAAACTAGCCTGCAGTCCAACATTCACGCAGAGCAAATTTCAGGATAAATTTGGATTTTAAGACCAAGGCACCACTTACTTTTTACACCAATCTTAAGCCCTTTAGCCTGTGAGCAGGCTCTCCAGTTTTTCGTGGCAACGTGACTCACGGCTTTGCCGCGCGCATGAAAAGCGCCGCCACAAAAACTGGAGAGCCTGCTACAAGCCCTTTAATGTTAACGGGGACGTGACAACTATAACAAACGTTGTTTGAGGAACACCATTTGTAAGTTTAAGACCTACCAGTCCTTCCGATTTTTTAACCTATCGAAATGCAAATGTTGTTCAATATCCCGTTTTTTTATGCAATGTCCCATTAACTATGCCACATTTCCCTGAAAAAAATTTGCCGAGTCTCCCGACTCCCGGGAAAAGTCTCCAGATTCCCGGAAGAATTTTGTTTTTCTCCCAAAACAGGTTTTGTTAGAGTTGTCACCCCCTGTAATTTTAGTTTACACTAGCTATTCATGTCATAAACAAAACTCGCGTGCTTACCTGTCTGATTGTATCTCCATCAACATTACTAACAGTGATACATTTGTCTTCACCACCAAGAGCTAACAAATTCTGAGAAACAACAACAATGATAATTTAGTTACAATAATAATTTACTGTGAAACTCAGAAAACTGTGAACACTACAGATTATTTCTGGAATGTCTATTGTGTTGCAAAAGAAAATGGTCTAAATTTTGTGATGTATTATTATTTTTATTTTTCTAGTTTGCTGTGGGCCAAACATTTATTCGTGTGTGTAACTACTATCCTCAATAAATAAAGGCATTTTTAACTTACCGGTACTTAATAATAATAATAATAATCACTTTATTGATATTAGTCTCAAATCTCTCTAGCCGAGCACAGGTGCTCTACTTATTGGGAAGACTTGATCAAATCACTCTAAAATAAAAATACTTTACTGACGACTCTCCTAAAGGGCATTTCAGAGACAATGAAACAAATATTAAATACAAATCAAAACAACAGAGTTAAGAATCCCATGTACCGGGAGACTGACCAGTTGGCTATTTACATGTACAAGGATGACCGAGGAGTTGAACCTGAGGCACAAACCCAGAACAACACTAGCTAGTGGCCAAAGCGGGATTTGAACATGGGCCACCGCATTGACAATCAAATCAAAAGTTGGTTTTTACCGACCTCTGAGTTCCATGCTCCACAAACTATTTTCTTTGTATGCTTTCCAAGAATGGGAACTTTCCTGCAATAAACATTGTCATCTGTGATCATTTCAATTTGCAAATGGCTGAATTGGTTTGTTGATATGCAGTGTTCCTCTGGCGGGTGCAGCCTACATACTGTACAGTGTGGCTCAGAGATAAGCAAACCAAAATGTGCGAGTAATATGCACATACTGTACACTGTAATACGCATTTAAGATTATATAGGTACACATACCAGTGTTGACATATGCCCATATGTTGTGGTTCAAATTTATCTTAAAAATTTTCAAACCAGTTTATTTTTTGTTTTCCTTTGTCTCAGATTATGGACTAATGACTCTGAGACAAAGGGATATCAAAATTAAACTGGTTTGAAAAATTTTTAAACCAAAGAAAAAATTGAACCACAACACTACACATACACACCTTTTACTAACCAAGTTCGAGGTCCGTACTGTAAGTTACAGACCAAGTTTTTTCCCGTTCACTTATGGCCCAAGCGCAAAGCATGTGGGCCATAAATCAACGGGAAAAAATGAGGATCCATAACTTACAGTACAGACCAAGAAAACAAGGTTAGTAAGATATTTATTATATCTTTGAGGTTAATCAGGCATGAGAGAAAGAAAACTTTCAAATTTAGTGGGCCGTACAGTAAGGTATGGCCTGCAAAATTGACCAATCACAGCGTGTGCACTAACTGAGAGATATAATAAACAGTTATATGAGTACATGTATGTGTCATTAGTATGTATGTTTGTTTTTTCTATTGAGGAAAACTGTAGGTTGAACTGTAAGCAAGAATGAACTTAGTAGCAACAGATTTAATCACCTTGATGTTTGATGGTTGTACATCAGCAAATTTCCTTTGGAAGTGCCTGAAGATGGGAGAAACCATACAGTATAAATTATGTACAGTCATGCAGTGTAGTTGGCTGCAAATACTTTTATCAGTTGCTTGTTTAAAATTATTATAATATGTATATTTGTTTGTATTAAGATTGTAAAAAAAAAACCATCACAAGGCTACTAAAAAAATCAATTATTCATTATTTAACATGAAATACACTGAATAGTACATGCATGTACAAATGTAAACTAATAGAATATTTACTCAGGGACAGCTACATTGTACAATTTCTAATTTTAGTTTGTACCAGCTGCCACGAAAAATTGTTGCAGACCCTAATACAAAGTAAGTCCTGGAAAGGAAGACTAAAGTAATCATGTAATAATAATAATACTATTATTATTATTATTATTATTATTATTATTATTGAAAGGGTTTACACTGAATCCCAAGTAATCACCAAGTCATGTCTGAGCCAAACTACTCATCAGTCATGCATCTCTTCCCCTTCCCCCCGCACCTCCCTCCCTCTCTCTTGCCGGTCCTCTAGTCCTCATCTTCGTCAACCTATTGTAATCATTCCTTCCCTCTATTATCAGTGTCTGTCCTCCTCAATATTTTGGCTATTTGTTTCCCTCCCTCCTTTTTTGCATCCCTCCTTTTTCCTTTTTCCCATTTGCCTCTGTCCCTCTCCTTCCTCCTCCTCCCCCTCCCCTCCCCCCTCCCTCTCTCCAACCCTGTTCCCTCTTTCCTCTCCCCTCTGCTCCTGTCCTACATCTCACGCCCCTACATGTAACTTCACCTCTTCTCCCAGGCTCCTTCCTTCTCTCCAAATCCCACTCATCATTCTTCCTCTTTCCTCATTTATGAACATTAAACAACTCACCTATTGCCAGTTGTTCTCCCACTTTTGACCAAAGTAAGAATGTCAAACCTTCCCTAAACAATTTTTAAAAAAAATTAATACCAGATTCTGTACAAATTCACAGTTAGAGGGGGAGGCATGACTGCTCCCTCTCTCTCTCTCTCTCTCTCTCTTGAAAGTTATTAAAAATTTTACCAGCAAGTCATACTACATACATGTACAAAGTGCTCTTTACATGTAAAATGTTTACAACTTTTGAAAATTTAAATTAATTTAATAATCAATGTACAAAATCAATCTTAAAAAGCCACAGCTCATCAGGGAGGGCAGTACAATAGTACAGCTGTCCATCATTGACTAAATAGTCCTTACAGTAACTAAACATTGCCTTTTTTAAAAAGACTTCAAATGCAATTTCAGGGTGTGAAATTTTGTGACTTAATAATGTGGCTAAATGCAATTTAGACAAAGTTAAACTTGAGCCAATACTTGCAGCGGTTTTTCTCATTCATGGAAGTAATCTGCAAGGTGGGCACCCGTCGAATTTACATGTGCTTGACTTCAAGCGAACACTGTGGATCATCCCTTGCAATCTTTGCAGATTCATTCAGCTTTTGCAAATCCTTGCAGATTAATTCAACCTTTGCTTAGTTCTTTGAGTGAATTTTTGGTCTGGTTTTTGGTCTGATTCTGGTGCTGTTCCCTCCCACCCATTAATGGTTAAGGTTGTTAAGTAATTGCTAAGTGGGTAATTATTCCACTGAAGTTCTTTCAGTGTGACGGTGCCTGTTGGTGGCTGCTCATTGGGGTGGTTCCTCCTCACAGGGTTGCCATGGTTACCTCCCTGCTGCACCTTGAATTGCTTAGGATCCTGCCAACCTCTATCACAGGCACCAACTTCCAAGCTCATCAATTGGTAATGAGTTTAAAAATTTATTAACAAGTCCTTTAAGCACAATTTGCACTGTATTATTAATAATGAAAAAGAACATCTGTCAGCTAATGTTTGTAAAGGCAAAAGTGGTGGGGATGGTACCTTAGGCCACTTTCCAACTGTGAAGTCTTGTGAGAATTAGCATCCCATAAGTAAACAATACCTGAAAGTAAAGTAATGTTGTACATGTAAATTCAAGTCATGTTAATCAGTAAGGTGCATCAGCTAAAGGGAACTGATGATTCCAACTTCCATAATAATTATAAAGCCATAAAAATATTGCAAAAAGCTACACGTACTTGGCTGCATAAAGGCAAGTAACCCAAGCTTTGAAGTTTATAAATTATACATTCAAGGAAACAAAATAAAAGAGTATTAAAAACTAATAATAAAATAAATAACAACATTAATGATAATAATAATAATAATAATAATAATAATAATAATAAGAAGAAGAAGAAGAAGAAGAAGAAGAAGAAGAAGAAGAAGAAGAAGAAGAAGAAGAACTCTGCAAAGCTTTGCACAAGTCATAAATATGCATATGTTTACCATTTTTATCCTGTATTATTGCTAAGGTATCCCCATCTTTGTCCCATGCCATCCCAGTACACTGCCTAAAAGAAACATATTACACAATCCTTGATCATTGCATTATATCATTGATATAACTATAAATTTACATGTCTTTTGAATGCACCCCTCACAAAACTGTATTAATTAGCCTGCGAATGAACTTGTACATGGATATACAAAGAAGATTGCTTTGCTATCCAATTAAAACAGTATTTAAACAACTTCAGGTAAATACACAAATCTTCAAACTTTAATTGGCAATTGCATTTTCCTAGGCAAATGGGAAAGCACATCTATTACATGTGCACATGCGCCGGTGCTGGTCCAAAGTTTTAGAACTTGTTGGTATAAAGGAAAACATCTTTAAAGACTCTCTGTCGACCGGCATGCATTGCGTGCCCCATCTTAAGTTTCGTGGACCACGAAACCTCCAGATGTTGATTTATTAGTTTGTCTCGGTGTTCAATCCCTCAAAATCCAAGACATCTATCCAGTTTATTCAGCATTTATTGTTCGATATAAGAAGTTTGACTATCTTATATAATTAAGATCAGGATATTTTGTTCTGCATCGGTCGTCTATTAGATATTTGGAAGTTAAGCAAGAAGCGATACATCAGTAACACATAAGTTTGCTATGGCGCCGGGTACGAAGAACCGCAGTGGAAGAGCAATAAAGAATACAAGAGGCTTACTGTTCAAGGACAGTGGATGAGCAAACAAAGCTTTACACGGATTCTTAAAGCACAGCAACAGCGAGTTCATCCAAATATAGTTATTATACTCAGTTGTATACTGCAAGTAAGTGTGATAATTCATGGCTAGTACTCAATTGAACATGTTATTTTGAGTTTCTTCGGCTGGGCGCCGTTTGACGCTTCTAATGCTGTACTAATAACATCAATAAAGTCAAAAGCCATGAATCTTTTGGTAGAAGTTGTTTTCTATTACAAGTAGAACATGGAAACATAGCCTCTTCCATTTATAAGCCAAAAATATGTTCTCTCGTTTGCACATTGTTTTTGCACAGTCCCGCATTTGCATTTCCTATATTTGTTTATGTTCTATTGGCCACAGGCAGTACCATCATTTTGCTTGGTTTTACAAGTGGATTTGCAGTGCAATAAGACCTATTTATTTTTTCTTATCCCACATCTCCCTTCCTGTAAAGCGGCTTTCTTCAACATTCGATCGCGTCCATGACGCCGATCAAATTAGAGGTTTCAAATCCTTCAGACACTAAAAACATGAACGGACCACACGCCGGTAACTGTTTCCCGTCAAAAGCTAGCCTTCTTGCAACATTCCTGCCGGTATATTTGACTGCAATATGCCGTTCGGAATTCCCTCACATATGAATCACCATTAACGGTTGATCCCAAAACAACAACAAACGCACGCAAAGCAGGCCGGTCGACAGAGAGTCTTTAAAGGGAACCTCCACTCTCGTGACAAATTGATGCTAAATTCTTGGAAATGATTACAAGTATCCAGAATTTACTTGAAAACATGAAAATATCTTTTCAGTGTACAAACAATTAAGTACCACTAACACTTATTTTCATTTTTAACTTTCCCGGGCACCGCTATTTCGGATTATATGATGCCATTATTTGCATGCAGCTATTGTCAGGAGGTCAGTGAAGCAGAAAATCTTTTGTGTTAAACAATGGCTCCAACCAATTTATATCATTAAATCCAAAACGGCAGCACCTGGGAAATTTAAAAATGGAAATAGCATCAATAATACCCAATTGTTTGTATACTGAAAAGATAATTATTTCCACATTTTTAAGTAAATTTTGGAATCTGGTAATCCTTTCCAACAATTATTAGCATCAATTTATTGTAAGAGTGGAGGTTTCCTTTAACATTAATTCATCATTTATGTGATTACTTTCCAATGGATGGATGGGTGTAAACGGCACATTGTGATAATTGGTCATGACAAGTTTGTGATTAAAGTATACATTATGATGGTGCACAAATGATGTCATGTGTCGAAGAAAGTAAAACATATAAACAATGTATAAAACAAGTGTATCTGTGTGTGTACTCTGAAAATTAAGGTGTCAAAATGTGATAAGAGCTCAGCTGGCCAGTTCATAGCATACTCCTTTCTTACCATGTTTTGATGTCATCCATACAAGTACTGAGACCAGTCAGTGCTAAGGCAAAATTTTATATTATTATTATTATTATTATTATTATTATTATTATTATTATTATTATTAATATCATCACTGACCCTTGGAGGTTGATCTCATCTATTTGCTCCCCATGGCGATCATACAGCACAACAACTCTGTTTGCCCTATAAACAATTTAATACAAGATAACAACGATTCTAGTACATGTATTACATGTAAGTCAGTGCCAAAAATCAGTAGTATTACCAATACCCTGTACACAAATATTGTAATGCACAATTAATGACAGCTTCATATGTACAGTCCTCTTATTAATAAAATTAAATTAATAATTTTACTATTCAGTATTGTTTTAATTTGTCAGGGTTACACATGGCAGTTTTAACAAAACCAAATAACAATTGCTTCTTAGTTCACGTCTTTACAGGTGCTCTTTCAGCCGTGTTGGAAAGGGACTGCTTTTGTGATGTTTTCTTTCTTCCTTTCTTTTACTTGCACTCATCTGTATCTCGGGTGCATTTTAAAAGATTAATCAAAATCACTATTACAATGGATCCATTGACAACTGGCACTCAGAACCTTAAGCGCACTTTCACATTTGGAGCAGAGATTCAAGGTACAGTATGGCTAAGTTATAAACAGACTTTTGTACTGATGCTCACTGAGTCAGTTTGAAAATTACCCCATAAAAAATTTAAAACATTACTTCACATTGTCTCCTTTCACCATCAACCCTCCAAGTTGCGACCATTTTAGTCGCCATGGCGACTAGAATTTTGGAGCTGGCGACTAACTTGAAAGGGAAGTCGCCAAACATGAAAAGCTGAAGGCAATTCTGCAATGGACTTTTAATTGCACAATCATGGACGTAATTTGCCACTGACAACTCACCCAGTCACAGCTAAATAGTTTCCAAGTTTCTGTTGCCAACAATACGTCACTGCACCTCCTCCAGTCACCTTCTCAGGAACACTGAACACACGCTTAGAGAAATGAGAAAAACAGTATTCCTAGACATTCACAGCTCGAAAAACATGGTTGAAGTGTCTAAATGTCCAGCAGCCAGACAAAATCTAGATCTGGCTTCAAATAACTATTATTACCAGCAGCCTGATTCGAGCTTCCTTTTAAGGGCCCTGTTACCTTCAGCTATAACCTTGGTACCACAGGTAGATTACGCATGTTTTAGGTAACAGATTAGGGCTAGGAGTCAAAGAATATGGATGTTTGTATTAGCTTTGAAGATAATGACAGGCTGCTAGTCATTTTTAGACAATTAATGTTACTGTATTGTCACCTCCGTACCAATTAATTTGATAGTTTAGTCTATAAATGGAGTCACTATATCGTAGTTTAGATAGATAAATTCTTCGATTTCCCTGAATTTGTCAAAAAATATCGGACTGCCAGTCATTTATTGTTTTCACAGCCTTTTCCGGCTGCCGGACATCTAGAGACAACCTAAAACTTTAGCTGGCTAGTTTCTAGAATACCCGGCCACTTATTTGCATGTGAATAGTGAGTATTGTTATCTGTCTCGTTCTTCAAACGATGTCGCTACAAGAAGACAATAGTGGTCAGAAGTGGCCGGGTATTCTGAAATTGCTCCCTTTAGCTTATCATGATGAACCATATTACGAACAAACCTAAAAGTTCTAATACGAATACAACTGCTACCATTAGTTGTAAATCTAAATCGAGCCATGGTATGGCTCTTTATTAAATAATCAACCAAGTTAACAAGAAATAAAAAAAAAATGTCTTGTAATCGTATTTATGGTAAACTGATCGGATTCCTTCGATTTTATTGAGACTTAATTTTTATCACTGACGCGTCTCACGAACATTTAACACACTGGACTAATTTTTTTAACACTAATAATCGAGTTTACCCCAGCTTTTTAAAATCATACTGAAATCTAAGGAATAGCAACTCACAATTTCAATTCACAATCTAGCCCCTTTCGTTTAATCTTTGTATATTAAGTGATTACTTGTTTTCCTTCACCAGAAAGTTTGTTTGTTTGCCATGGAGACGATTAGCAAAGTCGGCATTTTTCGGACTCGGTAACTATTTCAATAGCCATAAGAAATAGCATGGAAGATTTATTGAAAAACATAAAAAATTACCTTCATGATTCCTCTTTTTACGCAAAGGATGGAGCGAATATCTCTTGTTCGGGGAGGAATCAACTACATTGTAACTCTGTCCGCCATTTTGAACTTGCAAAATCTGTACAGCGGATGACCTTTTTCCCAAGGGAGACGCTATGTAAGAAACATCGTACATTCTCGGTGATAACAATCAGTGCACAGCACAGATCTAGATGAAGATACAGCTAGCTGATACACACTGGCATATAGGTGTGTACAATCTTTCGCATTTCCACCCTGTTGTCCTGACTACTCTGAGTCTAAAACGTAACTTGACTGAGATACCACTCTCATACTGAGTTCAGGATGAATGCATGTACACATTATTCCACCGACTTCAATCTAGATTATTATAATTAAGCTTAGTATAATTATGATTAGTATAATTTCGAAAACCGACGCGATGTGCTCGTAATGAAAACTTCGGAAGGACTGATCAAAGTCTAATGTACATTTACTTATTTTAAAAGGTTCACGTGTCAATCATAAAATAGAGCTGTACAAACAAAACTATATTGTTTCAAGTGGTTGCGCAATACGTTCTCACGTAGGGGCGAATCCAGCGTCTCCAATGTTTACAACAGCAAGCAAATGGATTGCATTTTGACTGAAAAAAAAAAAAAGCTTATTCTTTTTTCAAATTCTCTCACGTTATCTTGAAGGCATGGCCAAAAATGTACTATGGCATCGCTTTTCCTGCAAAAAAATTGATTGATATCAGCTGTCTCCTACATTTCAAGGAATGTTTTGGCAAGAGTAAAGAGTCATAAGTAGCAAACGGTTTGGGTTAGAAAACAGCAAAACTCCCATGACAGTGCCCCTTTAAGACCTTTGTGGGAACCATTGGAAGTAAGAGACTCGCTTTAACTTGTAGCCGGGTGATACAGAAGTCTTTGATTTTGCAGGGCTGGAGCTTGGGATGGAAACGACTCGATAATTGGCCTTTCCCAAATTCAAAAGGGAACTGGGGCGAGTTTCAAATTTTGAAGTAATCGATAAATTAACACCATCACATGAAAGATAGCATTGAGTTTAGTCGTTTGACCAAGTTTGATCCTGTTAGGTTGAACAGAGACATAGTTATGGACCTTGAAACATGGTTCAAAATCCATACAAACGTCTCTAATTTTGAGGCTGCGTCCCCCAAAACCATGGTTTTGGAAAGGCCAATTTCAGTACGAGGTTCGAAACCGTCTTGCAAGTTGGCAGCAATTGTGGAGCTCGGCCACGCTCTTAACATTTCCAGTAACAAGTAAAAATTTCAACGATAACTGAAAAAATGCAAAACGTTGGAAAAATTGAGGACGAATTCAAGATATTTGTGGCGCGATGCGAGCACAAAATTCCGCAATATCTGAGTGCATGGCGCGATCTAGACCTATGGATAAGAGCTAGGAAGGTGGGGAGGAGGATGGGTCGCTCTCAACACTGTTTTTGTCCCTTGCACGGTTTTTATCCTGTTGTAGTCCAATTGTAGTCCAACAACAGGAAGGAAGCTCCCCTAGATCTGACATGTAAGAATCCCCCCTTGGTTAGTGCTACTGCCGGGTTATGAGAGGGATAGGTGCGAAGTTACCCAGACTGATAGAAAGGATCAATAGTTGCAAACAAAAATGCTGTTGGCAACTAACTGAACCCGAGATTCTACAGCCTGCAGTTAACGATGTGTGACGTGAACCCCTTTTCCAAAGTGTAATTAATCAAAACCAGTACTACGGCAATAGAATGAATTTGAGTTGAATTCATTTTTATCTGAATTGAGACACTGAAATTTTAACAGCATGTATCCTTAACAGAATTGCATTATCCCACAGTTATTCGTCTGTTAGGTATTACGCATTTTGAACAGCATTCTCTTATGTTACTTTGTTTTGTAAGCAAAATATTATTCGATTTTGCATTTCTCCGTACCAAACCTAACTTAACAGCTTGTTTGGATAGCAATTAAATACAGTCCAACCCCCGGTTAAGAGGCCACCCATCTACATGTAGACGAAACATCAGTGTACAATCACCGGTTATTTGTTCCCATTTCTCAATAACTCGAACTCCCGCTAGATCGAACTTTTTCAGGTTTCCCTTGATCGTGAATGAAGGTTCGACCGCGCGAGTTCGATCTGGAGTAAACAGCGGTATTCTTCTATTTTTATCGTTTCATTGCATCGCCCGTAACAAACCCGTCATCCCCTCGAGAAAAGCGACACAAATCTCTCTGCAGAAATTATTATAGATCAGTCAAATGCAATATACAATTAAGCCATGGCAATTAAAAAAAATCTCATATAAAAGTTAAATTAAACAACGAGCTCACCTGCTGTTCGACATTTCGAGCATTTCCTTTTAAAGGTAGTAGAACTTTCGACGCTCCTATCGGATCCAGCCTGTTGGTTGACGCTATAAATGCAATAATTACTTGTATTGAAGCTAGGAGGAGAAAAAGGTGCAACAATGCAGACTAAGCGAATTGCTTTTGTAAGTCCGTCAAAACCTAGACTACCCAATCAATAGCCTTGCACTGGATTTCATATGTTGCTAAAGTGTAATATTTATGCACCAATTAAACAGAGAGTGCGTGTACTGAACAATTGATATTTTGTTAAGGCCCTTCGGATGTCAACAGATATCTGTTGTTTGGGCTACGCAGACTGTTCAGTGTCTCTTGATGGGAGAAAAATTCATATAATGACGCTACCCTTCTCAAAAGGTACTAGTTTGCCAAGTCTTTACTCGCTTTATAAATTATTAGGGTTTTCGTGAAGTTACTCAGTGTGGACGAATATTTTTCCTGGAGATCAAGTCAACACAAGAAGTGTTTTTAGATAGACCATGCACCTTCTTGTCGTAGTCGAAGTTTGCCGACACAGCTAGTGACTGGTCAAATATGTTCTGCATCTAATATTTCTTGCAAATGCAGTTAGGAGGAGGTTTTGTCAACGACCCAAAGTATTCCTGGCGGCAAAATGTGAAATTTTCATCCTCTGTTCGGGGCAGGTGTTCACATTGAGAAAACTAAAACTATTAAGGGCCACCTCATTTAAATAAAAATAGTTAGTTTATACAGATATCATTTTTCAATTTCTATGTGAGATTTTTGGCAAAGATCGAGTATAGACATACTGATTGTGTTACGGTTGTGGTCGAAAACAGACTGTAGAACATTTTTTAAACCTTTTTTTTTTTCTTTTGCGTTATTTTGCCTTTTTAGCTATTGACCAAAAACATTGATTTTCCGTTTATATTGCTTTGCAAATTTTAGATGTGGCGTTCTAGTGATCTCGAAGCACATATATTTGTAAAATACTTGAAAACATCAAGCGCTAGTTTGTTTTCGAACAGAAATGATCTCAAATCTTAACCGTTTCTCGATATATGAACAAGGGAAAGTAACCAGCCATAGTCTAAGACAGATCTTTATTACTATACTTCAGAATTGTGTCAACTTCTTAAGATTCGAGATGAAGAAAATCTTAATTAGCTTATTTTTAATAGAACGCAGATATTTATCATTTCCTTCAAAAGCGTTAATGTGCCAAGTTGGCAGCAGCTAAGCTTTTCTGCTTACCCCGGCCCACCTTCAAAAACTGTCCGTCTCGGTTTACAGGAAAGTAAACGGATACGAATTTGCAATGCACTGATTATCTTTCTTGTGTCTATGTAAGTGAATTCCCTCGGGTGACCCTCTCACATCTTCTTAAAATTTTCTTTTGGAAAACATTTGATAGAACCACATAACAAGTGGGTGTTTTTCAGTTTTTCGACTCGTTGGGCAGGTGGTTTCATTCAAAAGCATCCAAAAGAGGACAACGTATTTTACAGCACAACGCCAACTGGCCAATGACTTACATTTATCGCACTAAAAATCTTCATTTAATAGTATCATTTCTTCAAAAGCAAAATACTATGGTAGCCATGGTTTGCAAAAACGAGAAAAAAAAACGTAAAACTAGCATTTTACCGTATTTTCCATATTTTACAGCTAGCAGAAATAGTACCAAAATCAGTGACGCGGTGGTAATTCAATAAATGACTCAAGCCTGTCATGGTGCCTTCCCACTTTATTAACGAAATGCATTAATAAACGATTGAAATATTGATTGTTGACTTCAAGCAACAGCATGACTGAGTTAGAGTTTTGGAAGCTTTTCTTCTTCTTTCTGCAAATCAGACAATTTCGTCCAGTACCAGTGTGGCAGTTCATAAAATGTACGTATTTGTTAGTGTTTATAAAGTTTCACTAAGAAGGCACTCCTTCCGGTTTTGAGAATCTTCCCAGCCAATATCTTTGGTAACTTCATCTTTCTTGCTTATTAACAATTTATGAGCTTTCACAGATATATAGAATTGAATTTTCCAAGGTTAAAGCTGCGGACAATGATAGAAGTACATTTTGTTGTCATACTCCACTCTGCGTAGTCTTCAAGCATTAAATTTTCAGAATTCACAACAATTTTTCTATGAATTTGTAACAAAAGAGACGGTATTTGAAATTAACTTTCATTAAATTAACCTGATGCATGAGATTTTTAAAAATTAATATCCTATTTTGAAGCTGTCATTAAGCTTCTGTTATTATTTAAACAAACGTCTGTTCTGTACCAACGCGAAATGTAAATGACCAAACACACATGCACGTAATGGCGGGAGGACACAAGCCCCAAAGCACTGTTTAGTTTTAAACACCTTGGATTTAAAATCTAAAAAAATTGCAAGCTAACATTTCTAACTTAAAGTGCGTCCGTAGATTCCTGACTCAGTACAAAGAATTTGAAATACCGGCTGTTCTCACAAGGATGAACTTCGATATCTGACTGGAACTTCGAAAACGCACGGATTGAATCAGAACCTGAGACAAAAGAGTAAGTCAGTATTCTTCACTTTCGTCTATCATCTGTTATGTCCGATTAGTTTGCCAGTGGTCTTGTAAATGAACTAAATGAACGAAATGAGGCTGTTCGGAGTTAAAAATTTCAGTCGTGCTGATACAACAGGGCTTAAAGATGATTGAAATCAATTTAATACGGTGTGTGACCAACGCGTATGTTATTTTTAAATGCGACATTCGCATTTAAAAACCGCAAACTTCGCAAGCTGGGAAGTCCAAATTTAAGAACTTCCCATACTTTATCACTTAAGAAAATAAATTTAGAACGCCAGATCTGCACACAACTTTATATGACCAAAAGACAGAAGTATGAAAGTGGGATTCACTCAACGCTTGTAACTGACAGTGACTGCAGAAGTTGACATTTTGAGCGACAGACAAAAAACCCGAGGCTTCGAGGCTTCTGCCTCTTCATCAATGGAGAAATGTGGCTGAAAAGAAATCAACGAACACTGGTAAATGTGAGTCAGTTTTCTTCCATAAACTGGACTCATTGAACATTTCGCGGAAATGAGGTGTTTCGTTGGCTGAAAATTTGCGTGCCAACCATTAAGAGGTGTGTTCCATGCTACAGGTCACGATAGGATAAAAAGATGCTAAGTTGCATTAATTTACCTTTCAACCAAATAAAGTTGCATATACTAGTGACCAGTTTTAATGCCGTACATTTAAAACTCGCCAAATTTGTGAACTAGAATCGACCAGTTTAACAGTGTCCGAACCTTTCCGGTTTTGATAATTTAGGGCACCAGCTGCTATGGATGTATTTGTGAATGATATTACATGTTGAGGTAAGGAAATTAACGGCATGAAGTAAGCTGGCAGAGAGTTTCAAAGCAGATAATTGCGTTCTGAAACTGTCACTTCACAGTATGGCTGCTTGAGCCATCTAACAACAGAGGAACACCTACGGGTTGGTCGTTCACATTCAGGCCGAGCCTTGAATTGTCTCTCCTTTTTCAATTGATAAAGCAAGTATTACTTATTCTTAATCTTTTTCTCTTTCCATTTGGCGCTGACTCATTTTTGGGTGTGATGAGTGTAATCCAGGCTATAGAAAAAATGCATTAGTCAGCAAATTAACCACATGCGTATGTGCGCCCTTTACTTCAGTTTAAGAGTTGCTTGGCGTGAACCTTGAGTAACAGGCTCGAAGTAAATAGAGCGATGTATGCAGACACGCTTCCTAAACTGGAATTGAATTTTAGCTCGACGTAACAGAACTAATATATGTTTCGACTGAACTAGGTTCTAGTGACCGTATGCCAGATAAATTGTCGGTCGGTTGTTAAATTGTTTCATGAAGAAAACACTCCAGTGAAATGTCTCACATCACGACAAAAAAAAAAAGGATTTGCCAGGAAATGGCAGAACTGAAGCAAACAGCTTGTTGCTGAGACATCTGATGAGCATGACACACTACGTGCAAGTGGCATGGAGTATTTACTTTTCGCGAAATATGCTATGACAGCTGTTGGCTCTCCTGAAACAGCTAATTAAAAGAAGAGAAAAAATAGGCAATCAAGGACTGCATGCGGCTAGCTGTAATGTAAATGATAACTATGAAATATAGGGGTAGAGTAGAAAATTGTCCAGTCAAGAAATATATATAGTTAGAGGCCTGTCATGCAATTTTCCTTTGCGTGTAGTACTGGGATTCCTGCATGTGTGACTAAATTATCTCTAAGAAATTCGTTCTATGGTCTTCTTGAAGAAAAAAAAATGTTTTTAGTGCGATGATAAAAGCGCACACAGAACTGTTGTAAGATACCCAAAGTTCGATGTATCTCAGCAGTTTTTATTAAGTTCAAATGTAAGAACATTTAACAGCTATGAAATATCAACTGAATAATGACACTGCCTAGCATATGATCAATATAGGCATTTTAGTTAAACAACTGGCGTGCCTTTACCGAAAAATGTGCTGTAAGCAAACTGAATTCGAAAATGAATAGGTCTCCCTTAAGTCAACCAACACAGAAAAACAAAATTAAAACAATGTTCAAAATGTTCAACGTTTAGTATTTAAGTCTGCAAATCTGTAGGGCAGATAAGCACTCTTGGTTTCTTGTCCTCTGTGCTGCTGGAACGGGACGGTTTGTTTCTATAACAGGCGACGTCTTGCTCACAGGAGACTTGAGTTCTCTGGGCTGAAAGGCTTTGCTGGCATCACAGGTTCTCGTGGCGTTTCCTAGCGACTGACTTCTGCCACAGGTGTACTAACAACGGTAGTCCGCCTGTCTTGTGTTGGGGTTTCTGCTGTAGGCTTCAGGAACTGCCTATTTCTTCTCACTGTGCTACCACCCGATTTAACTAAGTATATGACCTTTCTGAAGCTTCTCGACACAGGTACCACGTTTCCACGCATGATCTCTTCCAAGGGACACAACTCTTACTTCCTGTCTAATTTCAAGTTCCGGCAAATTCTTTCCCGAACGATCATGGTAAAACTTGGTCTTCTTCCTTTTCCACATGAGCTTCTCTGCATAGCTCTGAACATGTTTAGGATGCAGGAGACTTGACGCCGTGGGCACTAGAGCGCGAGTTCCTCACGATATCAGTCTCTGAGATAGGCTTGTTATCTATAGCTTCTGTGGGAGTATTTCTGTAATCTAGCAGAGCAAGCTAATGGCCGATGGGCTTTGTTGAACAACAGCTTCACCACCTTGACTGAGGCTTCTCCCTTGTCGTTCGACTTTGGGCAGTGCGGTGAGGATGTGACATAATTCAACTCCCAGCTAAGTGAAAACTCGCAAAATTCTTGGCTGGTGTACTAAGGTCCGTTGTCTGAAAGAATAGTGTCCGGAATCTCATGTCTACTAAATTATTCCTTAAGCACTTGAATAATTGCAGGACGGTGAGGTGGTGTCCTGAACCTCATTCACTTCAGCAAAATCTGAGCAGTAGTCAACGACTGTCAGGTAATTCTTTCCACTCACAGTGAACAGATCTGTGGCTCCTCTGCTCCATGGTCTGTCTGGGATCTGGGACTGCATTAGTTAACAGGCATTCTTAGCTTGAAACTCCGCACAAATCTGAGCATTTCTAGATCCCCCTGACTAGGGCTTTGATTTCTGCTCTGATTCCAGGACAGAATACAGGCTCTTTGGCCTTCTTACACAGGAGGCAATTCCTTGATGGCTGGAATGTATCTTCGAAACGCACGCAAGGCTTTGGGAATAATCACTCTCTGGTTCTTGGAGAGAAGACCGTTGAGGAGTGAAATTTCATCTCGGTAGTTCCAGAAATCATGAACGTTCACTGACGCTTGCTCTCTTCTCTCTGGAGACGCTTTGGTAGAATCAATCGGAGCGGGTGTTTCAAGTTCAAGAACAAAAACTTGAAAATAATCTGACGTCTCTTCTTTTGCTGACAGCGGGTAGAAAAATGATCAGTGACATATATCTGCGCTCTGGGTTTATATTTAACCACCAGATTGTAACAATGGAGCCTTAACAGCATCCTCTGTAAGCGGCAAGGAGTAGATAGAATAGACTTCTGGAAACCCATCTAATTCAACTGTTATTTTGTCAAGACTACAACGAGTTCCAAAAATACTTGAGACACTGTACGCCATTTGGCCTTGAATGACATTTCCATGATCTTCCGCTTTCCCTCCCCCTCCCCCTGTTATCAAAGTTGTCAACAGTGCAACACCATGCTCGAAACTTTGAGGAACAACTTTGAAAGGGGGAGAGGGAGGGGGTGTATATTGTATCTCACAGATTTGTGAGCAGCAGCGTTTTAGAGAAAGAAGAGACGTTTTTGATTGCGAATGTCTCAACAATTTTGCAACTGGTTGTAGCAAGGTACTGACTGAATCTCTCGCCGGAGAAGACAATAGCTAAGCACTCCTTCTCTGTCTGTGCACATTGTTTCTCAGTCTGTGACAAAGATCTTGAGGTGAAAGCGACTGGTTATAGTAACGCTGCACCTAGCCCATGCTCGCTTGCGCCGCACTGTACTATTACTTGCACTTGCAGATCGTAATACGTAAACACAGGATGTTGAATGACAAGCTCTCGCACTTCCAGGAAAGCTGACTCGTGTTGCTTGGACCAGATGAACTTGGCTTCCGTCGTGGTCATTTCCATCAGAGACTGCGCAACGTCTAATAATCTTGTTAGGGACGTAGTTTAATAGTTCACGAATCCTAAGAGACTTAACAGTTCTTTCTTTGATGTCGGCTTTGGCATCTGCTGAACTGCTCTCACTTTGTCGGAACCTGGCTTTAACCCATCATTCGTAATCAAGTGACCCGTGAACTTCAGTTCTGACTAACGGGGGTTAAGCGAAGGTTGACATTGCGGGCTTGTTCTACAAAACGAACTAAATTGGATATAAATGTGAACTGCGGATATGAAATCAAATGAAGAATGATCGTCGCAGTTGTGATCGCAATTTATGCAATTGCGTAAAGAAGCCTGAAAAAAATTCAGGACTTCTCAGGGCAACCGGTATACGCCGAGAAGAATGTTGTACTGGCTTGACATTGGGGTCAGTGATAATGACTGTGTCACCAATATTGCTCAGACCTTCAAACACATCATTGTAGTGTGCCAGAATATGATCTTTGGTCAGGTTGCTTCAGAATCTGTCACTAGTTTGAGAAGTCCCAAGTTCTCAGTAGTCTCTGCTGGCAATAAGGGTTTGTTAGAACCAATGACAACTTGGAATATGAAGTCTTGATTTCTGCCCTTTCTGTCGACTGTGAGGGATGTCTCTCCGACAGGGTCCATTACGGTGCCATCATTCAGCGTCAGCTGTATATTGGACTTAATCAGTGGCGGGTCCCCATCCTGTAGCAGGTTACCTAAATCTTTGAAACTGATCAAAATGTTGCAAGTAGCACCAGTGTCTAACTGACACTGATGTGAGCTGTTCTGTGTACTTTCCTTCAATCTCGAATGTAATGTTGGACGTGAATGATGTATATATGAACTGCGGAAATGAAATCAATTGAAGGATGATCCTCGCAGTTGTGAACGCAATTTATGCAATTGCATAAAGAAGCCTGAAAAAAATTCAGGACTTCAACGGGGTTTGAACCCGTGACTTCGCGATGCCAGTGCGATGCTCTAACCAGCTGAGCTATGAAGCCACTGACGTTGGAAGCAGGTCAATTGTGGGTTCATATGTTCCCGTGAAAGAGATGAATGCGAATGATGCATGTGAAATAAATCACATATGAACTGCGGAAATGAAATCAAGTGAAGGACGATCCTCGCAGTTTGCAATTTTTTTTTCAGGATTCTTTACACAATTGCCTAAATTGCGTTCACAACTGCGAGGATCATCCTTCAATTGATTGTATAATGTTGGACATAAACTGTTTTCCACCCCCTTTGATTGTGGTAATCTATTCTATCTTTAGCAGCAACTCTTTTGAGTCACACTCTTCTATTTCTTTTCCTAAATGCACCTTTTCCGTGGCTGACAGGCACACCTTGGCATAATGGTTCATTTTCTTACAAATTCGATACTGCTGACCATAAGCTGGCCTCCTACGGAGACATTCTTTTGGCTCGTCACGCATCCTTTCCTCCCCAACGAACGTCTGTTGAAACGAGCGTCCACTTCCTTTCACCTTTGTTTCAACAAGCCAATCAGTGTTCCTCTGTTGTGTCAAATCAAGGTCCAATGGCAGCTCTTGTAAGAAAAGATATTGTCATCCTCAGTAACCACTTTCAAAAATTATTCCTTTGCATGTAACTTTAGTCAAGATCACAATCAAGCAAGGCTTTTCAAATTAAGCTTTCCTTAAACAACCTATCAAGGAATGGCAAAAAAAAAAAAACATCTTGATAGCAGAAATTGCCAAAATTTCACGCACGTTCACCGCAACCATTCGGATATTACATAACAATGCTAACATGTACATGCAAATTAATTTTACAGTCGATGTCAACATAACTTCGCTTCTTGTAAGACAACCATGAATTAACGAAGACAAAATCATCGACAAACAGTTTTTCCAGCCAAAAAATTTTATTGGAATCAACAATAATTTTGTTGTTCGAGCGAAAAACGTTCGATTTTCTTGCCACCGTGGACACAAACACGCTGTCGCTACTCATGCTTCACCTCTCATCGCAAATCAGTGAGCGCGACTTTCCAAGCCAAAAAACAAACGTTACTAATACTAGTTCAGCTCAAATAGTCAGTCAAACAATTCTCAGAAAGAAAATCGAAATTCAAGAACACCGTTTACTGTCCTGTGGCATTTTCCCTGGTCTAAAAAAAATCCGCCATTTTGGTCCGCGATTCGGCTTGAAAATTTGAGCAGACTTGAGGTCGTGTTTTGCAAATTCGTCGCTTTTAACTTATATATTTCGATTTTGAGCTCCACAGAACTCCAAGAAGAAAAACATGTCTTCCACAATTTAGGACGGATGCATGTGTGCATGTGCACAATCTCATGCAGCGGGCCTAAAAGCTCCCTTTCCCCTAGGCAGGTAAATCCCGTAGGCAGGTTACTCAAAACATCCGTCTTCTTCTCCACAAATTGAACTATGGCTTCTGTTTGAACATTTCACGCCTAAATACAAAATTTTTAAGACCTCGTCATTCACGCTCAAAACGAACTTGAGGTCAAAGTCCCGGTTTCCAAAAAGCGGTAAAAGGCCTGTGATTGGTCCATCTCCTTCAACGGAAGTGGCCACTCGTTTCAGCAGACGTTCGTTGAGGAGGAAAGATTGAGCGACGAGCCAAAAGAATGTCTGCGTAGGAGGCTAACCATAAGCTGTATTTCGTGAACACCCACACTTCGTAGTGATTGATTGGGTCGAGCAACCCACGGGAATTTGACTGTCACGTATATCCCCAGGGTAGGGATTTTGATCGGCCATCACGTCCCCAGGGTGGCGAATTTTATTGCTTTCCTCTTGTGTGCAACAAGGACTGAAGGGTTTATGACCGGCTTCCCTTGCCCCAGGGTGGGGGATTTTGATACTTTTGACAATTATTTTTTGCCCGGGGGTGGGGATTTTGATTTTTTTTTCAGAAAATGTCAAAATCCCCACCCTATGCCCGACCCCCCCCCCCCCCCACCGCTCGGGCTTGACACTGATACAGGTGCATAATGGAAACTTCGTAAGGACTGATCAAAGTCTAATGTACATTTACTTATTTTAAAAGGTTCAGGCGTCAATCATAAAATAGAGCCGTACAAACAAAACTATATTGTTTTAAGTGGTTGCGCAATACGTCCTCACGTAGGAGCGAATCCAGCGTCTCCAATGGTTACAACACTGGACAATCTGTGGTCTTGATGCTTTGTCAGCTGACTACAAAACTTGCATTTCCATGTTCTGACATGAGGATTTGGTGACTTCTTCTGGTTAAAAGGCTTTCTTTGTTTAGACTTGGCAGGCTTGCTTTGTTTAGATTTGCGTTTCAGTTTGCGTTTACTTGCGATTTCACTGCTTGTTAGTTATTTCGCTTGATTTGCCGTTTCAGGAGCTTTAGCGAGGGAAACATCTTTCTTCTCTCAGCAACCTGGCTTTTGTTCCTTTATCTAGTATTCCAATAACTAGACGATAACGTATCACTTCTTCAGTTAATGTACCGAACTGACTTCCTTAGTCCATTTACAAAACAGTCAACAGTTTCTTCAGGCGTTTGAGCACAAGAGTTCAACACATACCTCTCATACACCACATTTCCCTTCGGAATGAAGCAGTCCTCAAGCGCTTGCAACGCTGAAGTAATCGTAACTGGTTCGGTGCCAAAGTTAAGACTAAGAAAAATTTGTAGGCAATTCTTTCCTATGACTGAACTTAACGTAGCTAGTCGAACTAGCTCGAACTGCTTGACTCTTCGCATCCAAAGCGGTTGCTACCTCGTAATCTTGCTATTGCTGCTTAAAAAGGTGCCGGTTGCTTGTGATGTCGCCTGGACAAACCATCGCGCCTGGTATGGGAACATTTGATGGGACACTGACAATTTGATCGAGGCTGTGGAGGAACAGCTTCGGTATGTGGCATCGTGTCAACATTTCTCCACGCACGTGGTCGATGAATGAATCGCTTGTTGTATCCGTTTAACACGTAATTCTGACAGTTCTCTTCGCTTCAATACCTTCTTCAACTGAAGATTAAAGGCCCTAGCAAACGGCTTCAACATTTGCTTCAACATCCTTTCGATTTTGTTGAATGGCAATGTTGAAAGCGTTTGCCACTCCCTTTCCAACTTGTTGAAACGTGTTGAAACGATGTTGAATCGATGTTGAAAGAGTTTAAAAGCGTTTAAACTTTGCTTCAACGTGCGTTCAACATTTCTTTTGTCGTCTGGAATATTCGGAATGTTGAAACGGAGTTGAAGTCGTTTGCCCCCGCTCTTTCAGCATTGTTGAGCAAGCGCATGCGCAATGAAGAAGACGTAACCATGTTCACCACTCGCTAAGTTTTGTTGAATGAAATGTTGAAACCGTTTGCTCATCCCACCGTTCAACATCATTCAACAACCTTCAACAGCGTTCAACAAAATCGAATGGATGTTGAAGCAAATGTTGAAGCCGTTTGCTAGGGTAAACTGGATGATTAATCATGATCCACTGTTCGCTCGCTTTTGATTAAAAATCCCACTAAAAGACATCATGTTTGTTTGAAGCCCAGCACACGAGACAACATGCAGGTGAACTCGTTTTAAGGTGGTTAGAATAGTTTTCATTTTCCCGAGACATGTTCTTCAAATTATTTTCTAAATTATGTTTGGTTCATCGTATCACTACGAAATTTGGCACAGAAATAAAAGAAACATCATAGATTCATTACATGACATTTATTTGGCTTAGTGGTGAGAGTACTCGCCTCCCACCAATCTGGCTCGGGTTTCGGTTTTCCGATCTGGTGTCTCATGTGGGCTGAGTTTGTAGTTCACTTCCTTGCTCCGAGAGGTTTTTCCCTGGGTACTCCGGTTTTCCCCTCTCCCTTAAACCAACATTTCTCCCACACGGCCCCACAAGCTTACAGCTTTAATTAAAGTGTTACCGTGTATAAATAAAGTTTCTTTACCTTTAACCTTTTACAAACAGAACAGAGAAGCTTTCTTGATATAATCTCTCATAGGCTTTGCTGTGACAAGGCGATAAGGCTGTCTTCCAAAGTAGATGATTACAAAATAATGGCATGTGTCATCAATATCATGTTTCACTGTTAACTCGTTCATTTATCGTCGAATATGCAGACTGTCAAGTTTTGGAAGTAGTCACTCTTCAGTCATACTGTGTACTTTGCATCTTCCCATATAATCAGCTTGATTGATTGTCTGGTCTGCAATAAGACATTCTACCCGCTTTTTTTTTCGGCTAGTTGTTGATGAACCTGCAAAATATAACGTTTATTTGACCATTTATTAAAATTTATTATTATTCGGAAATAAATTATTAATTAATATTTATAATACATAAATCCCTTTATAATGGCGCAATTATAAATTATTTTTAATACATATTCTGAAGTTACGTTTCAGTTATTAGTATTTAGGCTACAAACTACAAGAGTGGTATTTTATGCATTCTGTCTACAAAAAGATTGAAAAATAAACAATTAATACATATATGTGTATATATATTGTAGAGGAGAAGTTAAAGGCATCGATCTCAGCAGCATTGCAACTGATTACAAGGAATTCCTTCGAATTATTTATGAATGGCCCGATTTATACTAGAGACGGATCATCCGTCTGGGACGAACTTGGGCAAAGAACGATAGTTCGTCTGATAATTCGTCTGCGTATAAATACGGGCAAACAGACGGATCATCCGTCCAGACGAACTATCTGGATAATTCGTCGATGAACACGAATTATCCAGATAGTTCGTCTGGACGGATGATCCGTGTCTAGTGATAAATCGGGCCAATTACAAATCAGCATTTTTGGCGACTGGGACGCGGCGTGAATAGGACCGTGTGAATGTTGCCAAGTAAACAGTTCTGTTCAAGAGACTTTTACTTGGCATGACAGGTGATGCGCGACGTTTTTAAAACTTGTTACCTGAGACGAAATGAATTTTCGTGGGATAACGATTGCTTCACCATTTCAAGTACACGGTTTAGTTGTAATTTAGTCCTTACAAACAACTACATCACAATCGGTAAGGCCTGAAAAAAATCCATTATTATTGAATTTTCTTTAATTTCATATGATTTTTGAAGAGAACTGCTTAATTATTACCGGTTCGATGTTCTCTGAAGAACCTCCCTGATATCAAGATTCTTCATCTGACTTCGTGTACGTACGCAAACGACGAGCCGGAAGCAATCTGATTTATAAAGACTTTCCAAATCGCTTGACACATTTCAATGAAACTACATAGTCAATAGATCGAATAAATTTCTCGATTTCCGTGAATTTGTCAAGGAAATATCTCACTGGCAGCCATTTAAATTTGAGAAAAAACAGAAAATCCAGATGTTTTCACTTACTATGAATTAGGTGCATGATCCATTCTGTGTGTTAACTGCACATGTAAACTGTGAAAATAATTGTGAATATAAGCTTATAAGCCGGAAACAATATCGATCATTTAATGCAGCAAAATGCCCCGCTAAACTTGTGACTATAAACTGAAAGACCTCACATTTCCTGTATTGGCTGCATTGTGTAAATGATCGACAGAAAATCATGTTGTTGTTACATCTGTAAGCTTAATGATAAACAACAAATCAGGGTAAATAATCTTCATCTTCGTGTTTCTCGAAGGAGATTATTCTTGGCTTGAAATACATTGTGTGTTTTCCGAAGGAAATTAAAAGGGAGTTGTTATATCGTGGCTTTTGTTCGCTTTGTTACGTCATACGTTGAGTTACATCAGTACGCCCTTGCGCAGTAGAGGATATTAAAAGAGTACAGTTACGGTGTCTCAACAAGGTTCGTTCTTTACTCCTAATTTCGTGCTCGGAATTCCTCAGTTATAACAGGAGCAACCCATACAGAGGATTAGTAAGAGCCACACGTTTCACCAATGGCCACTGACGACATTCGATCAGTAAGCGGCCTCTATGCTATAAAATTTCCATAGCAGGTTAATTAAAACCTGAAAAAATCCTTACGAAAAAAACACTTGGCATGCTCTTGGAAATCATGCCGAAACCCTGTGACTAGCTATTAATGAAAAGAGCAAGAAATCGTTGTAAATAACATTTCTCGAAGCTCCTTGATATCGCCCAATTTGCTTCAAACACAAGCACATGGAAGACCTTTGGATTAAACAGTCGAGAAGTACCGAGAGAACGCTAGGACCGCGAGATCTATCCGAGGATTAGGTCCACGGGCGCACTCTGATTGGCTACAAAGATTAGGGTTACGGACTTACTTGCAAGGACGATGACGTTAGTAGCTACGCCTTTTCGAGGGATTCAAAGTTTGATAGTGGCCCAAAGCGTGTAGGTGTCAATGACAGTTTTTCTGGGGTATTATTCGGTCGAAGATACTACATATATATTTTATTGTTCCTTTTGCAATCCGCGCACAGTCTCCACTCCTCACATATCTATTTAGGAGAGGAGAAAATAGTTACATGATGGCATTTTTTTCTTTATTTTCCTTTTCTTGTAGATCTGAGGGCTTCAAAACGACTTGATGTGGTGACGGGTTTTTAATCCTATGACGCCCTTTTTAATATTATACGCAGTTTTCCTTGCAATAAATGCCTCCTTATCTGGTAAGTTTAAGTATTGTTGTTTCTTTTATCTGGCCTTTATAGCCATCCATTCTGAACCATTTTTTATTATTTTCTGGTCCAAGGAGCATCCAAAATTATAATTTCATGAATTACAAACTCATTTGCACAAACAATGTAGTCAGAGACTACTTTTAAAATGCAGAAACCATAGGATTTTAGATGAATGCAGCACACGGGAAACTTCATATTGTTGTCCTAGTAACGTGGCTAAATGATTCTGACAACTGTTCCTTATCTTAAATACGTGTTGAACCCAAAGCAACGCATTTTTAACTCTAAACAGTTATTTCTGAAGGTCCGTACCCCTTCCTATTTATTATTTAATATTATCATTTTTTACCAATAAAATAACTGTATACGTACGGTACAAATAAGAATGTTGTGCGTCGCAACCATGATGTGGAACGGAAATGTTTGATCGTTTAGTTTTGGCCGTGACTTAATTATAACATGCGTCTTTTTACAGAGGTTGCCAAACAACAGTAGCCGTATTTGTGACTAGTATCTACAATGTAGGACAAAACTCTTAGGACAATTCCCGCTTTACCTCCTCCCCCCATTACAATGTTAATTTTTAGCGCTCGCGAAAACGCAGATTATTCCATCGACGGCTCGAATATTTCAACATTGTCTGGGAGAGAGGGGGGTTCTAAAAACCGCCGCAAGAGAACAAATTGCGATCGTGTTATGTCGATAGAAGTGTGCGAAGTGAAATTTGTCAAGTGTCCCAAGGTCTTATGACCGGCATTGTCAGGGCATGATTCTTAACAAGTCTGACGCAGCTAATACCGAGATGAAGTTCCACTAGGGTTGTCGTTATCATATTTTGTTCATGTCTTATTAAGGAGCCTGTTCCACTTTACTTCTTCCATCGGGAAAGTGTTGTGTCTTCCCTTTTGAGTATAATGGGAGACTGTACAATAGCTGCTCAACAGCCGGTTCGCTAGGAAGGCCATGGTGTGCCACATCAGCTAATTTTTCCCAGGATGGAGATTGGGGATACTGCGAATGTAAGAACATTATTTCAATAATATTTATGATCTTGCCCTCTTAATTATTTAAAATGCTTAGTGGATATAAGACCTTCGGAAATAGGGTCTTCCAGAATATTTTTCGCACAATAAAAATAATAAACTTTAAATTTTCTGATAACTCTTATTTAGCTGATGTCAAGCGAAAATATATAAAAAAAATAGTCGTTCATGATAAAAACCTGATGGTTGTCTCTATTTTGTAAAGTTTGAAAAGTTTGTTTTTATTGCACCAAAACGTATTTAGAGAGGTCATTTTTGGGGAGCTCCATCGAGAAGCTTGCTAGACTCACGCGGAACATAGGCGATGAGAGATCGCTAAACTGACATACCAAAAGTCTGCGATCATAATTCATGAAAAACAAAAACAAAAAAAACAAAAAACAGACAGGCAGATGGATAGATGAACAAACAGACATACAGATCGGACAGACAGACAGACAGACAGACAGAGAGGGACGGATGGACGGACAGACAGCCAGACAGATAGGACATACAGTCAGACAGACAGAGACAGACGGACGGACGGACGGGCGGACAGCCATACAGGCAGACAGACAGACAGAGACACCGCCGAGATGACTAACTGAGCTCTTTGCTACTCGACAAATATCATAACATTTTATCTTTCCATGTCTTCCGCTTTTCCTCTTAGGGCAGCAGGGCTGGTGTTCCCCAGGGTGGTACCAAATCAATAACCGATGCGTGTTTGTCAGCCCGATCGAATCTCACTATTTTGACGATGATGATGGTGGCCACCGATGGAACAATGCACGGAAGGCCTGCAACGAGAAGGGCGCAGAGTTAATGATGCCCCGGAGTATTCAGTCCCTGAGCGCGCTTTTATTTCTGCATCAAACGAGCGGATTTCTTTATCGCAGGCCACTGTTCCTTGGGTCAAGAGAAAATTTCAATCTGCAGTGGAGATGGTTAAACGGAACGATGATCTCGCCGGATCTGTGGGGGTCGGCGGAGCCTAGCCCGGAAGATAGAAGATGCGGAGTGATTGAAAACTTTGAAAAACGATGGTTTCAGAGAGGTTGTGGGTGGTGGCTGGCCAGTAAAATATGCGGGCGTTTCAAAAGGGCATATATTTGTGAGAAACTACCAGGTAGGTTAATAAGGTATTTTCTGCCAAAAGTTGCAGTGCTGTTGTACTCGTGAGGCAATTTCTATATGGGACTCGTGTCGCAATTTTAATTTGTTGCAACGCGAATTGTACGAAAAGATGCATACTACAATATACCTGTTTAAAGAACATGACTCGAAATTTTTGTTGCCGTAATTGATGCAAAATATAATGTAGGGGTGAATGCCATTTTTAGCTAAGCATTTTGCAGAGCATGCTGCAACATTGTTTTTTTTTTCAATTGCGCAAAGGGATATTGCATCCGGCAGTTGCCGATGAATGCTTTACGCAGACTTAGACGGTTGAACCTTTTTTTCACTGATGTATAAACGATTACTGGAAGTCACTAGCGGTTTAGCTATGGACTCCTAATTGCAAAAAAAAATCTAAAACTAATTGGTAGGATCATGTTGACCCATCTGTCCAGATGATCACGCGGTCACGACGAACGCTTTAGTTGGTCAAAGAAAACAGCTATCATATGCATGGCTGTTGGTCCTAAGCTGGCCCATACAGGAGTGGATGAGCATAATTGTTGCGAGAGCGTTTGTTTTTGTTGGGCAGGAAAAATACCATTCAATCATTCGCAGAAGAATAAAAGGAGGAGTCAGTAGGCAATATAGTGCACTGCAGCTTCCTAGAGAAGGAAGGAGACCATGACAAGGAAAAATGGCGACTATTTAAACAGCGAAGTCTAAAACATCTGTAGAATGAAGATATCGGCAAGTAATAGAATAGGGAATTATTAATAATAATCGAGTTTCAGTGGAGGTAACAAAAGGATAATAGAAGCTAATCAATAATAATAATAATAATAATAACACTGAATAATATTGAAAATTTAAAAAGCGCAACTTCCCATAAAAAAGGTCACGTGCTCTTTGCATGTTTCAAAATGAAATATAAAAATGCTTATTTACATTAAATGGTAAAAAAATCTGGTTAATGGAAAGGCATCTTAAAATAATGCGTCTTTAAACTCTGCCTAAAAATATTAAGATTCGTCTCGTTCCTAATATGTGAGAGCAATGCATTCCATGTTTTGGGCTCTGCTACAACAAATGCCCTGTCTCCTAAAGTCTTTGTTTTACTTGTAGGAGATAATACTAATTTAAACCAGCTTCATGCTTTTATTTTAGTGAATAACACTTGTGAGCAAGGATACACATTTATAACAGACAGCTGTTACATGATAAATACCCGGTATCGCCTTTGGGAAGACGCTGAGGGGGATTGCAAAAGAAAAGAGGGTTATCTGGCAATCATCGATACAAGGAAAAAGTTCGACCAGCTAGTTTCACTCATCGAGTCAAAGACTTCAGCACCTCTTCTCAACATTGGTTTGCTTAGAGATCTAAGTAGATGGTTATGGCTGGATGGGACATCTTTGGACTCATCTCTTTTTGCCACGGGCTATCCAAAGCTGACTGACCAAGGGGAAACTTGCATAGCAGCCCACGGTCTGCATCCCGTAATCGTCAACGTACTGTGTAGTGGAAGTTACGGTTATGCCTGTGAAAGTATTGAAGGTAAGAGAAATGTCTTTGCTTCGGTACAGCAGGTCTTCTGTTATTATTATGCACCCATCCGCTGTATGTATCCCTGCGGATGGTGATCAAAGTATCAGGCTTTTAACTTAGCAGTTTCAAAAATTTCGTTCCCCTTCAAGAATAATTTCACTTTGTAACTGTAACAGTTAAATATAAAATAAAGGGACTTTTGAGGTCGAACAAAGAACCTCTTTGTTCAAAGGAAAGAATGACGTCATGCCATATTGGGTCCGCCATCTTGAATGTGTGAGTGTTGAAAACCGTCTGCGAACTATCAAAATCAAATAAAACTGATAAAAACCAAAACCCTTAACACTAAAATGGTTCCAAATAAGGACAAGAAATTCCAAATAGCAAAAAAAGGCTCTGGTTGTTCAATTTGCTCGTTAAAATGTGTTTTTGACGGTTTGAAGTTTTTAGGAAAATGATAAATCATGAAACTTAAAATATTGCCCTAAGATAGTTTTAGGAAGGCTTTGTAGCTTCATAGCAACTAATTCACAATGGCTTTAATGTCCCCACATTGTGTCCATCCCCTTCGCACAAGCTCTGATATACCGTAGCAGAGTTGCATTTCGTGCTACCTCAAAATAATGTATCACATTAAATTCGGTTGGGCATTTTTTTTTCACTGTTGTAATTGCAAGCTTACCATATATGATTAATCAAGAAAATATTAACAGTCATACCCTGCTTTACCTGTCATTTTTGTAACCTTCGTTCAGTTTCAGATACAAACGAATACCATGGAAAACGCCGTTCTCAAATCGCATGGGATATGAAGAAGCTCCGTTGTCTCTCACGTTCTTTTGCAAGCCTTATGCTCCTCTTAAGTAAATTGTAATAAACTGTGAAAATAATTTCTCTTTGGCCTTCATTCACTAGAGAATCACGCTTGAGTGCTGTTCAACCGTTACTCCAACTGGTTCATTGATTAATATGATTTCTCGAAAGGGAATGTTGCCTATAAAAGTTTTACGCAGAGTTCAAGTGTGGCTACGGGGAGCAATTCATCATTTGCAGTTGACACCAATCTCACAACTTGCTTTTACTCGAAAAAAGTAAGTTCGTAGAATTTAAGTGGTATTCATGACATATGCCTGAATTTTCAATACACCTACCTAGCTATGACGGCGGTATTGTTCCGGATTTTTTACCTGCCTGCAGGCTGCAATGCATGCCGATCGTACAGTACGTTAATGACCAAATTTTCGTCACGTGCCGTTTCAAAGTCGCATAGTAAACAGAGGATTACACGAGAGAATGGCGAACTGATCTTGTATTGCAAGCTATAACTTGAGTAGACAGGAAATATAGCATTCTCGTTTGAGCATACTCTTAAAATACCTCCTAAATTCAGTTGTTTCCAGGGTGTTTATGGCGCAAATGGCCCTGAGAGGTTATTTTAATTGCGATCTCTACAAATTTCGTTTGACTGAGATGTACTCTCACACATATAGGAATCAGATCCCTGGCTTAAAATTCAACTGCCCAAAGAATTCTCCATCTACAAAGTGAGAATTGAAAACATGAAGAACATGACGAATGAAAGACCTCTAACATTGACTGTTTGGCCCCGAGATCGAGATGATTCTGGCCCTCCTCTCCGTTGTGAAAAAAATGAACTATCTAGCCCAAATCTGGAATACGATTGTCTTCCTCCAGTTAAAGGAGAATTTCTACTCGTTAAAGTTCCAAACGGCTTCAACACAACCTTAGTCTTATGTCTTGTAACTGTTTTGGGATTAGGTAAGTCATATATTGTCTTATGCCATTTACTACTGACTTCTATTTTGGTGTTTTGGTAGCTTAGGTGAACATAACATTTATAACATTTTATCAGATCGCAGTACATTGCTTCTAAGTTGTTAAGGTTGCTGTAGACCTTCAGGAGTGTCTTCCGGAAAATCTTTTGTACCGGCGTCCCTTGTGAAAAAACCTTTACAAAGTACATATCACTGTAAAGCTAATAAAATGTAGAATCTGGAGAAATGATTATTTTAAAGATTTGGTCTAATGGTAAGCGCGTGTGAGCCCTTATATGCGAAACTGGTGATGTTTGCTAAACTAAATTACCTGCTTTTGTGTTCTCACGGATGCCAAAACAAACCGTTCTGTGTCAATCAGCAGGCGATGACCCATAAAAGTGTGTGAGGCTTTTGTGATATTCTGATTGGTTGCTGACAAAATCTATTTGGAACTTAGCGAATAGAATATTTGCCAATCTTCGTCACGTAAAAGGGCGTAAAACCAGGAGAATTTGAAATATCAAAAAAGGCTCACACACTTTGGAACGTTAACAACCAAGGAACATTTTGGCCAAATTTCGCGAAAATCTGTCAAATCTACATACCCTAGCAAGGGAATTGGCGCAAAACTAAAGCCCAAGTTTATTAACCCTTAAGTATTTTTCCGTTATTCGTTAACTCTCCTTGGAAAACGTTTTTTTCTCGATATCTCACGATCATTTAACAATTTCAAAATATTTTTTTCACCAAATTATAAATCAATGTTTAAGCTTTGCAACAAATGAAAAAAAAAATTTTTCGAAAATTTCTTCCTTGAAGGTCTACAGTAACCTTAAATTGACTGGCGGCGTGGTTGTTTAATTGTCTGCAACAATGAATAAGATACCAGCAAAATCGCTTGTGGACGTTGTAAAAGTTTCAATCCAAGCTGTTCTGTGGCTGGATCAAAAGTGAAAACAGAGCTTTTATTGGTCAATATATCGGTCAAACTTATCAAGTCACCTACCGACAGCTACCATCACTGAACTTGCTTGTTAAATAACCATGGTACAATTCCAACTAGTTATGGCTCTTGGCTACACATGATGATTCCACTTTTCTAACTACTTGCTAGAGGGGGAGGAACAGAATATGGAGGAGGGAGAAATGACCCCAAAAAAGTTGGGAGTAGGGAGAATTGAACTGGATGGACCTGGATGAGTATAGGGAGGTGGGAGAAATTGGCTCAGAGAGTAGGGAGAAGGGAGATTTACTCCCCTGTTCCTCCCCCCTCTTGCTAGGCTAGGTTCTCATTGCAAGGCAAAAAAGACTTTGCTTGTGCTTTTTTCTCAATCGCCGGCATATATATTAAAAACAGGATTGCTTTTTCAACATATTCTGTTTAGTTCAGTATGATCATAAGACCTTAACACATCTGGCACAAAAGGATGAAATAGGATGATTGCTGCTCTCTTTTCACCTTTTTAGAGGGTTTCTTCAGAGGCTTGTAAACTGTTCATTTGGTTTTGCCCATATTTTAACAGGACAATGTTACTTTTTATGTTTCTTACAGCTTTTACATGACAATCAAGTTTCTGTAGGCATGTTGATTGGGATTATTCGTTGGTATTATGTTATTTTCCCTTTTCAATGTAAATACCAAATCACATCCATTTAATTACGTATGGTTCAACCGAGGTTGCCGTTTTGGAGATAGACAATTTCAATATTAAATTCCAATACGCAAATCTAGTTCCCGTCCTGGGAACGAGGTTGTTCAAGTATGGCGGTCATGCAAAAAATGAAATCATATCATGTCATTGTTTTTGTACTAATGAGCAGGAGCGTTGTACCAAGTTTAATTATATGGCAATGATAGTACGAGCGATTTAATTGGCTGCTGAGCCGGCCGAACTTCCTTGTAACACCCGCGGACATTACAGAAAGTTTTCTTCGCTTGGTGATTCTCGAAAGCGCAAGCTACAAAACTAATAGCGAAACTTTCCTACAGTAATAACTGCATTTAAGTGAGACAGCCTTTCAAAATTACGAAGAGGAACGTTCAGATAATGATATTTCTCATTCTGGAGAGGAAGAATAAAAAGCCATATAATAAATAACTTATTAACCTCGTCCGTTCGATCATCTCAGGGAAATCTCAGACCTCGGTCCTCGTATTGACCTCGCTATCGCTCGGTCATTATCAATGCAAGCCTCAGTCTGAGATTTCCTTAGTCACCTCACTGGTCAGGATTTAAAACTTTAGATTTACAACTGAACACAATATGAATTGTTTTGGCCTAGAAAATCTGGCGTAAAATTTAACCGAGTTTGTATGAAATATACCAACACTCCTTACACATTGATTTCCTTTTTTCTTTCCCTCATGATTTATTAACGAGTTGTTTAGGATGTGGGGTAAATACTCCTAGACCATCAAGAGTTAGATATTCGCGTTTAATTAACACTAAATATTTTCAGAGTCAGTGACGAACGCAAATGGAGTTCTTCGAGAAGTTTGGTATACAGGGACTGAAGATGATGGTGGAAGTCCCGATATTTTTAGAAAATGGGATCTTTTCAAAAGTCCAAGAAAGTTTTGGAATGTCATTCAAACCATGGATGCACCAAGCAACTTTGGAAGCTACTACGCTCAAAAACTAAGTGTTTATATGAAGGCAAGTCAAGTCAAAGACTTGTTGTTGTTTTTTTCTGAAGGACTAAGATTTTTGGCGGCTCTGAGAGATTACGAGAAGGCCGACAAAAAAATCTGAAAATTACGTAAAGGTCGTCGCACATGGTGGGCACCGCCTCGTAAAACTCTGCGGCTTTCTTCGCCACTTTTTATAAAACTGGTCCAACACGAATGAGCTATCTGCTAGCATTTAGGGATGTTCGCGCCATTTAGAACTGTTATTTAGCAACCTTACTGTGCACGCGTCATAACTCCAACATCAAGCAAGCCGGCGGCGGGCCGAAGACGGAATGTAAGTAAAAAAGTCTTCTTTTTGAGCTACAAAAGCTTTGAATGCATGAGGACCTTACTGCACCACGCGCAGAGATTTAAAAAAGTTAAAAATGCTAGAATAACTAGACGTATGCATGTATCCTTCTTTTGTTACAATCAAGCACTCATTACAAATTTCTACTCAGGTTAACGAGAGCGGCCACCACACGTTTTACATGACATGTGATCGAGAATGTGAGTTGTGGATATACGACACTGGCGACCTGAACAATTCGATCGGCAGTGGATTTGATGCTACCACGGAGCCTAAACTCTTGATAAAACTCAACGATAACAATAGGTTACAGCCACTAGAATGGGATAGGTACGATTGTGTTTAAATATTGTTGTGTTTCTTTACAAACTGGTTGTCGTGTGTACTCAGATAACCGGTGGATGGCATTTTAAGGTAGTAAGAACAAAGAGGTGACTAATGTTCTTACCGCGTTTTGGCGTCATCCGTACGCTATCACAGTACAAGCGCACTGCTAAATGAGTATATTTGTTTCACACATGCCGTACATTCCCCTATTTTTTACTTTCTTCCTCTCATTACGTCATTCAGTGCTGCTTTTATGTTCATGTGCATGTGTCTGTACTCTGCCATAAAGCGTTTCCGCCATGACGTCACGGCAGCCATATTGGTGTACCAAAACAAAAAGACGGTTGCCCTATTGGTGTATCAAGCTAACCCTCTGGGAATTTAACTCTATTTTTATGAAAATACTTTCTTTTGTTTTATTGAACCAATATGGCTGCTGCTCACGTGGCTGCTGCTCACGTGGCTTTATAGACCAATCGAAACGCGAGGTCTGCAGCACTTATTGTACAATTTTTCTTACCATATTACCCCTACGGCACCGCTCATGCAATCTTGTAGAAAACCCAAATGAAAACTGACGCGTGTAGGGCCAGACAAGTTGACGTGAGGCGGTCCGGAAAAAGCCGCCCGCTCCCGCACTCGGGCGCGCAGTCTGATGTATGCAATCGCAACCGGCATGTACTAAAACCAGGAACACCGGAACACCCCGGAACACCGGAACACCCAGGAACACCCGAACACCCCGGAACACCGGAACAGCCCCGAACAGCCCCGAACAGCCCGGAACAGCCGAAAAATCCCGAAACACCGAATTTGACGGTGTTGTTTTGTTTTCCCATTACAGACCACGGTAAAAAATTAAAATGTCAATATATTTTGTTTACCCATGTAACACGGAAGAGCTTAGAAGCATGCTCTAGAAATATAAAAAAAAGACAGAAAGAAAGAACGAAGAAATAAAAAAATAAAAGGAAGAAATAAGTTAATAAAGAATTAAAGAAATAAGCTGGTAAAGAGTTAAAGGAAGGAACAAATAAATAGTTTGAGTTTGTTTGTTTTTCTCCGGGTTTTCCGCTTTTCCTCCCTTCACAAAAACCAACACTTCTAAATTCTAATTCGATCTCATACACGTACACTTTATAACGAGCTCTAGGCTCTTTCGTTATGCGTGGGTAAACAAATTACATTGATATTTAATTTTTGACGGGGTTCGTAATGGGAAAACAAAACAGCACCGTCAAATTCGGTGTTTCGGGATTTTTCGGGCTGTTCCGGTGTTCCTGGTTTTAGTACATGCCATCGCAACCTGTGTAGGTCCAAAATTTTCAACACTACGTAGTCATATGTTAAAATGCTCGTTGACTGAGTTAGGTTGGGCCGGATGGGAAATATATTCCCCCCTAACCCCCACTCAGGCAATAAGTACATAGTTTATGACATTGGATTCAACAAAACTTTGCTTTATTTTTAGGGTGCCCAGCAAGCAGACGTCAAAGCCTACCTTTCTCTCCCGTTGTCGTCTTTACGGTATAGAGGTTTACATGCGAGAGACAGTGTTAATGGACCATCTCTCCGTAGGAATAAAGTTTCCAAATGGTCATGAAGAAAAACCAATGAAAGATAATAATTTATTTTGGTTGAAAACAGGTGTGTCTAGCAGTTTTATAAATGTGATAAATCAAATTATTTTGGTGAAGTTTGGTGAAGTTTGTTTACTTAGTTTAGTTTTGATCAATAACTATCGGAAAAAGATTGCCCTATGGAGGTATACTTATAAAGCCCGTCGATAAGCATAGTACGAGAGGAAAGGTGCAACAAACCTGTGATTCACCGTGAAAAGAGAAACTCGTAGTAAAAGCACCAAATCAAGTGGTTTCTCTTTCACTGCTAAAGCTAGAATCACAGAAACACAGACTTTGCATTTTGTGTCGCCTTTTGGTATACTTCCATGAAAATGATTGGATTCGCGGAGAACGTGGATCAAGAGGCAGTGCGAGAAGCACTGGTAGAAAAGCGTTGTAAAAGAATGAGTATGCGGCACAACCTTGGCAATCATGAGTCTGGTACTAAAAATTCTGGTAAGTCCGGACACGCAAAGTTGGCTTTATCAACTGTACAGAAATTCTAAAACCTGACATTTTGAGCGTTAGCCCTCTGAAACACCAAATTCAATTCGTAAGAACAATTTGCTATGACGGAGGGCTAACTCTCGAAACGTTTGCTTTTTGAATGGCCAATTTGTAAGATCAACTCCGTTGATAAAAGCAGGTTTTCGTGTACAACTCCCCGCCGACGCAGCACCACAGTTTCTTTAGAATCTAACCCCTTCATTAAGTTTGATGGAGTCTGGTTTGACCAAATTTCCTAGGCTTTAAAAAAAAAAAAAAGGCTAGAAGAAAAGCCGGTAAATCTTTCCTGGCAAGCCAGCCAGGTCAAAAGTTTCTAGAAATGTCTGCGGGTGAGGCTGGTTAAGGCGGAGAAATTAGATCGAACTAAAAAACCTAGGTTACACTGGTTTTCCTTGGCTTCAAGGGTCACCACCCACAAGAAAAAAAAATAGAAAACGAGCTTGGTAAAAGCGCAGCAAAATTATTCACATGTAAAGGCGAAGCAAAATGATTCCAAGAGCTTGGCTGGTACTAGAGAACGCAATCATAATTCTGAAAAAATGCCATATTTTTGTGTGGCCTTTTTTCCTTTTAATTTTTAATTCAATCAATGTTTGTTTTTCAGGTGAAAGGCATCTCAAATTTGGCGACATTCGATTTCACCCTGGCAACCAATTTTCGGCGGAAATTGGATCCTTTATGTCCATCACAGGTTGTCAATCTGAGCTTTTTTAGTTCTTTTATTCTCATCGGGGTTATTTTTTTTTCGTTCTTTTTTTCGACATTCAGTTGACCAAATAATAACTCCGAGGGTCGCATCTTACATTCACGTCAGTCACACGGCGATCAGCAAAGAAAAGTTGAGATGTCCTATCACACAGATTTTAAAACATTGACCAACAAATTCAATATGTTTTCTCGTCATAGGATACTATAACTATTGCTGCCAGGGAATGTTCTGTCCTGACTGCAACCTTAAAGTCTTTATTACGATATTAAACAACACTTACACGCTCAACTCGTCTCTGCCGATGGACTGCCGAGAAAACGTCTTCAACTTGTCGCTGAACGCTAATGCGCCACCAGGAAAATATTCCATAAAGGTGAGCACATCCTTTTCGACACGCAATTCTCATGCACGAGAATGGAAGGTTTTTCAGTTTTGGATATGATATAGTCACTTTTTGATGACAGGCAAACTGATAATATCTGAGGCTATTTCACCAACACTTCGGTCGGATACCTTTAAACCTGGCTTACCTGGAAAATCTGGTAAAACCAGACTGACTAGTCTATTTCCAGTCTGAGACTTGCTTTCTTCCAAATGCTAGTAAGACTGGTAAAACCAGGCTCGACCAGGTTTACCAGACTTTCCACCAGGCTCTCAATATCAGGGTGATTTGAATTTTCTCGACGTCTAACCTCCAACGTTTTTTGCACGAAACGTCGTCATTTCCCATATGTAATCACCAGCGGTCTACATATAAACATATTTGATTTGAAATCTAGCCTTAATCAGCATTAAATCCACACTGAGACGCTCTTACGCATGAATGTCGAAAACCTCCCTTTGAACTAAAATTAATATCTCAGTACGCTGACCAATCGGAAGTAGCTTTAGTTCTCTTCACAGAGTTAATCAGTGCAAACTTTCATATGCAATCTGCTCAATTTCCCTTATCACTATGTTTAAGTCAATCCGTAATTTTGTAATGTTTTCTTCTTCAAAGGCCCATTACTCTTTTATCGATGAAAATTTCACCAACCACCGTGAACTGGCTCGGATATCTGTTACAGGTAGGGTGTGATACTATTCACCTAAAATACAAATGCATAGAATAAGCTGATGGCACCATAGCATGCAAGTTGGAGTTGTCATAGTTCTGATGTTTTCTATGTGACTGCAGTCGTCAGTCACTTTCTTAAAAAATAGTAAAAAACCTACCAACATTGGTCGTTCCGAAATTCAAAAGGGAACTGGGGCGAGTTTCAAATTTTGAAGTAATCGATAAATTGACACCATCACATGAAAGATAACATTGAGATTGGTGGTTTAACCAAGTTTGATACTTTTAGGTTGAACAGAGACCAAGTTATGGACCTTGAAACATAGCTCAAAATCCGTACAAACGTCTCTAATTTTGAGGCTGCGTCCCCCAAAAACATGGTTTTTTTGATGGATCATTTTTTTTTAATGTTGTGTAGCGTTTCTTTTTTAAAGTGCCTATGAAGTAAAAAGTTATGCTTGCTTATTTGAAAGGCCTTTACAAGCGAGTAAGAATGGCTTTTTCTTTTTCGAAAGATCGTATTTCATTCCCGAGATATTCAAGCTTTTGCTTCAAAATTGATGACGTCACAAATGGTTCAAGGGAGAATATACACCACAAAATCAAGAATATTTATAGAAATATTTGACTGATGCCATTCAATTTTGTGATGTATATTCTTCCTTGAACCATTTGTGACGTCATCAATTTTAAGCGCAAATTTGAATACCTCGGGAATAATTATAGAAAATCTTTCAAAAAGGAATGTGCCATTGTTACTCACTTTTAAGGGCCTTTTGAATAAGCAAACCTAATTTTTTTACTTCATTGGCACTTTAAGTACTAAACACTCCACTTACTGATTTCAGTGTTCTCTTTCAGCTGCTGTCCTGAATAAGTGCAGTTTTCTGAGTGGGTTCTGTAATTGGAAGTCGAATCTTCTCCAGGGATCATCTTGGAATACTGGTGGAGGTATTTTGGGGGGAAACACATATAAACACTTAATTGCCATCTTCCCTTCTGTGGCTTTTCAAAGATATTGAAACAAATATCACAAGCAAATATTTCAAAAAGTTAACAACTATTCACCGAAGCAAATATCTACTACTGGCTACCGACGTGAATAATTGTTTCAGTGCTCAAAAATGATGATTCTGAACTCATTTACTCCTGTCAATAATTACGATTTTCGCGCGAGTTGCTCGGAAGTGAACCGATAATCCTGACTTTGAGTACTAGCCAGCCAGGCAGAGCGCGTGAAAAACGCTATCCACTTGTTTCATTCCAGAGATATGGTAAGTCAAATACGGTATCCACTGTTTTAGTATATACTTAAACATTATGGACTAAGGATATATTTCTATTGTAAGAAAAGCAGTGTCAAATACATATGGTACCTTATGGAAAGTCTATCTATCATGGCACACTGTAT
>OX419341.1:6386852-6391852 GCA_948470475.1 Galaxea fascicularis
TTGTACTGCGGTTGTAGTTCTACAAATCAGGGCTTCAACGGGATTCGAACCCGTGACCTCCGCGATACCGGTGCGATGCTCTACCAACTGAGCTATGAAGCTACACATTGGGAGCGAGGTCAATTTATTGAGTTCATATTTTCCCGCACAGTGAAATGATGTGAAGTATATATGAAATAATTCATATTTGTACTGCGGTTGTAGTTCTACAAATCAGGGCTTCAACGGGATTCGAACCCGTGACCTCCGCGATACCGGTGCGATGTTGTAGTTCTACAACCGCAGTACAAATATGAATTATTTCATATATACTTCACATCATTTCACTGTGCGGGAAAATATTAACTCAATAAATTGACCTCGCTCCCAATGTGTGGCTTCATAGCTCAGTTGGTAGAGCATCGCACCGGTATCGCGGAGGTCACGGGTTCGAATCCCGTTGAAGCCCTGATTTTTTCAGGCTTCTTCTTTCCAGTTGCTTAAATTGGAAAATTTACTGCGATGATCACTCTTCACTTGCATCTACAACCGCAGTACAAATATGAATTATTTCATATATACTTCACATTATTACATTGTTGTTATAAATCATTACTTATGTGAATTAGTTGAATGTTACATGTTAATCTGTTTATCTACTATCAATATTTTCAAGTAATTCTGCAGTAAGGCAAAGTTACCTTCAGATCATTTTCTTGAAGAATTATCGATAATCAAAACACACACGACCGTTTCTTTGAATTAATGAAAATTATAATGGAAATTATTAATGTGTCATTAGTTTTTGTTGAAGTTTTTTTGTGCAACAATGTCGATAGATGTGTCACTTGTATGTTTCAGGACCATGTGATTTCCAGACTGGGTTATGTGGATTAACTCATGATCCCAACAGTGGATTTCAGTGGACTAATGGAAGAGGACCAACTCCTTCACAGCACACAGGACCTTCATTTGACCATACAACCCTATCAGAGCAAGGTAGGGTTTAGCCCCCAAAATTGCGATTAATATTAACTGCTACAGCTTGTCTCTCAAATTACAACGCAGAATTTCGTGTACGTAGATAGGAGACAGAAACATCCCGTGAGCTTGTGTTCCAGTGCGCACAGTTTTAATTAGCCACTGGTGATGACTGATGAGAGGACTGTTGGAAGATGCATGGGAAAGAGCAGTGACCATGTTCAATGTTGGAAAACCTCTGTCCAGGGTTGCCGAAAACGGCGAAAAGTTACGTTTGCGTTGTCAGATAATTGGTGTCCACAGGTTAACTTTTGGTTACCGAAACAGGGCCAAACAAATAAAACAAGTTGCACTGGGTCTCAAATCGAAACCTTTTTTTAAAGCTCTCCCGTGCTCCCAGTAATGTTGGCCTACATTATTCAACACTAATTGGCCTTGAGTACGCCTGAACAACGTGGTATAGTAGGTGGTTGTGGCCGGGCTGTTGTTGGTTGAACTGCCAACAACTCCCAAAACTATCTACCCCAGTACTCAAAAACACCCAACATGTTCCCAACATGTTCAGCCCTTGTTGGATGTTTTAACTGACAAACGTAAACGAAAAAAACCTTTTTTTGTTTTTGTTTAGGTGTTTACCTGTACCTAGAAGCATCTAACAGACAGGATGGTATGCGAGCCAGATTAAAAAGTGACTGGTTTGTTTTAAATCAAGATCTATGCCTTCAATTTTGGTATCACATGTATGGGAAGGAGATCGGTTCACTTAGCATTTACATACAAATCAACGGTTCTGAAACAAGGTTGTGGAGCCAAAAAGGAAACATTAAAGATCGATGGATATATGCTCAAGTTCCAATAACTGAACGGCGGAGTTTTCGGGTGAGGCCTTAAAAACAGTTGAGATATTTTTAGTTGAATTGCCAAAAGGAAAGTGTCAACACAAATACCTTTCGTATTTCTATTAAAAAAAGAAGAAATTGAAACAAATAAAGAAAGATTACACTAAAACCGATGAAGGTCCTCTCACCACTTCATTCCCGTAGCTAGCAGAGATTAAATGGTTAAATTGATCACCAAGATTAGAAGTTTTTAATTGGCATCACCGCTGCAAAAATCGAAAGTTGTAAAGGTCAGTAATCTGAAATTTTGATTCAAGAAAAACAAATATTTGTTTGGTGGGGGGACTGCCCCCCTTGCCCCTATGCTAGCTACGGCCCTGCACTTTCAAAGAAGAAAATTAAAAGAAAAACGTTTCTTATATGTGTAATCGAAAGGGGATAGAACAAGGCATCTTGGGTAACCTCTTTGAACGTTTCTGATTCCGTACGTACCCTCCCTCTCCTCCGACTTTCCCGGTTAAAGCGATTATACTTAAATTACGCGATTACGATTAAAGCCTGTGTACCAATTGCTGTTCAGATAACCAGTTTTTGCCAGTTTCAGTAAGCAGCATGTAGTTGCATCTTGGACCACGAGAACGCCCGTATAGATCCAGATGATAATCCGGGTTCAGTAGCATGAATCAACTTAAGGTTCAACCAGTTATGATAAATTAACAGATGGTACAGTACATCATGGGTTGACCAGTTGTCTACCGATCTCTACTTTCTAACCAGTAATGAAACAGATTGACTTAAAATGCCTTGCACGTTCACACAATCAGCTCCCGTTGTTATGACTCCACAGGGAAATTACTTAGTCAATTGCAAGGAACATTTTTACACATCTTCTTTCAGGTTATTATAGAAGGTGTGGTCCGAGGTGGTAGTTCTGGTGATATAGCTATCGATGACGTGAATTTTATCGGTGGCTACTGCCCTAAGGTTGAAACGCAAGGTAAGAAGGGTTTTTCTTGATGATTTTAACGCGAAATGAAAATGAGAAATCTGTAAATCTAGGTTACATTCTCTTACATTTGTCAAAAGGGATGACTACAAATTGCATTTGTTGCTGATTTTTTCCCCACTTGAATATATTAGCTGAATATTGCATTTGCTTCAGAGATGTAAAAGTAACAAAATTAATCGAAAGAGAGTGATAGATAATGAACTCTTTATGAATCAACTCAGTATAAGAGTCTAAACAGAACAAACACTACAGCCAAAACTTGGCTAATTTAGTTGAAACAGTGAGCAAATTGCGTAAAATGTTAAAGTTAGGTAAAGATAAATACTGACCACTCCCCGAGAGGAGCTTTTCAGGGACAATGAAACAAATAACATAAGGTAACGAAAATAATCTAAATTATTAAATCCTGCTTCCTCCTCCTTCTAAAGTATAGAATTTAGTAAATAAAATTGCATTTAATTGCCATTTCATGGACAATTTGAAGTAATGCAAGAAAGTGAATGTTTAGCCTCTCCTTTCTGGGTAATTATTGTCATATCAGCAAAAAGGAATTTTTTTCATTATATTGTCTCTTTTCATACCAGAAAGCTATGACTGTTTCTTTGATGACGGACCGTGTGGTTGGATTGGCGATCAGGAATGGAACATAAAGTATTCTAATACAAGAGGTAAACGTCATTTGCTTGTTCTCTGAATTATTTAGAGATGGAACACTAATTAATAAATTTCTCTAAACCTTGGACGACACATATTGAAAAAAGGGAGGATCCAGTCGCTCGCTGCAGTATCAAGCTGGCTAACGCAAAATGGTGAGGGTGGACTAACTTAACTGCAAACTTATAATTAGCGTTGTTGCCAAGGGATTTCTGCGGATTGTATATGTAAAACACTGTTTTTTTTTTCGGTATTTTTGCCACGATATTGGTGAAACGTGCGAGGGTAAACATGTAAAATTTATAAATTGTTATTGCGCATGCAATACAAGATCATATGACAGCCAACAACTTATTTCCTGTTTTCCAAAGCGCATATCGGCAGAATCATAGCACTGAGACGGCGTTATTAAAAGTTAAAAATGATCTTTTGCTAAATATGGACAAAGGTCACGTCACATTGCTTGTTATGTTAGATCTCAGCGCTGCGTTTGATACCGTAGATCACGGTATTCTTCTGCTCAGACTGCAGTTTAAGCTTGGCCTTCGGGATAAGGCTTTATTGTAGTTTAAATCTTATTTGGCGGGAAGAACGCAGCAGGTCTCAGTTAATAGAACGCTCTCTGATAAATTTAACCTGACTTGCGGAGTCCCACAAGGTTCTTGTTTGGGCCCCCTCTTATTTACCATCTACGCGAGTTCGCTGTTTGACATTATGAAATCTCATCTGCCATCCGTTCACAACTATGCGGACGATACACAGCTATATATATATCGTTTAATCCCGTTGATAAGACCAGTGAGGCTGATGCTGTGATTGCGATTGGCGATTGCGCATGGATGACAGATGACAAGTTGATGCTAAACGCCGACAAAACTGAGTTCTTGATCATTGGCGCGGAAAGACAGTTATCGAAGGTGTCCGTTGACAAGATCAAGATCGGCCAAGCTGAGGTATCGCCTGTCTCTTCAGTGCGCAATTTGGGCACCTGGTTCGATTCTCGTCTGGACATGTCGACTTATGTGACTAAGGCTTGCGCTAGCGCGTTTTATTATCTGTACAATATCCGGCACATTGGGAAGTATCTGTCTCGTGAGTCCACCGAGAGGCTTGTTTACGCGTTTGTCACAAGCAGGCTTGATTACTGTAATGGTTTATTGTACGGTGCTCCTGAGCATCAAATTAAGAAACTTCAAAGAGTCACGAATGCCAGTGCTCGATTAGTTTACTGCGCACCTAAGTATTGTCACATTACTCCCTTGCTAAGAGACCTCCACTGGTTTCCAGTGCGCTTGCGAGTAGATTTTAAGATTCTCCTTGTTACATTTAAGATACTCCACGGTGTTGCGCCTAGCTATCTTAACGATTTAGTCTCTGTCTTACCGGACTCACATTACCAACTACGCCTTAACAATAATGGCATATTGTTAGAAAGATCTCGGCTAAGAACGAAGAAGACTATGGGAGATCGCGCGTTATCGATAGCTGCCCCCTTTTTATGGAACAGTCTTAATCTACCAATAAGACAGGAAACATCA
>OX419341.1:6396852-6414352 GCA_948470475.1 Galaxea fascicularis
GGAGAGTGCTGCGCCTTTCCCTTTACGTACAAGAAAACGACTTATTCAACTTGCATCACGACAGAAGATCGACCAAGGCCATGGTGTCCTACAACGTTTCGAGATGATGCCATAAACCACACTTGGGGTTACTGCAGAGGTAATACCTTTGAGTTCTTAGGTAAGAGGGCTAGGGGTAACCTTCAGGGTAACAATGACCTAAAACGATAACGACAACGATGGTAATGATGATGATGATGATGATATACAACGTGTTTATTTTCTTCTCCGATTAAGCTAACTACAAGGCCACTCGAAATAAAATGTATTACAAGAATACCCTTAGCTTATGTACTGTATGCTATATAATGAGGTTACAGTAAAAGAAAAAAAAAACAATTCTTGACTTGGTTGCTGGCTACTAGCAATGAGCATGTGCGGCATCGCCATATAGGATTAACAAGCTTACAGTTACCAATCTTAAATTTACAATGTATGATCTACTAAAATGCTAGAAATGACATTCGTCAGTAATTATTGTCCGTATAAATATATAAAAATGTACTAAAAACTTCATTTTTAAAGGCATCAAATAAAGAATGGAAAATATACTTTTAACAAACAAACAAAAATTGTGTAAAATGTTTGTATTTACAAGGTGACGGCAACAAAGTATTCTTAAATATTACATTATGGCTCCTTCTTGGATTTCAATGTCAATATCAACGTTCTTAAAATCACAGAAGGCTTTTCTTCTAGCTCTCGATCCTCTAAGGCAGATTAGTGCGGATCTTACTAAAGCGAAGGATGTCCTTACTCTTATCCAGGAGGTGTTTTGGCATAATCTTCTCCTTTCTTGATGGAGATCAGCTGCGCTTGCCGCTGGTGGCAAGCCGGTTGATTCCCCTGGATAAAGGCGAATGTGCGGTGAGGCCTATGGGGGTCGGTGAGGTAATACGGAGGATTAATGGAAAGTGTGTAATGAACGTTGCCAAGGGAGACGTGGTTGAAGCGAGCGGCTCACTCCAGCTATGTGCGGGCCAAAAAGCTGGAAGCGAGGCTGCTATACATGCTATGCATACCGTATTTGAAGCAGGTGAAACGGACACGGTACTGCTTATTGGTGCTTCTAATGCATTCAATGCACTCAATAGAGCAATTGCATTGTACAACATCCGGGTTCTTTGCCCTGTAATTGTAGTGTACGCCATTAACACCTACAGGAAGTCGGCACGCTTATTCATTACTGGCAGCAGAGAGATCGTGTCAGCCGAAGGGCGGCGTCCAGTACCAAAAAGTGCTGGTTTGCAGATGATCCATGTGGAGCTGGCTCTATACTGGAAATCAAGAAATGGTGGAACGCCCTCAACACCCTTGGCCCAGACTTCGGGTATTTTCCCAACGCCAAGAAATGTTGGACTATCTCAAAGGCAAATAAAGAGACAAGTGTCAAAGAAGTGTTCAAGGACACGGCTGTCAATGTAACAGCACAGGAACAAAAACACATGGGTGCGGTGATAGGCTCACGAGAATATTTAGAGGAATATGTCAGTGAGAAGGTGACCAACTGGGTCAGTGAGGTTACCAATCTGGCAGAGTTTGCTCTCTCTCAACCACAAGCGTGTTATGCTGCTTACACCTTTGGCATGAAACATCGTTGGACGTATTTTTTGAGAACTCTGCCAGATATTCAAGATTTATTAGAGCCGCTGGAGAACACCATATCTAAGTTCTTATCCCTGCGATTACGGAATATAGGTGCAGTCGGCTAGATGATGATAATGATGATGATGATGATGATGATTGGCGATGATGACGACAACGCCGACGACGACGCCGACGACGATGACGATGATATGATGATGATGACAATGATCATGATGATCATGATTATGATCATGATGATTACTGATGAAAAAGATATCACACATCGTTAATACATTTTAAATATATACCTTTACAGATTATTGTGGACTTAATCGCGAGTTATGTCAGTGGAAAACGATTCATGGTGACAACACCTGGAAAACTGTGAGCCGACAAGAAAGAATGGCCTGGAAAAAACTAGTAGAGACCGATCCACTACTACATCAAGGTATTTGCAAGGCAGTAAATCTTTGATCAGAACTTTTACATTATTCATCAAGATGAGGAAACGTGTTAGTCTGGTTTAGAGAGTGCACTCATTTACACTCGTTATGTAGAGCATAAATATAAAACCATGGCATTTAAACCTTATTAATTTGTTTTTGTTGTTTTTGCCTTTAACGCATTCGCAACATAATTGACAGAACAAAATAACTTCGAAGTTCTGCTACCCAAGGCCGAGTTTGGAAACATTACAATTGACAATGCAATAGATGAAGACCTTGAATCTTTCACTCTTTGCTTATGGTTGCAAAGAAATGGTTCGGCAATAGAAGTCACATACACTGCGAAGTCAGGATGCGAAGAGTTGATCGCGATTGGAATTTTTTTCGGAAGAACCGTCAACATAACTATTTTAGGTTACCAGTGGTAAGTGTTTCTGAAGAACAAAACTACTTCGTGGATCCAATCTGGTCCTCAGTAACAACAATAATGCTTCCCCTCCAGATGAATGTTTCGATGCGTGAGACATTAGCGATGTTGGCATCGTCTCCCAGGCACATTTTATTTTTATTTCTTTTAGGGAATCACGTCTCATTTCTCAAGAAAATTTTCCAAAACCATATACCGTCTTATGAAAGTATATCTAACCCATAGAGCAACCTCAATCAAAAAGGTTTTAAGAAATTTACAGTTGTAGAGACGTCGCTAGATGTTTAGGACCTAGAATAAAACTTCATTTTGGACTGATGACGAACAAGTCTTGTTAACACTTGCTCACACGATAACAGTTCACAAAGCATTCACTTGCATGATCATCCTCTACTATAGCTTGGCCCAAAAATCTATTTGTTTATGGCTGTCGTTGTTATATTCTGGTTTTGGGAAGAGAATGCAAAAAGAAACTCTTTCAAATTGATACATCCGTAGGGACTCTCCCCTGTACTTGGTTGATGAAGGCTGGCATCACCTGTGCGTTAGTTGGATTAAGTTTGGCGGTTTAATGAGGACGTACCTTGACGGCCAAAAATGGAACAGCGTCTACGAAGATTCTATTGATGCGATCTCGGTCAAAGGTAGAATTTGATAATAAGGTAAACGTACTCTAACTGGCAAGTGAGACCAGCAGCAAGGCTTAATACTTAGGTAAAGGTATACTGCTAATGCACTAATTTGGTGGCAGTAATGTTTTGGTGGACAATTTTGACGATCGATCAACGAATGAAATAACTAAATTTGAGAAAGAAAAAAATCTTAGTTGTCTTCTCTAGAATTGGGAGCAATATGGCTATCAAAAATTAAAAAGGGCTTTCTTGGATAAATGAAAACTTGAAACATGCAAAATGTCTCCAGGTCAAGTGGTACCCTTCCCCTGAAAAATCTCTAGTCATTTTGTTGAAGGGTGACCAAGGGCGATTTAAACATGAATTTTGCTTACGATTATTGCATCTATCTTCCGTAAACGTCCGCGTGCACATATTGTACCTTGTGGTGCAATTCCAGCTTGTTGACCATAGTATTGCAATATGCATTTGAATGACCCTTCAAGTTTAAAACTGATCAACAGAATTTTTCACAATTTATCTGGCAGCTGGTCGTTTTACCGTCAGCTAGCTTGTCGCATGCAGCAAACGCAGTTTTACAACCTATATATAAATCGCCCTTATAAATAAAAGTATCAGTTATTGCCACGTAGGTTTAGTATCATGGAAAACGTTTTATCCAAACAAGACGGAGTTTCTCATTCTTGGAACAAGGTAGCAACCTGAGACGAAAGTAAAGATTTGGCTAATCTCGGTTAAATCCTTCGACACAAGTGAACTGAGAACTTGGGATCGCGGTTTGATTCTAAGCTGTATACATATGCTAAATCATGTCAATAGCTAGCATCTGCAGCTCGTCTTTTTATTACATTTACAATATACGCAGGATTAGAAAGTACTTGTCTCACCAAACCGCCCTATCCCTTATCCACGCGTTTAATTTATTACAAGCAAATTGAACTTCTGCAACAGTTTACTGCATGGCCTTCCTCCTATTGACATTACTAAACTTCAAAGAGTTCAAAATGCAGCTGCCAGACTTGTGACTAACACCCCTCGTTTTTGTCATATTACTCCTATCTTATCTGGTCTTCACTGGTTGCCTATCAAATACAGAGTAAACATTAAAATTGTGGTATTAACATTCAAATGTTTGCATGGACTAGCACCTTAATATCTAGTTGATCTTATTGCTGTTGCTGCACTGTCAAGATATAATCTTAGGTCTAAGAATGCAACTCTGCTGGTGCCATCGACTGCACGATGCCTGCATACGCTTGGCTGGGGATCGTGCCTTTCAGTCAGCAGATCCTAAACTGTGGAATAATCTTCCGGCTGAGATCCGAAACATTCACATCTTTTAAACGATCTCTTCAAAAGTTAGCTTTTAATTGACTGAATTGTAAATAGCGTTTTTACTCTTAGACTTTCTTAGTTTTAATTCCATTGATGATTCACGTTGATGTTATTTTTCTTGCGTTCTTAGCCTGTTTCTATTATTTGTAATGCGCTTATGAACATATTTCTATGCTATATGCGCAATATATAAAAGCTTTATATTTATTATTATTATTATTATTATTATTATTGTTATTGTTATTATTATTATTATTATTATTATTATTATTATTATTATTATTATTATCCTCTTTACCATGTAAGCTGGAGGCGTCCTTACAGTGAGCTGCTCCGATGTTGGAAATCAGTCATCAGATGACATCGTTGGTCGTATCAGTGAACTCAACATTTGGGAATCATTACTGGAAGAAGAAGAGATGCAACGCATGTCATTTGGCTGCACGCGGAGGGAAGGTGATCTAAAATCTTGGGCGAGCATGCTCCGTGGACTGAAGGGAGCTGCTACCGTGAATTATATTTCTTCGTGCCAAGACACAACAGGTTTCTATTTGCTTCTTATCAGCGCTTTTTGTATTGTTAATTATCTTTTTTAGCTTGCTATTTTCGTTTAAGAACTAGAATGCGTCTATCATGTAACACTGATCAATGTTTATCCGAGAATAAAGATTTTCCGTTTCTGGTAGATGACCGCCTCGCCGCCTTCTCATCCTCTACTAACAATGGAGCCACGCCAGTCCGCGTGATGAGCCCATGGTATAACGTTTCAACAGAGGGAGATGGTAGATGCTTAAAATTTCGTTACCTGCAGCTTGGGAAAGGCAAAACTACTCTTATTCTTTATCAACGAAACAATATTTTCCCCAAAGAAAGACCGATCTGGGAGGTTCAGTCAACAGATGAAACCGCGTGGCAGTATGGGCAGGTGTCAGTTTCCGGAGTGACGGAACATCAGGTGACAGAATTTTATTGAAATACACATTGCGGTAACAAAAACGACACAACAACGCATGTTGCAAAAGTTTGATTTTAGAAACTTGACCTTTCGTATACTTATGTTTTTTTTTTTTTTTTATTTCTTTTGAATTATATGGGACAATCTATTTATACTTATTTTGAAACCAACCCATCTAAAGCCAGGCGAAAGCGTTTTGGGTCCGATAAGTATTCTTCAAGTCGGTTTTCAGTCAGTTTTCTTTCGATTAGTACTATCTTTTTGGGCAAACTGGCCCTATGTAGTTCTCAATATTTCCTAAGACATTATTAAAAATATTAGAAATCGAACTCACGGTCATTAACCTAATCTCATATTCAGCTCATATTCGAGGCAAACCTCAAACAACCATTAGCTTTCATCAGCATTGGTGGACTTTATTTTTCCAAGGGCTACTGTTCAACAGAGCCGACGGGAGCTACTAAAGGTAAGGTAACAAGGCAACTAAGCAAGTGCGCATGATCACGCCGTGTGATCATGAAATAAAATAATATTTGCATCAACATCGCAACCGGCACAAGAGACGCGCGCAAAGTGGAGCTACTACTCAGCAAGAAAATCAGAAAACAACATTGCAAAAAAAAAAACTTCAGTGAAAAAGATCTAATATAAATATATTTAGGCAAGCCTAAAAGCGGAGCTCCACAAATCTTTCCTTATATTTGTATGGCATTTACAGATAAATTAATATCATTGCAAGAACTTGAGCCAGGACTCTAGTTATAAAGACTTCTGTATTGTGATTATAGATTTTTTGCTGCATTGCTGCGGAGCCACAGCCACCATTTAATCGAGTGCAAACGCACATTTTCGAAATATCATCGGCCTTTGTGGGTCAAGGGACTACATGAACGAGCATAAACGACTAATGAACTTTGGTTTCATCACAGTTTAATTACATCTCGATACAAATGGTGTAAATCCGACTAAATTAGATAAACAGTCCTAGTGTCCCACTTTTAAATCCAACATCACAACCGGTTATGTGCTTTGGCTGAGTTACAAATTTTCTAACATGTATTGGGGACATTTAACCTCATCAAACCGAAATATTCCACAACAAAACAAAATGGCAAAACCTCAAAGTGGATACTCTTCGACACCACCCAAAAAAGAAGTTCAAAAAGTAATTTGTTCGCCATACTTTGACTATTTTATGGTATTTTTGTGATCTATAAGAGAAAAGACGATAGAAAACTCAGTCTGCCTTCGGTGTTCTTTTTACAACAGGACCGAAAACCATTAAGCGAAAATGACTTTAATTTTTCGTTGTGAAACGTGACTTCGGCACGATAAGCCATGAATCAACTCAGGTGATCAACTGCAAATGGTGAGAATGGTTTTATTCTTGACTTCGATCAATTACAAATATTGCAAACTACAAACCTTGACTACAAGTAGTGGTGGTATTACTTTTGACATCACTGTTAATGATAACAGATTGGCAATAACAACAGACAAACAAATGGATTTCAGACAAAACATTTGTCAACCGTAAAGCGATTAAAGACAAAGTTTTAATTATTGAGCGACTCCGTCGTCGTCGTCGTCGTCTGCGGTCGTACCCACGAGCAATACCGCTAGCTATGATTACATAGAGAAAAGCAGTTCACGGGTTTCCATAAGTATGGTGCTCCGCTTGGCGGCCCTTCGGGCCGCCAGAGCTCCGCTATAATGCTGGCTTATTACTGGGACACTGGTTGTTATGTGTTTGAAGTTAAGTTCTTCTAAAGGGAACGGTGAATTGGTTAGTGTCTCGTTCTATCTGCCCGGCTTTGCCCGCGCAAACCCGAAACCTGTGCTTAATCAGTTCTTTGATATTTGAACAAACGCCACCAAACAAGGACAATGCTTCGGAAATTTAACTGGGAACAATTTGATGTGAAAAATCAATTCTAAAAGCTGCCACTGCAGTGAAATTTCAACAGTGAAAGCTCCTAAATATCAAATGAACATATACCATATTTCAGCATAACTACGATGTTTGTTGTATTATTTACTGGTTTTAGCAATTTTGACTGAATTTGAACAGGTCATGGCTTCTGACATCTTGCTATGAAAATTAGACATAACTTTCGATTATTGAGGATAATAGAAGTTATAAATTGTACTCCTTTCGCAGGATGCAGGGAGCATTTAACCAACAAAAATGATTTCATCTTGTCACCTTACTATCCTGGGCATTACCCAAACGACAGTTGGTGTGAGTGGCGTGTGACAGTTCCGAGTGGCCACGTGATCCAGCTAGAGTTCCTATATTTTCAGTTGGAAAGCGAGCCTCAATGTTTAAACGACTATGTCGAGGTTTTTGATGGAAAATCGACACATTCTCCCTCGCTTGGCAAATTTTGTGGTTATACCTACCCAGAAAAGTTGAAATCGTCATCCGCAGAACTTCTGGTGGTATTTAAATCCAATCACAGGATCGTAAGCGCAGGGTTCAAAGCAAAATATTATGCAATGAGAGGTAAAGTTTTCATCATCTTTTAGTCACGAACTACACACTATTTCAAGTCCCAGTTAATCACTGCTAACCTGAACTACTAAGGCAAAGAGATTATTTGCATACCAATGCTTCATTTTACCTTGATAGGAAAGAAAAAAAACCCAAAATACTAAAAATCCCTAAGGAAATTTTGCATTCAGAGACTGATGTAAGCCCAACCGATAAGTTAGGCTCTACGAGACTAATTTCTTCATACTTAAGTAAATTGCCACCCTGTACAAATGGCAACATCAACTCACTGAGTTGATGTTGTGTTCGATCGGTAACGTTTCTTTGCGATTGTCGTTTCTAGTAAAAGAAGAAAAGTGTGAAGCTAAACAAGGTATGGTCGTTGTTTTTATTCATTCTGAGCGTTAAATGAAAATCAGTAATTAATTACAACTGCGGTTTACCTTCATGGACACATGCATGGTGTCTTGATCATAGCGTCTTAATTACGCGTGATATATATGCCTAAATAACGGTTTTTTGTTTGTGGTTTTTGCTTTATTCAACACTACCCTGCGAATTTCCGAGTGAATGAAAATTCATTTGCATATGAAAGGTGAGCACCTATTGGCCTCATACAAAAGTACCTACAACTCGGAAAGCCTTTGTCCAAGTTTAACGAGGCAAAAATATGTAAAGCTATTGCACAGAGCAAACATTTGACTTCCTGTCATGTTCTAATTTTCTTTAGAGTGTCCCGTGGGTTTTACCTGCTATGAAATAAAGGAAAACCAAATACAGTACGTGTTACAAGGGGCAGCACATGTGGAAAACATTCCAATGAATATATCAAGTGCGACAACAATACTGTAAGTAAATCATACTTAAATTCATCACAAGTTTATTTTCTGAAGGCAACACACCCGTTGAACTTGCTCTAAATCAAAACTCTTTTAAACTTGCAATTTCGTTTTCTTGTCGTTTCTATCTCTTGCAGTTTATTTGGTGGAAGCAAAATCAGCCGAATATTGGACGGTGAATTAACATATCTTTCATCCCTTATTTACGCGTACGTATATATTTTTGTCATGTTTATTGAGGGTTTCAATTAGGGGGAGGGGGTAGAGCTTTCACGGCTAATGTCTTTTTGACGGCTAACGGTTATTCCTCTTCAATCAAGGTTAACGTGCATAAAACAAAGAAAAGTCCCTTGATAAAAAGTTTTGCTTTTTTGGGATCGGTGTGTTACCGGTATTGTCCGCACAAGCCTAGCCGGACGCCGACTAACACTCTGTCAAAATGTCAGAGAGTAAAGCAAAGGAGGTAAAACTGTGTTGAGGGCTTTGTAGTCTCTAAATATCTGGAAATAATCTAAAAAGAATCACGCTTAAGATGCTTTTACGTTTTTCCACGGCTGAGGGGTTAACCCCATTGACACCTTCTATCATACCAGGAGCACATGCTAAATCACGTGACTGGAGATATATGCATACTGATAAAGTGTAAAAATACCTTTGCCATCATTGTTTGCCATTCTATATTTTTTCAGTGATTTGAGCAACAACAAGATTTTTCAATTGCAGTCGAAATCACTTCAGAATTTGTCCTCTCTCGAAACACTGTAAGTATACATTCGTAACGTATATTTTTCCTTCGGTTCAAACTGTTCTTTTCCGTCGCCTTTTACTTATTTTGTGTAGGTCATATCGTACGATATGGTGATCTTTTGAAAAAATTCTTCCTGAAGCTAGATAATTAGTTTCATAAACGTTTAAATCCCTCGTGTGTTTTTGGTTTGTTTTTTTGTTTTTTTCTATTTGAACAGGAGAATGAACAACAATTTTCTAAAGGACCTAAATAAAGATGTCTTTACAGGGCTTCAACGTCTCCAGTCTTTGTAAGTTACTCGTATGTCTCATTTTAAATAGACTATTAATATGTCCACTGCAAGGAGACAACACCCATGGCTTCCTTTACAAGGACAAGACCGGCATCGCTTAAACACAAAGATGTGTTGTCTGAAGAAATAGCTCCGCCTCCTGCTTCAGCTCAAATTTGCCGATTACCCAAGATGGCGGCCAACGGTCAGAACAACATAAAGACGGGCCACGTAAAAAACGTAGTTTAGTTTTAGTTTTTATTTGATGATGAATAATAATAACTTTTTAATAATTTTGTTTATATTTCTTTTTTCTTCTATAATTTAGCCTCGCAAATCTCGGTGTATCGTCGTGGTAGTTACACGATGGCGTAATGTAAACAGACCATTTAGAATTTCAAAATTAGTGCAATGAATCTTGGAAACAAGGAAGACAGAAATGCTACAGATTGATTGCTAGGAAGCGGCCTTTTATTGCACAGAGCTCAGTATGCGTCGACGGTTGATTAACAAATGATCCAGTCGAACCTAAGGTACCGCGCCTTTTATAGCGCGTCTTCGTGTTTATCAAAAGGATTTTTATCGTCAATTTCTACAATCAATTTTATATCCTATTTATGCAGTCACATAGATCTGTAATTGTTATGGTTTAAAACTTATATTTTTTTCCTTTAAATTTAGATGTTGCTACTGAAACGTCCCTTTGGGGAGTTGTGAAAAAAGTATTGTAAATATTATCAGGGATTTCGCGACATATCTTGCCTACATACATAAAAAAATAGTAACACAATCCCTTTTCTTTGTAAAGTAACCTGAACTTGTCACACTGGATATTTTATTGATAGCAACTCGTTAAAGTGTTCCTTTTTTTTTCTAGGGATCTTAGTGAAAACTTACTCTCCGAGATTTCAGAACGTACTTTGGATGGTTTGTCAAACTTGGAAATACTGTGAGCATCTTAATATATTAGATCATTTGTACATATTTCATATTTAAAAAAAACCTCGCATTGCTCTGTGTGTGCAGTCCATGATTCTCTTAAGTTGATTGCACATATAGCGTCATTAGACCTAAATAACTTTTTTTGTCATTCCTTGGTGATTTCAGGAGTTTGCGATATAACAACATTCGGTATATCTCAAAGATGGTATTTAAAGACACTAAAAGACTGAAACACTTGTAAGTATACATTTATTTTACTGTAGTTATAGCCCAAAATATTCCTTAATGTTTTTTTGCCAGTAGAAGTTTTAAGTAGGCGAACCTCTACATCATTTTCCCTTACAACTTTTTCAAGCTGAAGAAAAATGATCGAAGCGACAACCAAGTACTGTCTTTCCTTTTCTGTAAAGTGAACATTAAAACGCGGCTATTAAAACCGGCATGCGTATATATTTCTTGTTTTCTGTCCATGCATTTTCATTAAATTACCTCATTTATTTGTCACTGATCATTTCTAACAGAGCTCTACATAACCTACGAATATTGAAATTGTTTTTTTGTTTTTGTTTATGCCAGTGTGCTTAACATAGCTGGAGATGGCTTTTTTTGGTCGAGCAACGATGCATTTAGCCTATAGCAAATGGAATGAATGGAAAACATAAACTCGAGAGTCTCAGAATAAATCATTCATTTACTCATATTGAAAGGAAATTATTTTGCAGGTACCTTGATCACAATGCCATCAGTAGCATAGAGGAAAACGCCTTTGCTTCGCTTACTAGACTGAAGACACTGTGAGTTGCGCTGAAGTCGATTTTTTTTCTGTTTCAGTAACTAATATGCTAATGTAATTAATGTTCTGTCTTTTTTATCCATATTGTTTCGAAAATTGAGGTTAAAGTGCAACTTAAGAAACAAATTAATCAATTCCAACATCTAAAAGCCAGATTCATCACTTTTTCGCGAACGAGAATCATTTTAGATCAACTGTAGGGGTCTTATTGACACAAGCCAGGAGCCTATGGGCTCCTGCACCAGCATAGCAAGATGCACTTCCAAGAAAAAGGTAGAATGATGTCACAGACATTTTTTTTCTCTAAATAACTTGCTCAATACCATCTTTTCCAGATATTTGAACAACAATAGAATTAAAAGGCTGACTAGGTCCGTTTTCACTGGCTTAGCATCACTGGACACACTGTAAGTAAATGGTTGGCTTTAACATTTTGCGACAAACTATGCCATGGAATCAACCTGGCACGAGACCCTTTCTAATTTTGCATTCATTCCCTTCATTTCGTTTTCAGCCTTCTGCATAACAACAAATTTGTGGAAAATAAAATTGCGACAGACACCTTTAATGAATTAGCAAGCCTTCAGAAATTGTGAGTATATTTCTTGTAAAATTGCCTTCCATACAGACAAATTATGATAAGTGGAGTTGCCTAGGATAGTAAACCTGCCATAAGATTATTGGAGAAATCCAGACACCCAAGGTAGTGGAGTCATAAGACTAGCGTTCTATACATGGTGACGTATTCCCACGTTATATGACGTCAACATTCCACTTGAAGACATGACAAGGGACAGTTTGGGCTGTTATTTTAACCTGGGCAGATGGCGAAATATAGCCCAAAAGAAAAAGGTGTTAAATATGAGTCGTACATCCAGACAGTCACTGTTTGTCATCAAAGATTCGCTTCTAACACAAATCGATGACAATTGGGGACAAATTGCTGAAGTCATTTCATTCATTGTCGATTTGACCGAAAATCACCTCCGGGAGACTGATCCATGCAGGTGACACCTTCTGATCAACGCTCTATACCAACCCATCGCGCTTGCGCGCAAACTGAATTGTCAAACTGAGGATATAAGCAGCTGATTTGTTTTATCATAGATCTATGGACAGTTTTATTCTCTGCTGCTACGCAAAGAAAGCCCTAGAAGGTTTGACGTGCGACTCCCCCAATAACGAGTTCTCCAGCTGTGAGGATATGATAAAGAATCTAGCAGTTTCTGTTTGTATTTGGATTCTCGGCATTGTAGCATTGGTCGGCAATCTCTTTGTGATAATCTGGAGGCTGGTATACAACGAGGACAGCAAGATTCAGTCCTGCCTTTTCACAAACTTGGCTGTTTCTGACTTCTTGATGGGTGTTTACCTCATCATTATCGCGGTCCAGAACACGCGATGGCAAGGGGAGTACTTCAAATATGATGTGATTTGGCGGGCCAGTGCTTTGTGTCAAATCACAGGCGCCCTGTCTATGTTATCCAGCGAGGTATGACTGCGTTATTTATTGTACGTCATTTGACTTAACGAGATGCTACCAGATTCTTAAAATTACTTGATGTCATATTCTGAAGGATTTTAACGATCGAAAGAACGATAAAACCGGCAATCTTAGTAGACCAATGCAACTTGGTATTACAACCATGTTGAAATATGCGCATTTCTATCTCTCGAGTTTCACATTCCTTTTGGTTTGCAAAACCTTATGAAAATTGATGTTTGCGATTTATACTTCACTGTTAATGATGTTGATATTTTTATTCCTACAGGTCTCAGTAATGCTTCTTACCATTATCACAGCCGACAGATTTATTTGCATCTTGTTCGGTCTACGTGTGCGGCGACTAACCTTGAAGGCGTGTTATGTTCTTTGCTTTGTCGCCTGGTTGGTGGGTCTCTTTTTGTCCTTTCTTCCAATGTCGGACCTGGAGTACTTCAATAATTCAGATGAAGGGATTCGTTATTACGGACGATCCGCAGTGTGCCTGGCTCTTCAGCTTTCAAATGACAGACCACCAGGTTGGGAATACTCAGTAGCCATATTCATCGGTTTTAATTTGCTTGCGTTCCTCTTCATATCGTTTGCATACACAGCCATATTTTGGTCTGCTTTGAAATCTTCAAGTGCCATTAGATCGACGAACGTAAAACGTGAATCAGCTTTGGCCAAGAGAGTGGCGTTTATTATCTTGACCGACTTCTGTTGCTGGATGCCTGTGATCATTGTAGGAATCTTGTCACTGACCGGAAATTTCTATGATCCTGAGAAGCAAGTGTACGTATGGGTGGCAGCGTTTGTGCTTCCGATTAACTCATCCGTGAACCCAATCCTTTATACCCTTGCCACGCCCCAAGTTCGGAAATGGTTTAGGAAATATCGGCCCAAGACAAAAGGTGGGGTCACCTTGATGGTACCAAGTGTTTATGTTTACTTTGTTTTAATGAAGGTTAAGGAAGTAACTAAAAGCATATTTCCATTATTAAGACAAACTAAAACTGTGGACTAAAAATTGAGTTACCCGGCGTACTCCCGAACTAAACTCAGGCCGGCAGTCAAACATGCAAAGACTAGTTAATTGATTTCTTTCCATTTTTTTCACATTGCACGTGCACTAGATACTTCTTACTGCAGTAAGTTGAATCCTTAAGAAACTTGTTTGCGTTTCTATGAGAGGGTCGAGGTGGCAAAAGCACGCTGATCACTATCTTCAAAATAAGCTTCTTACAAAATTTCACTCAAATTGAATCTCTCATAGAAAGATTCAAAACATGCACATTTTCTGTTTGTCTAAAGACCATGGTAGCCAGTTACTATTATATGCCTTTGTTGTATCAGACATCACTTTTTTTTCAGATTCATTACCTAACAGGTTCTCGTTTAATCGTTGACTTAAAAAAAAAAACAAAATGCAAAATAACGAAACATCTGTTAAGCGATGAATGTCAACAATGTTTTTGATTACCCAGAGAAGACAACAACGCAAGAATGCCCGGAAGGCAACATCAATCCCGCATTTAGCAGTGATTCCTCGACGACTCCAGGTCAAGCTTTTACGTCCATGCTTTCTTCTTCAAGGGCAACAATGGGAAATGCAGCAAGCAAACTCCAGGTACAACGACGAATAACTTAACTGAATCCTCTTGTCTCCGTTTCAGTTCGCATAGAAGATAACAAAACTCGGTAATTACGTCACTATTTTGCACAGGCAATTCAAACATCTTAGGATCCGCTATCATGGATTTCTCAATTTTTCAACAACCACTGAAAACCGTCAAAATTTAGTTTAAAATGACAAAACAACAAATTCAGTCACTATAAGGATTTAGAAATCTGTATTAAAGTCAAGCAAACGGTGAAAAATTATATTAGATTTTTTGGCGTCTTTTCGTAAATGCGAAAAATCATGAAATTTTCATAGCCTGTGCTCTGTTGCCTTGCAACACCTAATCCGGCCCCAGCCCTCTAATCCCCGCTAAATAAGTTTCGATGTCACCCCTGTAACACAAAATAAAAATGGCAAAAATGCAAGGCTTGAGGAGCTTGAGGAGCTCAAACAGTCCACTTTAACATCCCTCGGTGGAGTTAAGCTGGGGAGCAGGGTTGGCGCAATGGTGAGAGCGCTCGCCTTCCACAATTGTGTCCGGGGTTCGATTCCGGACTTGGGGTCATAAGTGGGCGGAGTCTGTTAACCGGGTACTCCGGTTTTCCCCTCTATCCAAAACCCAACATTTGATTTTATTTACCATTTTGCTCCTGATAAGTAACAAATTATTATTACTATGGTTTGCCTGCGGGTCCTGACTTGGGAAGAGATCCGCACAGTCTCATACGTAGTTGATTATACCATACTAACCCTATTCCAAAAAGGAATACAGTTTTAGTCACAAAACATAATATCTTATCTTATAATTAATGTATGGGGCTGAGCGCAAATCTTGCCAACAACTGTCTGAATGTTGAATGTGGCGCGGGCTTTCGTTGTAACAGGGAATAGAGGAAATGCCGGGGTTGTTAAATCCTGTCGTCTCCCGCGAACAGCCTCAAAAAAAAATTGAAACTTCACTTCGACATTGTTGTACATATCAATCCGCAGAGCATTATCTCGGACACAAATTAAAAACGGACTAGCAGGGTAGATAATTTCATTCAATAAAACGCTTGTGAGACAGCCGGTGAGAACAAATCCAGACACACTTCTATAGAAATACGAATAAACCTACCTTGACTTTAACTTGAAAGACGTCGGTTTTGAATATGAGTCCCTATTTTGACCACTATTCACTCCATTCAATGAGTAATGTTAAGTTTTGAGAAGACCATGACGACGAAGCAACGCCATAAAATTGAACAATGTTGAAGATCCATGCAACAAAGCATTTGCAAATCCGAAGTCATCAGTCCCACTGGGGCAGGGCGGAGTGGAAATTTCCGTGCCAGAAAACGAAATCGTACACATTCTTCTTATTCTTACTGTATCATAGTCACTTTTGCTTGATTTTCAGAATTTCTGTTACATTAGTCAATTGGGTTTGGTGAACATGTTTATCACATCTACCTTCGTGGTGGGGAAATGACGCGAAAAAAATAAGCAAGTGAAACGAGCCGAGCGCAAGGATCAAGAGAATGCACTAGCCGTGCTGCCAAGAACAGGCGTTAGAAAAAGCCTTGTGTTTCAAGTTCTTGCTGTGACTTGATTGACATATTTACAGGGTATATTGTCATACCAGTCGCTCAGTCCGATATCTCGGTTAACCTCGCCCGCGTGTGGAAAAATATAATAACTACGATATATCGCCCGTGTGTGGAAAAATATAATAACTACGATATATCGTATTTACCCGAATAAGCGCCGCCCCGAATAAGCGCCGCATCCGAGGCAAAAACGGTAATAAGCGCCGCACTGTCACTGTGGCTCTTGTTCGGGGAATTTCGTAATGCCACAACAATGTCCAGGGGCACAAAACGACCAATTTGTTGAAAAATGTATTATTATACCCCAGTTAATAAAACTAAATGTTATTCAGGTATTTTCAGGTCTTTTTTAATATTGCTGGGAAAAAAATATCTGTTCCTTTTTGCCAGCATGACACACAAGATATTTCCCAGCCAGCTACATAAATTGGTTGGTTTCCCAGCCAGGTGCAAATTGAGCACCCTGCACAATAACAAAAAAGACAATTAAATATGTCGTAACCCAAAATGGGCGTGGCAAAAGGCCTCACTTTACGCCTTCAGTGAGGGGGGGGGGGGGGGGGAGAAAACATTCTCACAACACTCCACATTACGCCAGCCACCAAAACTCACACTGCTATCACACTTCAGTAAACTGAAACCATCAGCAGAAAGAAGTTTCATAACCAACCCCGGGAAATAACTGATATTTTGCCAGCCAGCACAATACCTAGGGGGAACATATCAAGTGGAGAACAGATTCGTTTTGTGCCCCACAACGTCAAAAATGGAACACGAACAACGCAACAGAAATTTATTCTCTTCAAAAGCAATGTTCTTCAGTTCAAAGTCATTATATTTCACCGCTCGCCCATTCAGTTCTCTCTTCAGCATATTTGCAATACGTAGTTCTGTTGTGAAAACTGTGTACGTTGCCGGCACGACAAGCCCATTGCAACCACTCTCTTCCTCTTTTCAGTTACTTATTCGTGTAGTCTGTTTTTATTGCTTGCCTCTAGACAATGACACGTAATGAAATAGCAAAATACATTTATATATTTAGTTACTTTTCAATTTGCGTTCTGAATGAAACAAGAAAAAAAAAACATTTATTGTCTGGTTTTTCAATAAGCGCCGCCCTCGAGTAAGCGCTGCATCTGAGACGCGAAAAATTTAATAAGCGTCACGGTGCTTATTCGAGTAAATACAGTATAGCAATTAGTTCGCACCGAAGCTCCGTTTTACTGTATATGCTGGAAATGATACTAATAATAATAAATAATAATAATAATAAGTCTCAAATCGTTCTAGCTAAAC
>OX419341.1:6419352-6434352 GCA_948470475.1 Galaxea fascicularis
TTCCCCCGAGGTATTGTGCTTTGTTCTTTTCGGTTATTTGAGTGTTTTCCCGTACAAACATGGGTCGGCTACTGGGGGCGTATTACAAGGGGGCGGGCGGACTTGTTAAAGGATAGGGGCTTTATAATTTTCCCGTTCTTTTGAAAATGTTAAATTATCTTTCATCACAAATTCCGGTTACAAGGTACTTCAACAGTGACAAAAAATTAACAAATAACTAATCAGTGTGAAAAAAAGAACAATTTATAGTTGTATAAAATCCTGATACGCTCGCACAAAACTGGCCCTACTCCAGTAACTTATCACAGCTTATGGGGAGGGGGAGGGGGGCTAAAAGGAACTGGGGGCTTTTTAGAAGAGGGGGGGGGAAGAAGGCTAAATAGAGGAAATACGGTATTAGTCCTTGCTTGCATCCGTAAATTCTGAATTGTTGATGATGTTGAGACCATGGCTAGCTTTTAAGAGTCATCTTAAGTTCGGTAACGTTCAGTGTTCTTCTCGAATTATCTACTCTTTTTGAACTCCTGAATAACATATATAGTGTCAGAACGTTTGCAATTTCATCTTTAGTTGACTTACTTTTGTGTCCTTCAAAAGCAGACGAAAACCTTGTTTTCATGAGGAACGTTACATTTGCGTGACAGTGATTTGTGGCAATTGAACCGGAAATTGTAATGATTCATTGATTGACATGTTGAGTAGCTTCCATAAGAAGAGGTCGTTTTTCAGATGGTCACTTGACTTGTGTCACAAGTGTTCAGTTGATCAAGTTAGCCTTCGCGTTTTAAGTGATTTAACCGAACTCTGGAAGCCCGTCACGAAGTAAGTCCAGTATCTTATAAATTGATTTTCCTTTTAGCGTTGTAATCCCTTGCTATTTTAAGTGTTTCTTGTGAATTTCTGTTAACGTTGGTATAATCGACCGAATGTGAATTATTGACCGCGTGGTCTACTCAGTTATGTCTGTCCGGGTTTTTAATGGATTCAATGCACTTAGGTATTTTATTTTCGGTTCTTATAATAAGTTCCTTTTGTTTGCAAGTATTATTTTGATTTGCTGTATTAATTTCAGATCGAATAAAAATCCTGAAAATAGAATTGTTTTTTTTAAACGATTCACGGGAGTCCAAAGTTCGTGGTAATTCTAGTGGCGGTTTTCATTCCGACGGAACAAACCTTTGAGACTCATTTGTTCTTTTGTAATATTTTTTTAACGTCTTTATCATCGCTAAGCCGTTCCACTCCTGGTTCGATTCTGTCGAGGTTGAAAATCTTGGCGTGGATCCCGGCGGCATGTACTAAAACCAGGAATACCGGAACACCTCGGAACACCGGAACACCCCGGAATACCGGAACACTCCGGAACACCCTGGAATACCGGAACAGCTGAAAATTCCGGCTCACCAAACTAAATTTGACGGTGTTGTTTTGTGAGAGTAAGTGAGTGACAGGCCTACACGGACTCCTAGTGTGGTTTTGGCGGTCGCCTCGCATGATAGCCTTACAGTTAGATTTTTGATCTAACAAGCGTATCCTTTAGAGATTTACCTATTTTGTACGATGTTATTGGAGGTTTCAAATAAATTGTTTTCAGCAAAGGTTGATTTTTGTATTAGACTCCATTGTTCCATCAGTGTTTGTTTGAGGTTTGTTACGAGTTCGATTGTGTTGATGAGTGAGAAGTGGGTTGTTTGTAGACTAAACAGAACGCAGGGTTGTCGAAACAGCAACAAGGTTATTTATTCCAAATGAAAGTAGTTAACTCCGCACAAGACTTCACAATAAGCTCACACAAGGCTTATAAAATTATACTCGACCTCCGTCACACTTTAATACTCACGGCCTCCGCCAAATGTATAAACGACCTCTGTCAACTTCAATAAACACGGCCTCCGCCAAATGTATAAACGACCTCTGTCAACTTCAATAAACACGGCCTCCGCCAACTACTCTCAGCTCTCAGCTCTCAGACTTACTTCAACAAACACACTTCTCTCTAAGAGAAACTCCAAAGCTACACCGATGGGCTTATATACTTCACAACATAAAATTCTAGAACTTTCCGGCTCGACTAAATAAAGAAACATTACAATGAAAACTATTCACAGCGACATATGCAAACGGCTTAAAATAGAATTGCAGAATCACGATGATAAAACACTAATTAAATATGCAGAAGATTCTAGACACTTCCAGACAGTAACGCGAGTCACGCAATAATTTATTTTTCGTAACAAGGTTGTTCACTGCTGGGTGGTACGTAGTAACAAAAGGCAAAATCAGTTCAGTTTAGTTCAGTTCATTTTATTTGCTTTTATAAATTATAGTACTAAATTACATATAATTATCATACATTTAGCAGGCAGCCCAGGAAGCTATATTGCTCATTTAAAGGACTGCCTTAAGAAAAGGAGTAAAAAACTAGAATGTAAACTGTTAGCCTTTAAATAAATTTTAATTTAAGTTAGCCTTCTACGGGAGTGGAATTTTGCGTCTGAGATGGGGGGGGGGGGGGGGTTTACTTTTTGTTTCATTATCTGTTCCTTTCTCTACTTCTAACTGCTTCTTTCTTTATTTCTTTGTTTACTTCATTCTTTATTTTTCATTTCTTCATCCTTTCTTTTACTTTTTTCGTTTTAGCGCCTGCTTCTAAGCTTTTTTATGTTACGTGGGTAAACAAATTACACTGACATTTCATTTTTTACATGGTCTGCAATAGGAAAACAAAACAACGCCGTCAATTTTAATTCGGCTGTTCCGGTGTTCCGGTGTTCTGCTGTTCCTGGTTTTAGTACATGCCGATCCCGGCGGGCTTCCAACAACTATTTATCATAAACAAGAGCTACCAACTGTCACATAATCTAAGCTTGCGCAATAGTATTGAGCATGCGTAGTCGCTGGGTCCGAAGCACATGTTTGATTGTGTTATTGTTTTGCCTCTGTCTTGAACCGTAAAATGTAAATCTTGAGAACCCACTACCTACTTTTACACCATCTTCTTCTTATTTGCCAATATATTTCTTCACTGTTTTGAAAGGTCGTGTTGTCGAAGATTTCTCGACAAAGGAATGGGGTGCTGTTTTGTCTTCGCTGGCTACATTTCTTTCACACGCCCGTTGGCTGAATCCAATGTCACGTTCAACGCTGGTGAATTGCAAGCCCTATCAGTTAAGACTGGCACAAGAGGTTGGGCTGACTGTGCCGAAGACCACCGTCACTAACAACGCGGAAGCGGTGGAGAGACTGTTTGCGGAGGAAGGACGAGTGATATTCAAAGCTTTAACACCACTTATTGCAACAAAAGGCGAAATGGTATTTACCAGAGAAATCAGCAAAGAGTTTCCATCTCAGTTTGCGCCCGACATTGCTCAGTGCCCGTCTATTTTTCAGGAATTGGTGGAAAGAAGGTCCGACTTACGGATAACTGTTGTTGGGAAAAAAGTTTTTCCCGTTCGCATCGCCTCGCAAAGGTTAGAGGAGCAGAAAGACCGGTTGGATTGGAGAAGAAGCCAAGACAGAAGTGATCTTTTCAGTGAAGCTCAGGTACGTTACAACGACTTTGAAGCAATAAGCGAAAAAGCTCTCTTAAAGAAACGGAAATTAAGTGGGTCAATTTGGTTAGCTAACCCGTGCTTTTTCAAAGGTTTGAATAAAATTGCTATCCGGCTTAAGCTTTGCTTCGGGTTTGATCAAAACTGCGAGATGTATTTGACTAAAAGGCTTTTACTTCGTTGTTTACCGTATTTCTACGAATAAGCGCCTTACCACTTTCTTAAAAATTGCAGCCAAAAGAGTGGGCGCTTGTTCAAAGGAGGGCACTTAATTGATGGGAGCGCTCCATTTATCTATTATCTATAGTAGCAAGGCGGTGAATCTCAATGGAATCATTATGGGACACCAGGGTGCGGTAGAAATTAATGTTAATCTCAATATGATAGCGTTAAAAACTCTCTTGTTTTCTTTGTAAAAGCTGCAAATAAAAAAACCTGGCGAATCGCAACGAAAGATTATTTATACTAGTTCAGGACACATAAAACAAGTTTTAAAATATCGTTTATTTCGATTAAACTAGGTATAGCAAGCCATTCCCACCTAAGACTTTTTATAGAATGTCATCATGCATTTTCTCCCAACAGCTACCCGAGGAATTCAAGGAGCGTTTGCTAGAATTCCACAAGAGAGCCGGGCTAGTTTATGGTGCATACGACTTCTTGGAGCGTGGTGACGACAAAATTTTTCTGGAGGTTAATACAGCGGGAGCCTGGCTCTGGTTGGAAAGAGTCGTTGGTATCAAGGTCGCCAAGAGCATCGCGCGATACCTTTTGGGAATGGAGCCATGAAGAGTTCAATTATAATTATTCATTGCAACTTAATTAATAGAGCGTTTTCACTCGCGTGACCATATTGCTTTAATGGAACAAAAAAACTCTTTGCATAGAAATAGGGTTCAATTCCCAGAGGGTTAGCCTTGGTACACCGCCACGTCACGTGAAAACACTCTATGGGTGTCGGGTTGCCAACTATAACGGACACGGACAACACAACGCAAATAAAAGTGATTACACAGTATACTGAATTCTACGCGAAATTTGATTAGGCATTACCTATCAGAGGCATATTCAAATTTGTTTGTTCCTGGTATTCAAAATCTCGAGATACTTTGAAAATGTCGAGGAGCTCATTCCGTAGTGACCGTGGACGTGCAGCACCATAGACACAAGTATTGCTTACACCAGAAGATACGTTTCGTTTTCTATTATTCAGTGACTAAAGCCTTTCAAGCTAAGGTTTAAAAACCTTGTATTTCGTAAGTCGAGGAACAAGCCTGAGAGCAAGTCTCGATTTGAATTGCTCAGTTCTCATTGGCAAATATGAGGCAAATCTAATAAAAAACTAATCAAAGAACTTAAAAAGGACAAGTCACATAAAAATGACACTCAATCAAAAACCGCTCTACAAAGGTTCTGTTATTATTTAGCAGTCCAGTCACATGTTGACATTATTGTTTTCTTTGTCCAGATGATCGATATATTAAATTGAGGGTAGAATCATCAATCAATGTTTGTTGTAGTGATTAGCTATGATTTTTTATTTTTATTTTATTTTATTTTTATTTATTTATTCCTCCAATTCCTAGCTGATACATAGTTATGCAAATATAACTGTGAAAAGTAATATAGTAACAGGTAAAGATTTACAAAGGAAAAAAGAAAAAAAATAGAAATAACAAGACTTAAATTGAATTATATTGTATATTGGAAGGAGAGGAGAGGGGCACATCTAGGTAAACAATGATTGCGTGACGGCACTTCCGCTCCAACGATAAGAGTACAAAAGAGATTTTTTTCCGAATAAGACTAAGGAATAAGAATTCGATTTTTTACCGGAGGAAAGAGGTATGATTTCATTGATGTGATTAGTGTACTAACCGAAGTTTCTGATCATTTATTTTCATAATTTTGTGTTAGTCAACATTTCTTCGTCTCGCTCGTAAATTCACAATAGCTCAATTATTTCTTTTGTAATAGTCTCGTATGCCTGCTAATTGCTTTTCAGTTTTTACGTCGTTTTCAGTACAATAAAGTATTTTGAAAGTCAGTACGAGTAGTGCTTGGAATTTCAGTAGAACGCTTCTCCGCGCAAGCCGTAGAGATTTCCATTCGCGGTCAAACCATTACATTTTTTTTCTGAAGTGTTTCAATAGAGTACTTTCTCCCATGCACTTCTTGAGATCATAACTTTCCTTCCTATCCTTCTCCCCTCTTGTCGCTATTAAATGTTTTAAACGCCCCTCGCTGTGTTTAAAATCTATGACTTGCGTAACAAAGGCCTATTAGCCTGGCCAGGGGCCCCCTGCCCTTGCCCTGGCCAGACCTGCCAGCCTACCAGCCCACCTGGTCTGGCGTACTAGTCTTTTAAGACGAATTACAAGAACTCAGTGTGAGAGCCATAAAATGATGTAAACGATGTTCTTACTGGGAATCGGTAAGTTTAATACAGACGTTTCGAAGACGCGTACTGTATTTATGCAGGTACGATTTCTAAAACCAAAAGAAAAGAAAAAAAAACAGAAACTTACAATAAAGACAATAAAGGAAAGTAAAAAATACAAATGAGAGTGAAGCGAACACACTTACGTCTGTGTCCTAACGGTAAAAACGTTGACGATAAGCGTACAATTTGAACCTTGAATCGACGGTCTAAACTTCACTGTATCAAAAGCACATGGTATCTCTTGTCCACAATGCACTGCGGGTGTTCACGCGCGGAGTCGCGCGCGCATAAAATGATAACAGTCAGTCATGAAGTTTTAGAACAAACTAAGGTCAAAGAACATTTCGATAAGATACAATGATCACAAAACTTCAGATTGTGAGGCCGCTACCCGTGAACACCGTTCAAATGAAGAAATTTAGACCCTGGACAGTCCCTCAGCATTTTCCACGGTTAAACAAATTGACATAATCGCGAAAGATTTAGAAAAACGAGAAGTAATAGTTTGAAATAGTTTGTTATTTTTGCTGCTGTCGCCGTCGCCGCTGCCAAAGTTTCCTGTTATACCTTCAAAAGACGACTCCGAATGATTGATTACGATCATCGTTACGTATACCCTAGCCTCTAAGCAGTGGGATTTACATATTCTTTAAACTTTCAAACCCCAATATCAACATGTGTATTCCGGCTTCAGTCTTACAGTTGTCACATGCTTATATGTTGCCTGTACGGAGAACTTGTATAAACGTTACTGAACTCAAGATCCCCGGTGATCCTTTTTTGTATTCTCACGCCCTCTATCATTGACGAACTAGTGATATGGTAAAGAGAAGCTACAAAATGGTCACTATTGGGATGAAAAGGGTTAAGAAATTATTTTCCGTGGCCCCTGTTGATGTCACGGGGTGTGGCCTGATAGTGTCCTTACTACCTTGCATATACAAGTGTTATTTCGCTTTGATATCTATGTTGATAAACCCCAGTAAACTTGAGAGAAAACGTTTAGGTGAGCTTATGAGAAGAGAATGCCTTTTCTTTTCTCTGGTGTCTTTCTTAGATTTTCTTTTTCTTAAATATTAACTGTCGCCTTCGTTATTTTCGATCTAGTTCCAAATTAGTTTACTTGACAAATTTAATAGGCTATTTTTGACCTTATTTTTTTCGATTTGGATCCAAGCTAGTGATTAGCAGTCTGGAATAGATCGCAACATTTGAATAATGTAAAAGGGGAGTTACGCAAAGAAAATGGTTCCGTTGAATGGCTTTACTGTTGTACGCGAAGAGAACGCTTACGCTTTCACAACACGAAACCTTCACATAGTTCCAAGACCTTTCATTAACCTCAACAATTTTCAGTTCCAAGGCAATTTGTTCCCCCATTGAAATTTATTGTTTGCGTTCATTTACAGCTGCTCGTATCTGCAAATATAACCGGTATCAATGACAGAGCGGTAAAATCAAATTAGGTTTTTTTTGGTGGTTTGAAGGTGCTTTATTCAGACCTCAAGAACTTACCTCAAGGAAAAGCGCTGGTAAATAAAGCATGGTAATTGTTCTAGCAGTGATTAATTCTCTTACGCAAACAACTTGATTCATTTGTTGTTTGATCGCTTCACAATAAGGCGTAATTAGTTTCGTCCAAGCGTGCTGGAAAGATTCCTTCGATTGTTCGGGTGGTTTTACTCGGAGGTTCGATGGCCACGAAAGGTGGATTCCTTAAACATTTTGCTATCCTCGTTCTTGCACTTCTAATTGTAGAGGTAACTATGATACACACAGCATAGAAATTCATAGGTAGTTGTATATTAATTTAACATGCCTTTGGAGGTTTCTTGGCGACACTGGTGAAATACACTGACAATTTGTTGTCTGTCACGCATTCTTGAGTCCGATTTGAGTTAACATGTGGACATTTCGCCTTAAGAAAAATCATTGTCAGAGAGCAGCTATTAAAGAAACAAAAGCAAACCCTCTGAGAGAACAAGAAAGGACATTTTCAGCATAAGCATTTTTGACCGTGTGAGGCATGTGCTATTTCTAACAATTGCAATACAAAACAATAGCTGCATTTAGGTCATTAGGGCTAACTGCGACATCGTTACGCGCATGCATATGACTAAATCTAATGGATGGTTTAGATCGACTCCACCGGCGATAGATTTCAGCAAGAAAAAAATGGACAGCGATCTTACCTTATTGAATGTAGCACAATGTGACACGTGATGACTCCAACAGCAATCGAAAAGTCCAATTCTCTGAACATATTATTTTGTAAATTAGTTCTTCGGTGGCAAGAGACGATCGCTCACTTTTTGTGACGGTGGTGGTCTGGTGCATTTACACTTAGAAATCAATACAGTATATGGCGTTTCTTGATAACTCAGAATTCAAGAAAAAACAAAAGAATTTAACTGGTGCGTGTCTAAGTTGTGATTTATTTGATGCCCCATTGTCTCAAAAATTCATGGAGGACCTGTAGATTTGAACTTACTATTTCAGTTCTTCTTTTTTTTATTTTTAGGAAATCACTTGCAAAGATGTAAATCAATATCGAAGAGACAGGAACGGAAAAGTAAATCAGCTACTGTTGACATGTTTTTTGTGTGTGGGCGATTTCAAGGCAGGATAAGCCCTTTTGTCATTTTTCTTTAAAAACAGGATTCTGCTATCTCCAAACGCGCCACTGATGTTTCCGATGCCGAGGCAATTTACAATTATTATACGAATCCAGTAAAATCTGAGGTAAGTATCTATATCGTTTCAACCTAGTACCAATTCGCATACAAGCCAATCATTTTATTTATCATTCCGTTGTCTAAGTTACAACGTGTTTAGAATACTGCCGCGCGCCTTATTTGTAATATTTCGTGCTTTGATCATATTTCACCAGTGCTTTTTGAACTTCATTGGCTACCTGTGCATTATAGAATTATATTCAAAGTTTTGGTGATTACATATAATATTAAGGCAATTAATGGCATTGCACCGAAATATATCAGCGACCTTATAACTATCAAAGCAGAATCTAGCTATTCTTTAAGGTCCAATAAGTTAACCCAACCTAGAGTGTGCACAAAGGCAACACTAGGGGATCGAGCCTTCTGTGCGGCTGTCCCGAAATTGTGGAACTCGCTTCTTCAGTCACTAAGGAAAATAACATCAGTGGACTCCTTTAAGGCGCAGTTAAAGACTTTGATTATATAGACAAGCCTATAAGGATTTTGTATAGTTTTATCATCAATTGTAGATTATTTTTATCGAGAACAGATATATTCTGTTAGTTTTTCTTTTTATATATCAATATTGTAATTTAATGTAGACTTTTTAATATCTGTATATATGTAAAGAGTCGTTATTTTTCAACTGATTGTAACACGCCGGCGATCATATTTCAATGTAGCTGGCGCAATAGAAATGATTAAATTATATAATTGTTAAAATATGCATCGTATGCATCATATGCCAGGTAAAGTTTGCAATTTTATGCAGAATACATGTAATAGGCATTTCAACATTATCATCCTCAGTCTCCATTACTGAGAGCAACGTACTATGTATGCATGCTTTTTAAAGGCACTTTTGGGGAGTTGCCGAAATTTGTCTCCTAGGAGATTCAGAACTTAGCTTCAAATCTGACAAAAGACCTTTGATTTTGGCTCACACCCGAAAGCCAGGCGATGCTCTAACCAACTGAGCTATGACACCACTAACGGCATCGCGAGGTCACAGGTTTTAACCCTGTTGAAGTCCTGAATTTTTTCAGACTCCTTTACACAATTGCATAAATTTGTGTTCACAACGGCAAGGATCATTCTTAATTTCCCAAATACATACACAGCTGGCACGGACTAAATCCAGTCAGTCTGCATGGAGAGCAACGTTTCTTACCCAGCTAAAGATAGCGCGTTCTTTTTACTTTCAACTCGAAAGATTCGTTTTCTTTTGGGTTTATGACAAACAACTAGGTCTCTTTCATTTCCAGGCCACCTACTATGGCATTTATCCTGGAGGTGGTGCATGCACTTTGGACCCTCTCTCCCCAATGGCCAAGCAGGAAGGATGGATATTAGTGGCAGCTGGTGCGGCTGATTTTCTTAAATCTCTTGGCTGCGGAATGTGCGTGGAAATAAAGGGGTCGGGAAAAGGAAGTGGAACTAATCCTGTGACGGGAGTTTTAAAAGCTATTATACATGACCTGTGTGGAGGATGTGCAAAAGGTGATGTAAAGCAGAGATTTTATAATTTTTAAAACGTTAAGCATTCCTAAGACAGATTAGTTATTCGGTCAGATGCGACCTTATTCGGGGGAGAATAATGTAGTCTAAATAGGGCTGACGTTTCAAACGTTAGCAATTCGTACGAATTTTGGGGTTTGTGTTGGTTCAATAGTGCGACATTTTCATGCAAATGAACAATTTTTTTTTGGCAGTGGAGCTACGCCATTGGCTAAACGATGGTAACATAAAAACCTAGAATAAATTAGCCGAATGAAAAGCGTTGTGTCTGAGTCTGTCGAGATGAAACGCATATAAATTTAGGAGTTATTATTTACGTTTTTATATGATGCCATGGCGCAAAAAAATGCCTCAGTTTGCTAAGTGCAGCTGCAGAAAGGTAATGTAGAAAGAAAGGAAAATTCATTTTCGAAATCGGCAATCCCTTCTTCACAGCCAGCACATATAGCTCAGCACGTTCTCGCTATTTAAACTTGTTACATAGCATGAACCTTCTGGATACGCCATTAGGATACGTTGATGATGCAAAGTTTTAGTTGACGCGAAGTTACAGCAAGATAGTCACCGCTCTCATAACACCCTTCTTGTTTTACTCACTGACTTATCCCACCTTAAGTAAGTAATGCTAATGAGCAGGCAGGAAGGATAATGTACTATTCTCGTGTTTTCGTCTTGCTCAAACACAGGGGGTTATGATCTGTATATCGAGGGGGATGGCCGCTGGGAAATTGAATCAAAGGCAATCGATTGTCCAACTCTGCCAGGCCAGGATGGCAACATAATGTTCAGATTCACTGAAAACAACCTTTGGAGTTTCAAACTTCAAGCACGAAACACAAAGTAAGCACTGACTTTTACTGACCTTATTCCGCTTGCCAGATGTGACGCACATATCTGTGAAACTTGAAATCGGCACACTGAATAAGAACTGTGCAGCCGAGATAAAACTTCACCCAAATGATTGGATACTCTAGGATCAGCAACAAAAGACAAATTCAAACTCTACCAGAAATATTATTTTTGTTCGGACTTGAGAAACAGGCCTGGGCCCTACAGATGTCTAGCATCCAGGTAAAGAAAACGTGTAGCCACCCCCATGGAAATATCTTCAGTTATTGAATAACAAAGGACTGGAATGCAAGTTTACGTTTAGTCTGGCTTTTTCACTGAGTCGTACTTGAAAAACTTGGCTCTGACTCAGTTCCCGCCCAGCTGCAGGTCAAACATTAGGCATTCTTTTTAAAAAGAGTAAATCAAGAGCATATAAAAGTTTTGTTATGCCGACCCTATTACAAAGATATCATCGAATGAACTCCTCATAAACCGGGACTATAAATATAGACGCCGTCTATTATGTGAAATATTAAAATAGAGGAAGAGTGTTTTTCATCAGATATCCAGCAACTGCCGAGCTCCACGTGTTGGCGCGTCTGAGGAAACAATTTCTTGAGTTTTTGCCGTGTATAGCGTCTTAAGTCATAGCTTTTTGTCTTGGAGAAATCCAAGGAAAAACTTCACCAAAACCTTTTGATAATTAGGACCACGTATCTGAACCTCCTTCCCGGTAACTATCTTCTTCTGTTCATGGATTTTTGATGAATCGGATGAAATTTCATTTATCAGAGATTTTAATGTTACATTGATCTCTAGAGTTCCTGTAGCTGGTATCGAGGTACTAAAGAATGGAAAGTACTACTGTCTAAAGAGAACTGGGGACAACTACTTCACTGGGGACGGCCTCGGTAAAGTTGAAATGCCGATGAAAGTGCGATTAACAGCGGTGACAGGAGAACAGAGGGTGACCGTCATACCATCCATGCTAACTACCGATATTCTGAGCGAAGTGCAGTTTTCTGGCTTTGCTGCTGGACGTGAGTAAATCTACAGTAATGCTCGCCTCTAAAATACCGACTACCTCTTACCAACGGATTTATGAAATTCTCTTGGCCTGTGTACCAAAAATGTTTATACTCACAAGTGGTACCATATGTCAACATTAACAAACGAAATGACAAAAACAAAAGGAGCGTTGCATGGAGTTTCAGGTCCGTCACCACAAGAATACAAACTCGCTCTTATCGTGATTTTCGAACTTATTGGGCTTTGTACGGCGATTATTCGATTAAACGCTAGAGGTACCGTATCTCAAAATTAACTCATGAAATGATCGGCAAAAAAAGGCAAAAGACGTAAAGTTTAAGATCCGAATAACGGCGGCAATCTTGGGGAGCAGGGTTGGCGCTGTGGTGGGAGCGCTCGCCTTCCACCACCAGTGTCCAGGGTTCGATTCCCGGACCGGACATATATGTGGCCCGAGTTTGTTGGTTCTTTACTTTGCTCCGAGAGGTTTTTCTCTAGGTACTCCGGTTTTCTCCTCTCCCACAAAACCAACATCTGATTTGATTTGAGTTGATTTAGGATTGATTTGAGTTGATTTCCCTGGTTGATTTAGAGTTCATTTGATTTACAGTCTCCCCAATTAGTAGAGAACCTGTGCTTCTCTACGGAACGATTTGGGACTTAAATGAAGTTTTTATTAAAGTTGTTGTTAATCATGATTTGCACTATGGTGTCTACATAAGGAACTGTTATCAAAGTACTGAACAAGAGACACAGTACTAAGTTTAAGGACTTTTTAAATCGAGGCAATGTAGTTTGGTTGAAAATGGGCCTCTGACCTCTATTTTATTCCCGTTGCATTATTCATCTACTTCGTCCCTCATTAAATTTTTCTCGTTTTGTACTATCAACATATTTTTGCAGCGGGTCCTCAAAGTATCGTATGTGCGGGACAGGGCAACAAACCTCCGTATCCTTCTGGGGGCATGGGTACGTGAATATTTGAGACACAGCTTGTCTTAATTAGTTTTTGTCACCTCTATTGTTACTTAATAGTTAATAGTTAATTAGTTAGTAATCCTGTACATTTTAACTCCAACTTTGTATTAACCGTCACTTCTGAAGATGTATGCAGAAGCATACGAAACGTCAAGTAAAAGATAATTTCCAAAAGGATGCGTTTATATCTGATGTTTGTCACCGCTGTTTGTGTGTTATTTCTTGGTCAGAACATTTATTGATAACTAAGGAACAAAACATTGTCGGTTAATTCTTCTATTTAAAAATCTTTTCTCGTGGCGGCCTCCGACGCAACATGTTTGGGGAATTATTCGATACTTCAACATTGCAAGATCTATTAAAAGATAACCAATAGAAATCCTGGAAAATGCTGACACACTTTGAGATATTGATGCTCTGTGATTAAGACTGCCCAATTAAATTGCATCGACGATTGCATTGGACAATTTGGCGGAATATCAGGAATATCAGTCGGCAATTTTGGCGTTAACCGGCTTTTGTAGCCTTTATGAAAGGAGTAGCAAAATAGAACGTAATTCTATCGAATTCTACACTTTATAACTTTCTATTGATATATAGTTTGTGGCATTACAGAGCGTCTACGAACTTTTTTCTCGAGGACACCCGCGAAGGTTTGAAGTAACCTTAATTCTCTTCTGATATCTCTAATCAATGTATTTTACTAATAAGCCTTGCGTACGGGAGTCGGACAGCATAATTTCTCGATGCGCGATGATGCCAAAGACATACTTCCGTTTCCGGTCTCGATCCAGCCCCAGACCTTCTACAATTTAAACTGTCATATTTCGTCAAAATTCTCCTGTGTGCGGCTTGCAAGTTAGTGAAGGACTTACAGTTTTCTGTAAATGTAACAACTAGTAACCCCACCTAAACACCGTTCGGTAAGCTCTGTCGTTTCTTGTTTCTCTTTTCGTTAGTTCTTTATTCATGTTGTATTTCGTTGTTTTCCTGATACTTTAATCTTCGTACCGTTTTATGGGATGTCACGCAACGCTCAGCGTTGTGTGACATCCCAAAAACGGCTATGGGTAAATGTTGTCGATCTTTAATTTTCGGTGTATCCGTAACAAATGGCATACAATTTCAACGCGAACAATCGACAATGCGCGCGAAAAACGTTCATCGACTCTGTGTTTGATTTTGCAATGGGTCTTATTCCTTCTGCCCCTGTCTTGCTTCATACACACTATCAAAAAAAAAAAGCAACATTTGGGACTACCGTTAACTCTCCTCATTCAAGTTGATCGCAACTAATCGTTATGTTTGGTGTCCTAGCACCAGGAGAAGGCGGTGAGCCAACGTCCCCCATATCGCCCCCTGGAACTGCATCACTACCCTCTCCTACTTTAGCGCCAACAACAGGAGGGGGAGGGGGCGGAGGAGCGGGAGGGGGTGGAGGAATTTCAGCTCCCGGGACGGCAAGCGGCGGAGGTGCTGGTAAGTTGATTGATTATTTTCGGCAACGCCCGACTTTGGGGCGTCACCCGAAGTCTTTTTTATAAAACCGCGGTTTATACAAGAAAGACTGTATGCAAATGAAGATGTGGACAATCGTCGCAATTATGAACGCTACTAAAGCAGTAGCGAAAAGAAAGCCTGGAGAAAAAACCGGGAACCGATAACAAGCTAACTGTAAGCCAGACATTTTGTGGCAATTCTTAAATGTTCTCACAGGGATTTTGAAAACGAAACCATCACATTAAAACACGCATTATATTCTTGGCAGGCTCTGACGCTTTTTGTAAGAATAAAGCGGGTGGCTTGTACCCAGACCCCGATGATTGCGGAGGCTTCATCATTTGCAATATCGGCAAAGCACACAGGCAGAAGTGCGCCCCAACCTTACTGCTACGTGAAGACACCATGAACTGTGATTTGGCTGATAGAGTGG
>OX419341.1:6439352-6469352 GCA_948470475.1 Galaxea fascicularis
AAACAATTCACCGATTGAACCAGACTAAATTATATTTGACGCCCCCGTTGCTCCGGCTGTAACACTGTCACGTGTATAACTGATACCAACAGGCAAATTGCCTGGACGCAGCGCAAATGAAAGGCACTGATGACTGAAGACTCATACTTCCAAAATAGCTAACCAGTTCCAAAATGACAAGATTGATTAAATAATTTCTCTTCGCCTCGAGATCACTTCCGTCACCAGCCATTGCGAATCTGGGTTTTCGCACAACCTTCCCACCCAGAAACAAACATACTGTTAAATAAAATCTTCTTCAAGATGCATATGTTGACTGGGTCGAGTTAATCCTACAATGACGCCTTGCCTTAGCCTAAGTTTGTTGCTAAAACATCTGAAGTGTTGAAAATCTGACCTACTGCGCTCAACAGACATTCACGTAAGCTACCATAAAGCCACGTCATCTTTGAGTAGCATTCGCTTCAAAATGTTCTCGAAGTGAAAAGTCTTACACTATCACTCAAAGGATTGAAGTTTGCGAAATTTCATGTTCATACCTATGACGCGCCAAAACGGACAAAAATACTTCCTTAATATATATAGTACTTACTTAATATATATAAGACTTCTTCCTGATATGTAAAACTTGTTTCATATAAATACAACTAGATGTGGAAATATCCAACTTGTTCCCAAATAAACACAACATCTTGCAAATGCACAAGACTTTCTTTGAACATTTATACAACTTGAGGCGCACACACACAAAACTTGCTTCAAATATTTGACTTCGTTCACACAAATAGGACTTGTCTTAAATATGAAACTTGGAACATATATATAAAACTTTCTTATCGATTAGATTGTTGATGATCGATTCTGGGTTTTGTACTTCGTGTAAGACCACTTACAAATAGTGTCCGGGTATGGAAAGCCAAATGGTGCAAAATTCAAGAAGCAAAATTGGCTTCACATTCAACAAATTTCCTATCAAGGTCACGACAGATTTCAATCAAGCTCAACAAAATCAAGTCACGTTCAACAAATTTCCTTTCAAGGCCAAGAGGCCTTTGAATCAAGCTCAAGAATGAACTTACGACGTGTCTAGATACCCGCAGCCGGGAAGTGTTTTCAAAAAACTAGATACTCGGCAGTCAGAAAATTTGACCAATTTTCTCGAAATAGCTCGTTTAATTCCCCTAAGAACATAAGATATTTGTTTAGAATCTTAAGCGATTATAAATATTGCCTTGGGTTAAAAGTAGAAGCGACTGTCGAGCTTGGGCACAGAGTGAAATCTCAATGTTTTCGGGACTTCAAGTTCTGACACACTAAGTCAACTCCCGATGAATATCCACAGAAATTATCAACGAAACCTCACCAGAGTATTTAGTGTTTGTTCAGAAATGCCAAGCGATTCTTAAATAAAGGTTTCGTATTGTTGTGGACAAATTCTCCGTGCTTGCATTAAGCATATTATTTAGAATCTTGACTCACGGGTACGGTAAATACTAGATGCCTGGCAGTCGGAAATTCACGTCCAATTTACACGAAATACCTCATTTACGTTGTGTAAAAACACCAGGAAGTTGTTTAGAACACTCAAGCGAAATACCTCATTTACGTTGTGTAGAAAAAACCAGAAAGTTGTTTAGAACACTCAAGCGATTTCAAACACTGCTTTGGGCTGGAAGTAGAGGTAACCGTCGAGCCTGGGTATAGAGTGAAATCTTCATACGGTTGCGACACTTCAATTCAAGTTCTGACACACTGAGCGTGACGTGATTAATCAGCTCTCGGGATATCCACAAATCATACTGTCCAAGCCTTCCCTAAAACTTATTGTTTGTTGAGCTTGATCCCTTGATAGGAAATGTGTAAAATGTGACGCTGTGATTTTGTCGAGCTTGATTGAAATCTGTCTTGAACTTGATAGGAAATGTGTTGAACGTGACTTGATTTTGTTGAGCTTGATTGAAATCTGTCGTGACCTTGAAGGAAATTTGTTGAATGTGAAGCCAATTTTGCTTCTTGAATTTTGCACCATTTGGCTTTCCATACCCGGACACTATTTGTAAGTGGTCTTACACGAAGTACAAAACCCAGAATCGATCATCAACAATCTAATCGATAAGAAAGTTTTATATATATGTTCCAAGTTTCATATTTAAGACAAGTCCTATTTGTGTGAATGAAGTCAAATATTTGAAGCAAGTTTTGTGTGTGTGCGCCTCAAGTTGTATAAATGTTCAAAGAAAGTCTTGTGCATTTGCAAGATGTTGTGTTTATTTGGGAACAAGTTGGATATTTCCACATCTAGTTGTATTTATATGAAACACGTTTTACATATTAGGAAGAAGTCCTATATACATTAAGTAAGTACTATATATTTTAAGGAAGTATTTTTGTCCGTTTTGGCGCGTCATACATACCTTAGATCCACATTCGCCGTTGCTTCGTCTATGATGAGAATTTTATTGTGCTTCAGGATTGCGCGTGCCAAACATACAAGCTGCCGCTGGCCCACGCTGAAATTTGAGCCGCCCTCGCTTAGCTTAGTCTCCAGGCCCTCCGGTAGCTCGGATACAGCTTCCTTCAGTTGTACCTGCGATAAGAAGGCAGGTTTAGACACTTCAAGGGATTCTTCTCTATATGTTGGGTGATAAATTTCTTGTTTACAACCTCAGTTGCCCTCGGACAAGATCAAACCGCCCAATTTTTAGGGGAGCAGGGTTGGCACAGTGAAGAGAGCGCTCGCCCTCCACCAATGCGTCCCGCTCGGGTCGGCTGAGTTGTGTTGGTTCTCTACTCTGCTCCGAGAGGTTTCTCTCCGGGTAGTTCGGTTTTCCCCTCTCCCCAAAAGACAACATTGATTTCTAGTGCTTCTCAATACGAACCTCTTCCAAAGCATTCCACAGTTCACTGTCTCCATATTGATTAAAGGGATCTAAGTTTTTCCTGAGGCTTCCGCTGAAGAGGACAGGGTCCTAAATAAGAGTAAAACACAACGACTCGTTGTTTTAATTACATCGAGGGCAAAGGCGAAAAACAAGACGAAAGCAAAGGTTGTTTTAAGCACAGACCCATTTACCACGGCAGTGTAAATCAAAGCACTGAATGCTTGCCGTTTCTGAAAACTCGGTGTCCTCGATAAGAAGACATACAAATGTGACCTTTGCTTCTAATTTGTTTAGGGAATGTGGTTTCAACTGCAACTGCCTTACGGTACAATAACAGTGCTTAAATAGTGACTCCCAAAAAAAAAGCTATTTCGAAGGGCTTTAGCTGCAGAAGCAGTGCCTGATACTGAGACCGAGCGCGCAGTTTGAGCAAAACTTTACCCTTCAAATTCGTGTTCTGGGCCATTGTCGCGCACTTTACTACAACAACTTGATTTGTCCTAGTTGAAAAGAAGCCATTGTGGACCCAATGTTAGTCAACGCGTACGCAATTGCAATATAAACGATACTAGCTGCCAATCTCGAGGTTCCTGGGAACTAGTATAAATAACTACTAAATATTAATTTAAGAATTTATAAATAAGCACATCAATAAGGTTTTTATATTCACTATTTAAAAGACTGCAAAAACAGTGTCTCTTGGAAAGCTGACAAATTGTCCCACTTGACAGAAACCCTAAATCAGTCTGATCTAGAAACCTTACCTGTGGAATGATAGACAAGTTATTTCTCAAGTCACCCAATGAAATGTCCCTAATGTCAAAACCGTCTATCCGAACCGTCCCTTCCGGTTCGGCCAGCCTGAATAACGCTGCCATCAGTGACGATTTACCAGCTCCTGTTCTACCAACAACACCGATCTGTGACAAATCAAAGGTACAAATCACGGAATAAATTAGACAACGCCTTAATATGGCTCCATAGAGTTATCACCTATAATACAGCATGCGCTATTGTTATACATTGAAAATGAAACGTCCAGCAAAATGTAATAAGAATTAAAGTGTGTTGCCGCGCACTATCACTGGAAGAAATGATGGTTTCAAGTCTTCCCTTAACCCTGTCACTCTCAGGAGTGATCAATATGTAATTTCTCCTTGCGATATCACTACATTGTCAGGCAGACAGGCGATGAGAGTAAAGAAAACAATCAACAGGGAATATTGTTGGATTTAACACTAAATTCTCAGAACTAAGATTATAAGCAATGTATGGCAGACAGTAAAGAGAATTAACATTGAGATCATGGGAGTACAAGGGTTAAAAACCAACCAAACACAGTCCTTTATCGGTGAGTAACACGTCTCAATTTGAATTTTTGTGCAATTTTTTTTGGTTCATAGTAATCTAAAATTTCCACAGTGGATAGAATCTAACGACAAGAACCCTCACAGGCTAGGGGTACCAAACGAAGACTCTGCTTTTCACATATTTTAGCCTGGTTCACACTAGTTCGATAAGCATAAACGTAACCGCAAGTATAAGCACAAGGATGTTCACACTAGGGACACACGCACGCGCAGTGGTCACGTCGGTAAAGAAACAAGATGCCGGACGGTTGAATTCTTGCGCTCATGTTTGTGCTCATTTCACGCCAGTTCCCGATTCTGAAATAATCATGGCGCAAGCACAAGAAAAAGGAACATGTTTCCTTTTCTTGTGTTTATTCTTGTGGTTATTTCACCTCGGTGCACAGTAGCGTTTTGTACTTACGCTTGTGCTTATCTCACAAGTGTGAACCAGGTTTTCGTGTTTACTGCTACTGTGTAAAAACTGGTAATAACTACCACGACGTTGCCCAAATTCGAGGCCTTACTAGAAAATATGCTTTTGAACCACTTTCTGGCAATTATCAGAAAGTGCACAATGAAAATTAGAGGAACGTTTGCAGTACGTTTAGCTGATAATGATGATGACGATTATGTTAAGTTGCAAACAGTTATTAAATAAAAATAAATTGTTGTTGTTGTTGCGCTGATGGTGGTGGTGGTAATGATGATGATAACAAAAACGCCATACACTGAAGAATCGTCAAGATCTCTAGTCGGGATGCATGAGCTATAGCACAACAGACCATTCGCTCTGACGAAGGGCTAACGCTCGAAACGTCAGCTTTTAGAATCCCTGTACGGTGGTCAATTTACATTTATCAACTCTGTTGATAATACCAAAATCTTTGTGTACTACTTCCCCACCGACGCAGCACCACAGTTTCTTTAGAAACTACCCCCTTTATTCATTTGTTTGCTGAAACTTTGTTTAAAACTGCTTCGATACAACATACAAGTATCAAAGATATGCATGTATTTAGGCCAAGACAAAAACAACAAGCAAAAAGTCGAGTTGCAAAATGTTTTATCCCGCAATCTTCATAAACTATGACTATTGCAAAAACTTGCAGGTTTAGCTTACCTTTTCTTCTGCTCGAACGCAAAAGTCCATTTTCCTCAACACATAGGGCAGGGTGTGATGATGCGCATAACACAAGCCTTTAGCTGTGATTATTCCGTGGTTAGGCCACTCTGCTGGTACAGCAACAGTATTAACATCGGGTTGGGTCTCCTGTTCGAGGTGCGTGTATTCCATAACACGCTCCACTGAAGTCATCTGCGAATTGTCCAGGCCGTTAGGTTTATTTAATTGCTCGTGTTAGAGTAGCCAAAACAGAACTACTGGTGATAACACTGAATGATTGACTTATTGAAAAGTTGAATCCCCACCAACCCCTCGCCTCTACTGCCCACTCCTTAATTCTTTGCAAACTCTTGACATTTTAAACCTCCATTTCTGTTCCATACATTTTACTACTGTACCCCTTACCAGGTTCTCAACCTCAACACTCTGCCGAACACAATACTGAAATCCTCCAGTTAACACTTGAGCATACGTCAGAGAAAGGCCTACCACTCCGGCCGAAATACCTGGAAGGAACAATGGAGGATTCAAGAAGAATAAAATACCTGAGAAGTACACATATAACTCGGACGTTACCACAAGGTAGGGCAAGTTGTTTAAAGCGCGATTCAGGTAACTTGGGGTTAGTGTGATCCTTGCAATAACTGTAAATTACGAGGTAGGAAACATTTATTCAAAAGAATTTATTCGCGCAAAGTCCAAACTTCTGCAATCATGGATTAGGATTAATCAGCTATCAACAACCAGCCCCTGAACGTTAAACTACATTAATTTTCCTGACGAGGGCAGAGGGATTTTGAAAACACCGCAAAAAAGTTGAAAACACCGGAAGCACACACAAATAAACAAGATCATGAACGATAACAAGTACTACTAAACATGAATTCGTCAACATGCTTTCGAAATGAAACTCTGGTCAAAGAAGCATGTCGTCCGACTAATCACCTCAGTGATGACGGTGCAATGTTCCATCAACTAAGATAACAAGCTAACTGAGAGCTCAAGAATCGACAAAATGACCAACTCCCAGTTGGCTGCTCAGCTCAGTTTGTAGAGCACAAGCATCGCAGAGCTCAAGGGCTCAACTCCAGTACAAGACTGAATTTTTCTGCCTTCTTACGCAACTGCTAGAGTCGCGGTCACAACTGAGAAGATCCTCCCCATCTTACAGTCTTTCCCGTAAAACCGTGAACGCCAGAAAAAAATTCTGGAATGTTCATTGTTTCGCAACCAATCAGAAGCAACATGAAACCACAACCTAATTACCGTTACTGTTTGCGGTTTAGTTTTCTCGCGCGTGATTGGCTTTTTACTTGAAACACAATAACATTCCATAGATATTTCTGGTGTTCACGGTTTTACGGGGAAGACTGTAACTCTTTGCACTGCAGTTTTAATACACCATCTTCCTATAGTGACAGTCATTTAACTTACTTAACCCGGCTTCTACCATCAACAGAGGAGTAATTGTTGCCAGAGCGAAAAAGATAGCACATACGAAGTCGAGCCGCGATCCAAGCCACCTGGACGCAACCTGAAATAAGAACCACGAGGCTGTATGGTCATCTTGATAGATATGGTACGAGTGACGAAATCTGTCCTCTGCTGAGTAAGATCGAATTGTGACGAGACCTTGAATAGTGGCAGAGACGTGCGAGTACAAAGGATTGCGGTCTGGAAAAAAACGTCAATCAATCAGTCAGTCGGTCGTTCATTTACTCAGTCAGTCAGATAGTCAGACAGTCAGATAGTCGGACAGTCACAACATTCTGTCAGTCAGTCAGTCAGTCGGACAGTCAGTCAGTCAGTCAGTCAGTTAGATAGTCAGACAGTCCACGGACAGTCGGACAGTCAGCCAGACAGTCATTCTCTTAGTCAGTCGGTCTGACAGTCAGATAGTCAGACCGACAATAATTCTGCCAGTCAATCAGTAAGTCAGTCGGTCAGTCAAGTCAGACAGTCACTCAGTCAGTAAGATATTCAGTCAGTCAGTCAATCGCATGTGTTTTTTTTCCAAGCAAGCTGAGACCAAACCACGGAGAAAAATAATCTATGGTGCCGAGTTATTTGACTGAACTGTTGTAGCTCACATGTCACAATAATAATAATAATAATTTAATAAGTATTTAACAAGTTTCAATACTTTACAATTCTTTGCAATTCTAAATTATTTTACAATTCTCAAATCAAACTAAATCAAATGAAATGTTGGTTTTTGGAGAGAGGGGAAAACCGGAGTACCCGGAGAAAAACCTCTCGGAGCAGAGTAGAGAACCAACAAACTCAGCCCACTTATGACGCCGAGCCCGAGAATCGAACCCGGGACACATTGGTGGAAGGCGAGCGCTCTCATCACTGCGCCAACCCTGCTCCCCATAATCTATAATCTATCATAATCAATTATACGGGGAAACGGATGAGGTAAAAAGATAATTGTTCATTTATCTTTGCCTGAATGCAGCGAAGCGTAATGAAACAAAAGATAAATGGTTTCTTGAATTCCCGAGCACAGGTGCATTTGTCGGCAGTGTGTTTCAAGTGCCGGCATGAGATTATGGCAAGAAAGTGTGATATGTAAAGTAGCATGTATATATTCCCTGAACAGTAAACAAGTTTCATTGTGGATTTTTACAGCGGACAGTTAAATTTTGTTCTTTTTTATATTTTGTTTAAAATCCTGTAATCTATTTCCTAGTAAAGATTTTAGTTGCGTTTTCCTGATCTGACATTTTTTATAAGTGGTTTTGTTTATCATTTATTTTGGCCAGCTCAGATCAAACGTATACAGTTTGTGTTGCTTTGTGATTAGTTGGTTAGTTCAATAAATGGGCTATGAATTGTCTGCTTATCCCGCACCGCATTTCTGGTTGTCAGTTTTTGGGTGCGGGGAATTCAAGAATTAAAACCAGTTATTTTTTTTGTGTGTGTGTGTTTCCTTCGGATTGCCCTTCTTTCTGCCATGTGACCTACGATAGTTCATTGAAATAACCAAGCGCCATCAGTATTCTCCGGAGTTTGGTCTCAACTTGCTCGGAAAACTATTTTTTCCTGTAGTTTGGTCACAGTTTCAACAAAAGAACCTTAAAATGGACATACGACATCTACTTTCTCAGGGTAGAGGACACAAATGACATGCAGGGTTGTCAAAAAGATTTAAGGGACCGTTCATTTTTTAAGGGATAGGGGGGGCTGGTGGGATTTGGAGGAATGCCATGTAGCAATTGTATGACCCCCCCTCAGCTTGCCAATTTTCTCACATGACCCCCCCTCAATAGGAATTTTTTTTGGGTTGACCCCCCCTCCCTCCTCCAAAAAAAGTTGCACCTGGTTATGTAAAATCACTCTAGCATAGAACAGATGTTCATATTTCGTGAATAAAGCAGAATTTCTTATCAATTTGTGAAAACTTCATTCCACTTTTTTTTATCTCAGAATTTCTCTTGACCCCCCCTTCCTTCTTTTTTTTTGGGGCAGCCCCCCCTTTAAAGCCATATTTTTTCGCGTGCCCCCCTCCAAATCCCACCAGCCCCCCCCCCCCCCCTATCCCTTAAAAAATGAACGGTCCCTAAAGTAGACGGCACTGGAGGCAACAACACCATTTTTCACGACATTTTTCTCTTTTTACCGGTGAATCGTAGCAAGTAGCTACAGATATTGCCGGTCGTGAACGCTTTTTGACAACCCTGGACATGAATTAAAAGACTTACTCATTGCTTCAAGGCGTTTGATCTCTCGTGAAGACTTCAAATAATAATGCCGTAGGTACAAGAAGAACACTATGATAGGAATGACTGCAACCAGGAGGTAAGGCATGGTTATCACATTCAGCAAAAGAACCGAAAATGCCTGAAGCATGAGCTGCAATTAGAAGGTGAACAACTTCAGTGATTTCTGCAGTTCATATATGATTTACTTCATATACATCACGTACACTCCTCTCTTTCACGGGAACATATGAATCCACAATTGACTCGCTCCCACCGTCAGTGTCTTCATTAGATAGCTCAGTTGGCATCGGCATCGCGAGGCCACGGGTTCAAACCCCCTTGAAGTCCTGGATTTTTTATTCAGGCTTCTTTATGCAATTGCTTAAATTGCGTTCACAACTGCGAGGATCATTCTTCGTTTCATAACGCGCTTTAACTTAGCATTGACTGGACATCCTGATTCACCATGTAAATGAAGTCAAAATCAAATGTTTCAAGATACCATGTGCTCCATTCGTAGTATAGAAGCGCGCGTGGCATGATGGTAGTGGCAGCGCTCGGCCATTTGAATTTTTTTTTTTCAAATGAAAGTAAATTCTCGCATGGTCGAGCGCTGCCACTAACTTTGTTTTGCATTATCTTTTCAGAATGTATTCAGTTTTAATCTGAATCAAGTTTGATTTTAATTTTTCTTTGCTTTTTGTTTTACATTTAATTGCATCTGCATTTGATTTTGACTTTATTTACATTTTCTTTTTCATTTCATTGCAAATGTATTTCATTTTGATTTTATTTGCATTTCGTTTCACAATTTATTTCCGTAAAAAAAGGAAATTTTGCCCGGAAAATTCAGTGGCAGTCCTTGGCCACCATAGATGTTCCTGAGGTACTCTAACGTTCAAATCGGCGTAATGTGCTTACTACTAGCTAACGTTTATGAGAACCTGGAGAGCACTTTGCTGTCGAAAGGTTGTTAAGAGTTGTGTGACATCAAATGTGCTGCTCTTTAGATCCTCAGATCGAGGCAGAATGAGCTTTTTAGTAAGCTGCTACTTTCAAAACTTCCGTCAGTTATACGCACAGCTGTGATGATCTTTCACACGTTGCGATGATTAATTAGCCCTAACTTGTAAGATCTGATCTCTTTCCTAGCCGCTATAGATTTCCTTGTACATTAGTTAAGAGAATTAGGGGTTATATCAATATAACACCCCGTGGTCGATAAATTTGTCTATTCTCATCACCTGTCTACTAGACAATGTATTGATATTATGGGGAGAAGATAGACCCCAATCAAAACCTACCCGAGAGTAGTCAAAGAACGTGAAAGGCAACAAGTCATCCATCTGGCAAATGTCCTTTGAGAACCTGTTCAGTACTCTTCCTGGAATTGTGCAAAGAATGGCAGGTACAAATAAATCTCTACTCCTTACACAGTGCATTTGATACTCGGCCTTGCTTGGGTCCGATAAATGTTTTAGAACAAACTATTTCAAAAACAGTAGAGTGCTTCTGTTCAGGGATAGGGCACTTACTTTTAAGATGTTGGGTCGCGTGATTTACGTTGTAGGGGACCTGATGTGCGATTATAAATTACCTGTCTCTGGCAAATCATTAAAAAACGCACATAAAAGAAAACAATAGGAGATGCACTAAAACGGGTAGATTCAGCAAAAAAAGCGGAACTGTCCCTGCAAAAAAGTTCCTCCTTCCTGTCCCCGAGTGTGACGTTGGAGACGAACTGGGACCAAATTACTTTCATCGATCTTCAACGTAACAAAAATGCCCCAGCTTTTAATTAAAATCTGTGTTTAGAAAGTGTAGGTTGTCTGTCAGTCTGTCTTCACATGAAACTTGCTTGCACTTACCAACAGGGTTATGATCAAAGAAGTAGATGGTTGCTCCAAGCAGCTTCTCGAACATCCTGTTGTGAAGATTCAAGGAAGCAGATATAGCGACATAAAGAAAAAATCCCGCGCCTGCGAGTGAAAGCAGAAACGTTCCAGAGACGAGAGCAGCATAAATTGAAATGTTACGCTTCCTCATCTCTGTAAGATCTCCAGTCTCCCTTGACGCGTTCCCCATTGAAAGGGCTGCATGTTCTTCCTCTACATCTGCCCTGCAATCAATCAATCAATCAATCAATCAATCAGTCAGTCAGTCAGTCAGTCAGTCAGTCAGTCAATCAATCGATCGATCGATCGATCGATCGATCAAAGGCCAGATATTAGACACAATTGATATGTACACAATCTGTGACCCTTATCCTTGATGACTCTTCGCAAAGAATTAATATTAACTTACCAATGAGCCAGCCACCAATCTGAAGTCATGATGACTGCCTGAAAAAAAAAGTCAGAAAAGTGTATTAAACCTAATTAGCTTGGGCTTTGCATTTCGTTTTTTTGTCTTGCAACGCCACTGCGACACAAGTTGCACGAAACCATAGTAAGCATAGGAGTCTACGAAACGTTGCGCTGTGCAACATGTATATAGCGTGCTGAAGAAGAAAATTGTGATAGAAGGGAATTGATAGAAGGAAATTGAGTTGAACAGCTGAATCGGATGTTAGAAAAGACTCTGGAGATGGCAAGGGTAAAATGATGCTTCTAAAGTCCTTTCATCCCGCTTTAATTTGTCTATCGAAGATATGAAGAAAGGTAAACCACTCCAGGCTTTCGCTGCCAACTTTGCCACTTATGTCCAGAAATGCAGGATAATGAGATTCATTCTCTTTATGATAGACATCACAAAGTATCCCCTACCCCTAATCCTCATTTTATGCAAGAAATTCTGTGAAACATGAAGACATATGGAAATTACAATTAGTTGTGTGTAAGGGTACCAGCATCCTGCATTTCTGGACATATCTCAACTTTGCGAGACACGTTGCATCAAACCGTTCTCACTGAAGTGTAACACCCGGTTTCTAGGCAGCTGTTGCGAGGCGAGGTGCACGAAATATTGCCGTGTAACAGTGCCTTAATTCTCAACGCTTTTGTAGACTCAACAATAAGAGAACTCAAACATGTCCAGGATTGACTGAAATTCTGAGTACTTCATGTACACTTAGTTGTTTGCAACTTCCAGGTACTTCATATTTGATGGAATGTGCTTGTATTTGGGTGAGGATTAGTTGTAGGAGACACTTTGTGGTGTCTATATTACCATCATCATTTCGTAATTTAAGACAAAATTACCTACCTGAGCTGCAAGGAAAACAACAATCAAAAGCAATATCTGAAGAATCCCAGCTCCTGCTTTCCAGTATTCAATATAGACCTTCCAAGTCACCGTTCCAGTATAGCGATCTTCTTTCTTGAGGATTTCCTTTTCGTTTGATCCCTGATTACAAAACAATTAACACTTAATGACTGGTCTCTTGGGGAACAGTGAACTTTGTTTCCCTCGAATCTCAATGTTTCCCGAGACGACGTCAAGGGAAACATTGAGATTCGGGAAACAAAATTCACTGTTCCCCCAAGGGAGCATTTGTTATATAGCAACACAAATGGAAACAAAAACAAAAGCAAATTTTGAAAAACACGCTGAGATTACAACGACAACATTAGGTCACCTTCAAACTGCACGCCCTGATCACGTGCAACAGCCGTCAACATTTCGTGGGTAATAGTGAACTGTTTCCCGTAGTTTTCGCAATGTTGCCCGCCCATAGCGTTTGGCGGTAAACAGTTTCAAACTATGTCATGTGACCATGAACTAGCCAATAACTGGACGTGCTGTCGCGGGAAAAACGCCAGCTATATAACAACAAGACATTATAATACACTGGTTTCACTATCTCAATTTGGATTTGTTACAAACAGTTTTCGTTACATCATTTCCATAGACCATAGTTTTTATCCATGTAGAAAAGAACCTCATTAGGCAAGTAATAGTTTTGCGCATGTGAGATGAAGGTTTTTTTTTTTGTGGAAAGAACTCTCAAAAAAGCTTATGACAGGACGGGTGCTGAGTTCGGTCAAACGTTTAAGTTTCAGTTTTAAAAACTTGTTTTAAAGTAAATTTTGAATAACCTTACAAGAAACTATTAGACCGCACCGCCAGCAACTTTTAGGTTGAAAGTGTTATGAACGAAGTTGTTGCAGGCGCCCTTTCCTTTACAAATGTTAAAAGTGTATTGAATTCGGTTGCCGCATGATAACGATAATTGTCAAGGTCTACGTTGGTGTCATCTGCCTCGGCCTTGCTAAACCATTTGTCTCTGCAAAGTTTAACACAAGCTCAAAATAATAAACTCCGAAAAACTTCTTGCAAACGTAACGGATAACTGTAAGCCAGAATATAAAACAGAAGAGAAATATATTGTATGCCTGCATCCGTCCGACAGGAAAACATGAAATGAAACCCTGTTAATGGACAAATTGACGTGAAATTGCTGTAATTTTACGGTTTAAATTAAATCTTTCTTTTTTTCTTTTCGGATCAAATTGCTTTAAAAGCAAACAAAAAAGGCCGTAATACCTTTGCCAAAAGAACCCTGACAAGTTATTGTCTATTTTCAACCGCGCCACCACGCTAAATATCATTACGTCGTGTAAGCCCGACGCTAGTTTTACTAAAATTGCTAATGAACAACGTTCATACCCCTTCCTTTTCTGTAGTTCTTTGAAAGCAGGTGGACTCTTCATTTTTTTCCTCCACTTGAACATCATCGGCGTCGATAGCATTGTCACTTTCTGATTCCGGAATGAAGATCAGGGATTGTAGATCAAGGCCTGACTTCGATAACTCTGAAAAAGTACCTTGACCAACACAACTGCCCTGAAAGACATCACATTAGATTACTCAAGAAATGCTGCGGTTTAATGAAAACACCTACTCCTAAACAAAAGTTTTATTGTTAGGGCTCAGTATCACTTAAATTACATTTTCAAAAGAAACATTTGAAATATTTTGTGCCTATAACGCTTCCTGGCGATTTTCGCTTCCACCCTGTCCATATTTGCATGCCTTCCATCTCCGCCCGACAAGAAATTGCACATCCATCGTATTTAAGACGTTACATTCGTTGCCAAAGTATCCATGACCGAGAGAGTTGAAAGGACCAACAAACAGTACTTGATTTCAGCAGCTTTTTTTACGATCTTATTGCTTTCCCCGAAGAATTTAAGTACAAAAAAGTCTGTGCATTATCATACATTGTTCGCTTCAACAAGAGAGTAGATTAGAGGGCTTTTTAATTGAGTGTCGAAAGTAACTCACGTTCTCTTTGGTTTTTCTATACTTCGCTCTGTGATTGGTTGACAAAACTCGCGCCACTTTCTCAGCCAATGAGAAGCAAAACCAAAGCCATTCGCAAGTTACACGCGCGCAGTTTCCCGCGCTTGGCGCCGGTTGCATGTAATTACTTCAAGTTCCGATTGGTTAACTGAGCTGTCTTCGTCTCTTGTGATTAGTCAGAATAGATATATGTTATTCACCGGCTGGGAGGTCCGTATAGGGAAAAACTGTACTCAAGGCCGAGGGCACAATTTTCCCTATACGGATCGACCTAAGCCGGTGAATAACATTTTTTTGTTTTTTCTTTTTGTTTTTGTCTGAAGATGAAGGAGAACTGAGCTTGCGAAGTCTTCAAACGCGCGCTAAGTCAGCGTCGGTAAATCTTAGACAAACAAAGACAGTCAACGATAAAAAAGAAATTCAAATATAAATTGAAGCAATAACTGGTACAAAGAAACAAAAAGTATGTTTCGTAGAAATCATAAACCACGTATTTACCTGATGAAAACCTCTGAAAAACACAAGCTTCATCTTTTTCAAAAGCTAACTGGATAGATGATATGTGGACCTATTTGAGTAGTTTGTGTTCGACCTTGTACTTTTTAAGTAGGATGAAAGCTACCTGTTTATCACTCCACGAAAGCCATAGTAATCCAAGTTTATGCAGTAAGATATTTATGATGAAACAGTATCAAAAGCTTTTTTAAGTCAATAAAGACACCACATGAAAATAATTGCTTGTTCATACTTGTCTGAATAGCGTTCATGATGTCAAGAATTGCATGTTGAGTAGAGTGCGTTTTTCGGAAACCGTAGTGTGATGACGAAAGTAGATTCTTTTGCTCGATAAAGATTCCATTCTCCTTTTGATCATTTTCTCAAAGATTCTATTAAAATGAGGTAGCAGGGAAATAGGCCGGTAATTGTTTATATCAGTGTCGTCATCTGCTTTATAAACTGGAACGATCTTAGCCATTTTTAGCTTGGAAGGATATACCCCGTTCAGAATAGACAAATTTATCATATCGGCCAAAACACCACTTATTACATTTGCTGAACATTTCACTAATCGCGGAGGACATGTGTATAAACCATAAGATTTGATATTTGGGATGCAAGCAATTTCCAAATCCGCTTCCTCAGGAGTAACAGGATCAAAAACCTAAATGATGATTCGGGTGATTTAGTTTGACTAAAGGTGGATTTCCACTGTCGCGTAATTTTCACGTGCGTACGGACGTAAACTTTAAATGGCTTTACGTACGTAAATAAAATAGAGACGATATATGAAAGCTCGCACGTAAACGTAAAAGTTGAACCTCTCTCAACTTTTACGTTTACGCGCGTCCTTCGATACATCGTTTCTATTTCATTTACGCACGTACAGCCAGTTCAAGTTTACGTCCATACGTACGTAAAAACTACGCGACAGTGGGAGTTTCTTTTCTAATTTAGATCCTACAGAAGCAAAATGACTTTTAAGAATATTACTAATTTCAGAGGGGTCACTGGTAACTGTGTTTCCAACATTAGAATTTTTGATTGAATTCATGGGCTTAGCGTTTCTCGATTTTCGACCAAGTATGTTATTTATCCCCTCCCAGTTTTTATCATGTTAGTCAGGTTAGCATTAAAAAACTTAAAGTAATATTGTTGTTTACTTATGCGTGTTAAGATACAGATTTTGTTCCTATAAATATCTTAATAAATATCGTACTAATCGTTTTTTCCCTTTAATTATGGCCCGCGCGCTTCGCGCTTCGGCCATAAATGAACGGGAAGAAACTCGACTACGGAACTCGAACTCGGTATTGAGTTTCGTTTTACGACACTCAACTTAAAACCACTCTAACTTCGCCGGCTTATAATTAGCATTGTGGTATAGGGAAAAAATACTTTGTCGGGGTAAACCTTTCGAACAACCGAGATTTTTAATCCAAAAATCTTAAAACAATTCAATCAAAGGATGTGCATATTGTTACCTCCTGCAAACAGAAAATCAAAGTGGCATCCTTGAGGTATTGCAACTGATGAGTTACTAGCACACAGATCTTATCCTTTAGCAGGCCAAGAAGACACCTAGAAAGAAGCAAAACAAAAGATACAAAATGAGTGATGGGATCTGAAGTTACTAACGCGTATGGGTGAATTAACTTTACCAAGGTGTTGTGGCATAAAGTCGTACAGGTTTTAACAGCTTTTAAAACATCCTCCGGTTCTCTCATAGACGAAAATGTAAAGGCGTGGCAGAAATTTGATTGGCTGATTTATTGATGATTTACCAGAAAAAAAACAATCTAACTTAAAGATTTTGCTCTAATTAGGGCTACCTGTGTCGTAGTTGAGTAGCACACGTCTTGAAAGATTCGTTGTAAGGTAACCGCATGGATTGCGAGATAATCGACTTAAAAAATAAAGCCATGTTTTAACGTTGCTATGGTATCATTAAAAACCAATGAAAAAGTTAACTGTCGTCTTCTTTGAAAAATTCTGACATCAAGAATTACACCCAAAAGCCACAAAAACTGCTACGAGCTTCCCTAAACGTGACTTACTTATCAAAGAGGTGTCGGCCGACATGCGTGTCCACAGCACTCAGAGGGTCATCCAAAAGATATATGTCTGCCCTATGGTAAACAGCCCTGACAAAAAAAAAAGACAAAACATGACCATAGGCATAGGCGGGCTTAAATGAAAATTAAGCAGTTTTTAAAAAACGTTCAACCAAGACCCAGTTTTTTTTTCGACTGAACACAAATGTATAAAGAATAGTTTGGAAAATTGTACCAAAATCGGTTTGGGCTCAGAGCGGCTGCCGTCGTTAAAGGAAGACACAGCCAGGAGGTGCAACGCTATGCCAATGCTTTTAAGGCAGTTATAAAACATGGAGAGTCTTACAAAACTAAATGGAAAATAACTGGCCAATGAAGTTGTTGAACGAGAAGCTTGGTGAGGTGGTGTATCATCTCCACTAGGCGAACTAGTGTTGAAGTGGCCATGTTGCGATAAGAGAGGCAAAGATTGCAACCAAGGCGGCAGTAATTTGAACCCCTGGGGGAAAAGTGGAAAAAATGAACAGCAAGTTACACATGGAAGAGAACGGTGAAGAAGAAGAGACGCCACGGAAAGCATAAGAAGAATGATGATGATGATGATGATGATGATTATGATACACCTAAGGAACAAAACGGTTACATCTTAAGGCGACAACATAGAGTTCTTTGCTTACACAGAATTAGTTTTAAACTGCCAACACTGCATTAGCATTACGATCGCACGCCAGCAATATCAGATTTTATAAACACTGAAGTTTCCAACAGACGGAAGAGACTTCATGATTGTCATTTTACGATGATAAAGCATGGTCTAAGACCACATCCTGGCGAACGACTTCAAACTGAGAGATCAGAGAGCAAGATGTGATAGCAGAAATAATTCTAAAAGCCAGAAGTTACTACCAAGCACTGTGGCCTCAAGGGGAGTAAGACGGCTTCAAAACGTAGACAAGACAAGCCGTTCTCCTGGACGCTGTACGTACAGACCAAAATCCGACCTCGTTCCCAGGGCTTTCCCCTAGAAAGAAAAATGGCGGCGGGAAATTTTTCTTTCGAGGAAAATGCGCTGGGAACGAGGTTGACCAAAATCATCAGTCTGAAAGAAAAACGCACGATAGAAGGTTGGTCTGAACACATTTTCACCCCGAAGTTCACAGGAGGTTAGCGAAGGTAACGAAATCACGGAGGCATTTCATTCCGATGAGGCTATCTTCTAGCAAAAAGCAAAATGGCCGGCCTGAAAAAAGTGATACAAACCTTGCCAAGCTAATGCGAGCTTTCTGTCCACCACTAAGGACCACACCTCTTTCCCCAACCCAGGTAGAATCACCACTATGAAAAAGCTCCAAGTCCTGCGATAACAAAGTTGCAAGATGCCTTCAACAACAGTGAAGGTCTTTTCAGAGACGTTAAGAGGAATGGGAGTTACATCTAAGAATTATTTTCTCTTTTTTACTCTCAGTTTACTGATCTTCATCAATACAATATTGTACAAAAAAGAAAGAAAATTTCGTATAAAAGTCCTATCCGAAAATAGCATGGCTAATCGCGTCGGGTGAGGAGAAATACATGACAAAAACGTAAATTGTAGCTCCGCTAAATAAGTACAAACAATAATTTGATGAATACAAAGTAAGGTTTACTTAAAGTATAGGTTAAATTTTATTGACAGTGGTATTAATTCATTGATAGAGCAGTTCCTGGCCGACAAAACTCGCGCTACTTTTTCAACCAATGAAAAGCAAAACAAAAACCAAACGAGACTTGCACAAGCGTATTTACCCTCGCTTTACCTCGGTTGCACGTAATTGCTTCGAATCCCCCGATTTGGTCATTACAGTGTTTCTCTCTGTTGGGATTGGCTGAAGCAATTGCTTTAGGTTCGGTTTTACGTCACTCAGTTAAAAGCTGCTTTACAAAGGGATTTTACCGTTTGAATCTCGGTGACTGCTGGTTGAATAATACACGTATAGTGATTGATTAAAAACCATACCATGCAACGCAAGACTTTGACTTCCGAATTAGACATCAATGAAAAAAAACATATTACGAACCTTTTGCAAGGCACAAGCTTCAATAACTTGTGAGTAACGCCCCTTGTCAAATTCATGACCAAACACAATATTCTCCTTCACTGTTCCAGAAAAAATCCAAGCTTGTTGGGAGGCGTAGCCTACTTTTCCAGAAACCTTCCTGTCACCTTCAGAAATGGGCAATTCACCAAGGAGGGCCATCAACAGTGACGACTGGAACAACCAACATTACGATAAATTTCTTCTGCTTTAGGTAAGGGACCGTTCAGTTTTTATAGGGTAGGGGGAGCTGGTGGGTATTGGGGGAGTGTCATCTGCAAACTGCATGCCCCCCCTCCCCTCCTCAAAAAGACTTTTTTGGGGACGAGGCCCCTCCCCCAACCCCCTCGTAAAACAAAATAAGTTACACCATCAATTTTAAATTGAATCTCAGAATTTTGCTCGACCCCTCAACCTCCCCTCCCCCCGTTCTTTTTCTTTGATTTTTCATGTTTTTAATTTGGGGGCAGCTCCCTCCTCTCAAAAGTTTAAAAAAAGGTATGGTCTGTAACAACATCGGAACATGTACATATAGTGTCCGACGGGTAATTGGGCAGGTCAATGAAAATAGGATACCTGCAAACAGACAGTCTGATGTGACGGTCACCGTTAAATACAATCTCAATCAAACTCCTACAATAGAACGTTTTCAGATGACGTCACGGCGGCCATGTTGGTGTGCTAAAAGAAAGGAACGGCGGCCATATTGGTTTACAAGGCTACCCTGCCGGGATTGAGCTCTATTTTTATGCAAATACTTTCTTTTGTTTAATTAAACCTTCATGGTCGCTCGCCACAGAGAGTGAAAACACTTTATAAAAAGTATTTATACAGGCATACAACTCTTTGTAAACGCTTCCTACTAAATCGGTGAGAGTAAACTGAGAAATAAATTCGCCACGTACACTTCGTGCTTCTTGATTTTGTTTCCTGTGGTACCAGTAATATCTCGCTTTATTATCACATTAACGTAAACTGATTCAAAACAATTTACCTGTTACTGTGCGAATCCGAAAACCGTGAACACTTTGATTTGATTTTGACATTTCCTATTGTGCAGCAACTGATCAGAAGCGACATGAAACCACAGCGTAATTACCGTTTCTGTTTCCAGTTTAGTTTTCTTGCGCGTGATTGGCTTTTTACTTGAAACACAATAGCATTCCGTAAATATTTCTAGTGTTCACGGTTTTCGGATTTTCACAGTAAGCCCAAAAAGAGTCAGCGGTAAAAAAATAAATAGTTTGGCACGATTTGAAAAAATGGGAAAGTTGGTTAATAACTAAATAACATAAGAAGCACTATACAAAACTAACTGCTGTCTTTGGAGGAATTGATGAGTTCATGCACAATCTGGAGCACGGACATGAAAAAGTTTAAAATGAAAATAGTAGGAGTATCAGAAGATTTCACGTCCTGTGTGAATGAACGTCACTGCGATTACTGACACAAATACCACGCCAAGAGGGAGAAAGCCCTAAGCCTACCTTCCCTGCACCCACTGGCCCGATGACAATGTGCAGCTCACCCTAAAAGCAACCAAACGTCATTAATCCGTGAAATTGTCATTCTCTAGGCACCAATGCATATATTTAATTCTTTGCGTTCACACGACTTTGCACCACAGTTTTAAATGAAGTATGTTGTTACAGCACAGTCAAGTTAGCGTTGCGAGTCATGAGTCGGGGTAAAGTTCCTGGGGCATTGCAAAGACCAAATGGAAATAAATGAAATCTCACAGCAATTCACAGATGCTGTCACGCTGAACACCTTATTTCTACAATGCCAAGAAATGAGTATATTTCGAACAAGAAACATTCCTTTTATTACCTGCTAACTTGTTTAGTCAGCATTTTACAATTGAGCAATTATCATTTTTCACATTTTCAACATAAGCTGGTGATATTCCACAGGTACTAAACACATACCGGCTTTGCCTCAAACGTGACATCCTTCAACGTAGGGTTTAGAGACTGAAAGATAGAAATATGTTTCCATAGCTATAACATCACATAATTACTGCACTTTTCTAGGCTCAGTATAACAAAAGACATAAAGAAGGATCACGAAAACCTGTTATGTAAGTCTAAAAATCGTTAAAAATGTAAAGAACATTTGAATTTGCATATCTATTTTTGCAACATCATGGCATCATAAAATACACCACCCGCAATATTCATAGTGGCATTGCTAATTACTTACCTTATCCCAGTATGCTGTAATGCCATTCAACTGCACTACTGGATCTTCTGTCTCACTATCAATCCTGTTTAATTTAAGAGAGTCATTCGCGTCTCTTTCTTCTAGCTCCAAGGCTCTCTGGAGGGTAAAACATGGAAAACGATTTCAAAATGTTAACTTGAAACCTTCAAACAATAAAAACATGTTTTTTTGCTTGATTTTTAATTAGAAACACCTAGTAAAGCCACTGATTTCACTAATGATGCATAATTGCTGATCAAGCGACATTTAAAAAGGGTCACGAAAACCTGTTATGTACAGCGGATTCAGGTTGAGCGTATAATGACGTCAGTTACCGCGTTCGTTGTCACGGTTGATTGGTTACGTTGCGAGGCAAATTGTCAGACGTTGCTAGGCGGGGATGATAGCGTTCTGTCAGAGAAGAGACAGAACGCTATCATCCCCGCCTAGCAACGTCTGACAATTTGCCTCGCAACGCAACCAATCAACCGTGACAACGAACGCGGTAACTGACGTCATTAAACGCTCAACCTGAATCCGCTGTAAGTCTAAAAATCGTTAAAAATGTAAAGAACATTTGAATTTTGCATTTCTGCAACATCATGGTGTTATAAAATACACCACACGCAATATTCATAGCGGCATTGCTAATTACTTACGTTATCCCAGCATCCTGTAATGCCATTCGACTGCACCACTGAATCTTCTGTCTCACTTTCAATCCTTCTTAATTTAAGAGAGTCATTCGCGTCTCTTTCTTCCACCTCTAAAGCTCTCTGGAGGGTAAAACATGGAAAACGATTTCAAAATGTTAACTTGAAACCTTCAAACAATAAAAACATGTTTTTCTCCTTGATTTTTAATTAGAAACACCTAGTAAAGCCACTGATTTCACTAATGATGCATAATTGCTGATCAAGCGACATTTAAAACCATCGTGTCTATACATGTCTAACGCTGCTTTTTAAAAACGTTTAAAAAATCACTGATCATATTTGAATTTGCATATCTATTTTTGCAACATCATGGCATTATAAAATACACCACCCGCAATATTCATAGTGGCATCGCTAATTACTTACGTTATCCCAGCATCCTGTAATGCCATTCAACTGCACCACTGTATCTTCTGTCTCACTTTCAATCCTGCTTAATTCAAGAGAGTCATTCGTGTCTCTTTCTTCCAGCTCTAAGAATCTCTGGCGGGTAAAATATGGAAAACAATTTCAAAATGTTAACTTGAAACCTTCGAACAATGAAAACATGTTTTTATGCTTGATTTTTAATTAGAAACACTTGTAAAGCCGCCACTGATTTCACTAATGCCGATGCATAATTGCTGGTCAAGCGACATTCAAAACCATCATGTCTATACATGTCTAACGCTGCTTTTTAAAAACGTTTAAAAAAAATCAACTGATCATATTTATCAACTGAAGAATGACCCTCGCAGTTTTGTGCGCAGTTGTGGATGCAACTGCGTAAAGAAGCCTGAAAAAAATTCAGGACTTTAGTGGGGTTTGAACTCGTGAACTCGCGATACTGGTGTGATGCTCTAACCAACTGAGCTATGAAGCCACTGACGCTGGGGACAGGCTAATTGCGGGTTCACACGTTCCCGTGAAAGAGATGAAAGTGAATGATGTATACCAAATGAATATCATATTTGAACTGCAGAAATGAAACTAAATGAAGAGTGATCCTTGCACTTGTCGTCGTCGTCGTCAACATCTTCGTCGTCATCGTCTTCGTTGTCATCATCATTGTCATCATTGTAACATTAACGTATGTGCCTTACTTGTATCCGTTTCTCTGCCACAGAAGCCTCTTTAACAAACATCACACCACGGGTCAAAAACAGAGCGAAGGAGGCCCGAACTGACAGGAACAGTCCCAGGACAACAAACACTCTTTCGGTTGTCAGTACGTTGCCAGTCATTACAAATGTTGCGAAAACCAACAAGTTAATGATAGACTGAACAGATAAGTAGAATCCGCCATTGATAGCCTGGAATAATGATGATAACTTCACTGTTTTTGTTTCCCGCCTAAACACCAAAACACAACAAACAGAGATTTGTCGTTAGCAGGCTCTCTGACGGGCAATTTCGTGGGCTGCAACGAGCATTTTTTCCCTGCCTGTAACTAAACAGCCCACAAAAGCTAGCGCAGTCAGGTTTATAAAGATACATTACTCACATTTTCAAGAATCTCTCAGAAGAAGCTCTCGTTTCTAACTACTGATTGGCTCATTGGCGTACTTTGGTTAGATATAATTGTGGCACATACTTCTTCTTGTATACATGAGTGTGTGTGTGCTTGTGCGATTTTATATATTATTACGGAGCGAGTTGCAATCATCAAACGTAATTATTTCAATTTCCCTTGCTTCGCCGAGCCACTTAGCTCGACTAGCTTCTGTTATTTCTAAGTGGCTCTATTCTTTTTCTTTACAAACATTCCATTAAATTAAATTAATGTCTTTGTTTTCTTTTTAATTAACCAGGGCTCAAAGTAACGGCCAGTTAACGGACAATGTCCGGCCAGACTGGCGATTTGACCGGCCAAAACCTTCAATCGCTGGTCATGTTGACCGGTCACGTGCACATACTGTAGATGTACATGGACAGTCATGTAATTGTTAGACTTACACATTAAAGCAGATAAGTGTTTCGTCTGTAGTACTGGAAAATTTAAAGTCACCTACGGCACTGTAAGAGTTTATAAAGTCAGTTTGAGCATTGCCATAGTTCGCATTCATTACTTTAAGCCATTCTGTGAATTAAGCCACTTTTCAACGAGCGAATAGATGATATTTCTGGGTTAATAGGCTGCCATTAGTTAATTTGTTTTTCAATATTTTGACCCGTCAGAAATGAGACGTGACCGAGCTAAAATTTCTTTGGCCGGTCAACATGACCGGCCACCGGTCCGAAAATTATTTAAGAAATTCTCCCATCCACAAAGACTTTGCAAAATACATTAGTAAGAAGTCGATATTTGTTTACACATTGTACTTTATTAACACACATTAGCATAACGGACAAAACAAGCTGCAACTCTCGCCACCCAGCTATAGCTGGTTTTCGCGTTACGTCATCGCCGCCATGCTGGTGGAAGTAAACAGTAGATCTCATCACATTTCGTCGTTTTGTTTGACCGCTGGCCAGCACTTGCAGGAAGACGCTATGCAACCTGCAGATCTGTTTCACGCGCTATAACACCACGTGACGAAAAATCTCAAAACTCAAACGTTTGAGGGTAGAATGCACGAGAATATACCATGAAAGACAAAGCTATATTTGATCCATGATCCAGTGATAACAATTATTGAATCTTTGCACTCTTCGCAATAATCATACATACATACATAAACTCATCACACCTCTTGGCAAGTGCACAGGGCAGTAACATTTTTTTTTCAATTTGGAGTAATCATCTAACCGAAAACTAATCAATTTTGAGTCAAAACCCATTACAATCTTTCTCCATGTGACATTACCTCCGTAGAAACATGTAATGCTACACTCGGTTTAACTAATGTCCAATTATTTTAACACAGTCCCATGACCAACCTTCGAATATCTCCCACTAGTTCCGCAAAGGGTTTTTCCCAAGTGTACGTCTTGATAACTCTCATTCCTGAGATTATTTCGTTCATCACTTTGATCCGTTGATCTGTTAAAACAGCAACTTTGGATCTGAAAGATATGCAGGTACACAATGGATGAAGCAAAGTGCAGTTTCCATTCACATTAACAAAGTACGTAGAATGTATATGACGGCAAAAGTCCAAGCCTTGTATATGAGAGCCGTTTTCAGTTCAGTGTCAAAACAACAAAACCAAAGAAATTACTCTGACCAATCACAGGAGATACAAACAGCACAGTCAACCAATCAGAATACAAAGCATGCAATTCCAGGCAGCCAACGCCAAGCGCGTGAAAATGTGCGCGACGATAACGCTTGGTTTTGCTTCTGATTGGCTGATAAAGTGGCGCGACTTTTGTGAACCAATCACAGAGCGAAGTAATGCAAAACCAACTATATCGCAGTTGCATTTGACAGTCAAATGAAAACCACTCTATCTTTTTCTTTCTAGAATGTGCAAAATAACAAAATACTCGTTCACCATCTAACTGCAGTACACATGCAACTCTACAGTACACTGATTATCACCTTAGATGAAAATGAATATATGGCCTATTTGAAAAGCACATTATTGATTCAAGACATATGTGACCATCGCAGTTAACAACACTTCTTGAGCGGTGGTGAAAATAAAGCCTGAAAAAAACTCGTACGGGAGACGAACCCATGACCTCTACGATACCGGTGCAGTGCTCCACCAACTGCACAAACAAACCAACTTATCGCCTTAACAATGTTAACGTAATATCGTAAAACGGTTTCACCATTGGGCCCGTTTCTCGAAAGCCCCGAAAACGTGTTTGTCCCGAAAAGCATTTTCTTAAACTGTGATCCGCTTATTCGAAACGCCAATGTCACCTCCGAACTGTCTTTCTTAGAACTTCACGCAGTGGACGATCGTAATTCACTTAGTTATGATAATAACAATGATGATGAGGATGACGATAATGCTCGTAATAGTGGTACTGACAATGACCGTGGTGTTGCTGCACTAAAATGTTACCTCAGTCTGGCAAAAAATCTTCCGATCCACCCTTGAAAAGGTACAAGAAGTATAAAAAGAAAAACACCAGGCAGTACAGAGAGTCCGACCTCTCTCCAGCAGAGGACTGTTGCCACAGTTACTACCACAGGAGCAAGCCAGATGTAATGAGCAAACATTGTTACCTAGAACAAAAAAAAAAGAACAGATCCCAAGGTCAACATAGGTCCTGCCTTAACACATGTACATCATAAGGATTCTGAATAAATCAGGTGACTCATCCTTGCCAGTGTTTATGATCAGTAGGTTTTGGCAAAACCAGTTGCAAAATCGTTGAGACATTCGCCATCAAAAACACCTTTTCTTTCTGTAAAACGCTGCTGCTAAGAGATCTGTAAGATACAACACACAGCCCCTCCCTCTCCCCCTTTCAAAGTTGTTCCTCACATTTTCGAGCATGGTGTTCCATTGTTAACAACTTTGATAAGAGGGGGAGAGGGAAGGAAAGCGGAAGATCATGGAAACATCATTTAAGGCTAAATGACGTACAGTGTCTCAAGTATTTTAGCAAACTCGTTGTAGCTTCACCCCTTCTAGCCTGCGTAGCAAGCGTTTCCGTGGGGTTTCCGCGCAAATTTAGATGTTTTGGGGCGAGAGCAAAAAAAGAAAGAGGGGGGGGGGAGAGGAGAAAAGGAAACGCTTGCAGACAAACCCCTGGAAGTTCCGTAACGGAAGTGACCTTTCCCGGACACTTGCTGAACCAAAACAAACTTGACAAGGTCCTAGAAAATTCGGAATCAACACGCGTACGGTGGAGGAATCTCAATGAGTCCGAGCGACCAATGCAGGCTTTGTAGTTACAATTTCAAAGTTAAATTTGGTAATTTAAGCCACACAAGCTATATTTCAACGGAAAATCTATTCAATCCGTCGCAAAGGAAGGACTGGAAGGGACAAGTTTTAGCACAAATCTGCCAGAAAGTTGGACTTGAGGTGGTTAAATGTGAGAAATATTCAAGTCGAGTTTGTAATCCTTGTGCTCGCAAGATTCGAAATCTTGGATCACTCTATACCTCAAGCCATTCCCGGCAACTGATGAGATCCACAAGGGAGGATCGAAACCATGGTCTTGTCTATCATTTAATGGCGTACCCAAACACAGCCAAAACCACTGGCATAAACAAAACGAGGAAAATACTATAACCGCAGCTACAGAGCGGAGTGAAACGATGACAAAGACACAGCCGTAATTAGAGCGGATTTGAGCGCTCAACTTTACGTGTTGCATAGCTCTCTACGAAGCTACAACACTAAAAAAAGGATAAAGAGACGAATAGTCGCAAAAGAAACACAACGTCTTGCTACAAAACCAAATAACCGGGCCCGGTAATGTACAAACACTGCAAGATAAAGATGATCATATTACGCGGCTCAAAATTCCTATCCTTGATAACAAGAGAGAAGCTGTTCTTTCACTGAACGCACTGAAACGAGCCAAGCCAAAGCTAGACAAAATGCTTCAGATGGCATATAAAGGACCACAGTCGCTAAACAGAAACAACCAGGGTCAAAACAAACAGGCGATAAATGCAGAATTTAAACCTAGAAATGACCTTTGGTATCAAAATACATTACATGAGACATTTAAGCACATTGCTGTTTCAATCACCACCACCATCATGCTATCCTCTAAACCACCGTGTTGCCCCATTTAAAACAAGCAAGAAGCTAAATCGGTCAATATAACCGAGGTAGAAGCGGCAAACGCGAGAACAGGAGTCGTGTAGGCCTTCCAACCCCATTTCACCTGATACAATACTTTTCAGTTGACAAATTACGAGGATAAGACAGTCTTCTTTCATAAGTGCGAAAACTTGAAAAATCAGACTTTTCCCAAATCCTGTGGGGAGTACAGCGAGTAGATCTCCTCTTGAGAAGAGCTGTCTCACGGAACACCTTTGTTCTTGTCGCAACTCGCGACTAAATCCCCGTTCGGAAAGAAAATTTAACGCTTTGTCCAAACGTGCTTGGAACTCGTCTTCCCTTTCATTCTGGCAAAATCAGATCTTTGATGGGCACATGTCAATGATAAGGACCTGGGACCAGAGCCGAGCCAATCACGAGCCCCGTTCGCTGGCGAACGGGGTTTTCAAATTCCAGGGGTTTGTCTGCAAGCGTTTCCTTTTCTCCTCTCCCCCTCCCCCCTCTTTCTTTTTTTGCTCCCGCCCCAATTGTCGCGCGGCTAAAACATCGAAATTTGCGCGGAAACCCCACGGAAACGCTTGCTACGCAGGCTACACCCCTTCCTTCAGTGTTCACTCGGCCCCAAATGGATGTTACCCAAATCGGAATAACCCTTACGCCTTATCACAGCACTCGACAGACAAAAACAAAAATGGGCCACCTGGCTCGGTTAATCTCTTACGACGAGACATTCCTGTCGATGAGGGGAATGGTTGATCCACAAAGGAATTACATCGATCATTTCACGAAAAAAAAGATACCAGGAAATCTCATAAGCATAATGTTAGTTTTCATATTTTATATCTCCTACATGTAATTCCCGCCCTTTAGTCTCTGATATATTTTAGACTGCGCGCAGTCTCCTTCTTCTCCTAATTTTCGCTGCTATCAGTCTAATTTTCGAAACGCGTGACATCGCGCGATAGGTGTAGCGGCGAGCAGCGAGAAACGCGAGCGCGGGTTTTCTTCGCGCGCTTTCTTTGCAATTAAATTTGCATAATTCCTAATTTGCTCCCTTGTGAGATTCACAGAGAAAGTGAATTCCACCAGGACACTGTTTGCCACCAGTTACGTACCATCTCTAGTCTCTGTATATCACTCGTCATCAGATTTACTATTTGACCAGTTGTCGTCTTTAATAAAGAGGCCTGACTTAGTCGCAATGCCTGAAAAAAAAAACATATAAAAAAATTATGGCAAAGCGCATTATAAACTATGTATAACTGTATTTTCATGAAGATCATAAAATACCACTTTTGCTGGTGATTCCTATAAACAGCACGTCCTACTGGTCCTTAGAAACGATCATCTCATTCCATTTAATAGATTAGATATCATCGTGCGCTTAATTCACCGTACAAAATTCGCCTTTTAGAACAACGGACATGCTTCCCCCTACAATGCTAAAGGAAGTTTAAGCAGCAAAACGATAAGATTAGTAATGGTAATAGCGGAGCTCCGCGCGCGCCGAAGGCGCGCGCGCGCGGAGCACCATTGGTAAGAAAATATGGTAACCCATCCATCCGAGAAATTTTGGTTATGACGTCATCGTACGACCGACCGACCGACCGACCGACCGACCGACCGTCCGACCGTCCGACCGACCGTACGTACGTCCACCCCATCATGTAAGCCAAAGTCAAATGTGATACTCCAGTTAACCCTCTCGTGTGCAAGCTCGCATGTAGGCGCGCTTCCATATGGACTGTTTTTGGAAAGATCATTTGGCCATACACGCAGTTCTCAACCCGCGTTTTTGTGGCGGGAAATTGCATGACCAAATTTTGAAGACAGTTTTAAAACAAAGTCAGTTTTGTCTATTCGTTGGCGGAATATCAGTGACAAACAGCGAGAGAAAGAACAAGAAAGGGCACGAGTAAACAGGCAGAGTATCAGTGACAAACAGCGGGAGAAAAAGCACGAGCAAACCGGCTGAATTGTATTGTCGAGCAACGACAGAGAGAACAAGAAAGGGCTCGAGTAAACAGGCTGAATCGTACTGACGAGCAACGGGAGAAAAAACAACAAAAATCCCGAGAAAAGAGACGAAATTATAGTGAGGAACAGCGAAAAAGAGAGCGTCTCTTGTCAAGCTGTAAAAACATTACCAAGTGTCAGGAAGTTTCAGCTTTTCCTCGTGTTTGCCTGCAGAAGCTTGCATGAAGAGAAAAGATCGTGTGGTCTGGTAAGGTTTCAGTAATTATACGCTGTCTTCGGACTTTGCTGTGTATTAAACTGGACGGTTTTGCCGCTAAAATCCTTAATTGAACAAGCTTCCTTGACAGGCATGAGACGTACTAAGACTTACTTTTGTGTGAAATGACCGCTTCTGTTTAAGCTTTGCGTTCGGAGTGATTGTTGACTGACTTAAATTGTGCGCAGGTTAGTACTCTTGTTTTGTCTTTTATATGGACATTTATGCCAAGAAAATTGAATAGCAATTTGTCTCGGTTTGTTACTTGTCTTATTTTTTCCGATTTCTACGAG
>OX419341.1:6476852-6481852 GCA_948470475.1 Galaxea fascicularis
AATCAGGCACGAGGAAAAGGAATCTTTCAAATTTATCGGGCCGTACAGTGAAGTACGGCCCGCTAAATTGACCAATCACAGCGCGCGTACTAACTGAGAGATATAATAATGCCTCTTACTAACCGAGTTCAAGGTCTGTACTGTAAGTTACGGACCAATTTTTTTCATGTTCGCTTATGGCCCAAGCATGAAGCACGCGGACCATACATCAACGGGAAAAAACAAGGATCCGTAACTTACAGTACGGTCCGAGAAAACGAGGTTAGTAAGACATTTATTATATCTCTGAGGTTAACCGGGCGCGCGGGAAAGGAAACTTTCAAATTTAGTGGGCCGCACAGTAGAATATAGTCCGCAAAATTGACCAACCACAGCATGAATACTAACTGAGAAATATAATGAACAGAAAAAGGTCACTAGAAAAGCACAAAAATGGATCGAAACTGTGCTCGCCAAATACTCGTTGCAGACAAACCGCCATCTTGACCATGGACACCTCAACACGAAAAGACTTGCACTGACCGCAAAACTATGATAATTGATGTCAAACAAGATTTTTTGTCTTAACCTTGAGTTGCTTTTCGCGGTAGTATTTTTTATTTGGCTTGCTGACGACCTGTTTATTAAAGCTTTATCGTTAACCTTTTGGTTGCCCAATTTAGCAGCACACAAAACCGTGTGCAAACAAATAAAATTTACGTGTCTGCGCACTCAGAAGTCTTCCTTGCTAGTGGCGTGGGATTGGCTAATTATTTCACTTCCGGTTACACCGGAGTGAGTGACATTTGCATACAGAACGCCACGAGTAAAATTCAGTGTATCTCGTCACGATTCTCTTAGTTTAATTGTTTCAAGTATATTAGGAGATGTGTTTTGTACACAAATGTACTGTCTCACGAGTGAAAAGTAAGCGCTTTAATCGCAAAGTGAACTCCAGATGTTTTTGTTGATTTCCGGCGGACCAAGGTTGTCCACCAACATGGTAATTCCATACAAAACTCTATAAAGTTGCGTGGCACGCTTCGGCAAATAACTCAGAAACGATGGGTCACACAGACGTGAGTCTTAAAGTCTTTAAGTCTTAAAGTGAAAACGATCTATGCAAATATATATAAGAGACACTCTGTTTGCAGTTACGTGTAACTGGTCTGACGTTCATGGTGAGGGTAGTGGAAGATATCTGCCTCGATGACAGTCTCAACACAGCGCTTATGCAAGTGGGGCATCCACGCCACGCGATATGGGAGACGTTCGATGTCTGTGCGTGAATAGAGCAAGACTGATGAAGGTAACAGTGTTTGCAGAACGCTTTATCGACCACCAGTTTCTGAAATAGACTCACCAGTATGTAACAAACTTGTCGATATATGGGGCTTTCGCCATAGGGTTGGCTGTCGTGTGAAGCCTTTCTCCCACCATCTTGTCTCTTCGGCTGAATATGCATATGCTAAGCCCGGTCCTCATCACTTGCGACGCAAGCATTTATAAGATTATGGGCTTGGCATAAGCATAAGCTTATGTACTAATGAGGATGGCCGTGACATAAGCATGAACACAAGCATAAAAATATCAAACCTCTGCGTTCTTCTTATGCTTATGCTTAGGCTTATGTCAGTGTTATTTCTAGCGAGGACACGGTTGGTTTAAGCCTAAGCATAAGCGTCGTATGCTCGTATGCTTATGCTTGTGTCGCAAGTGGGGGGCTTTATGCGCAGCCGCGTGTTTGGTTCTGTTTCTTGCCTACGGTGTCTTTACTCATTACTGCAGTGGACACTGTCGCTTTCTAAGCTTATGGAGCAGTGTGTGGTCAAATTTTGAGCAGGTACAATGTGCGTCTATGAGGGAAAGTCCTGTTTTTAATCTCAAGCTTTGCTTGGCCTGGGAATCTCTACTACCGATGTCTGCACATGGAACAAAGGAGCCTAATTAACCGAGAAGTACACTATGAAAAGCATTTCATGGTTCATTAACTGCATTTATATCGATCTACTCAAGAGACCGTTCTTTGCCACGGATTAAGAGATGCAGCCGTCTATGTTTGTATTACCCTAACACCACTGCTTCATTCCACGTGCAGTTTATCGGTGATGTTGTGTACAAGCTGAATCCGGGTCCTGTGGATAAGACATTGACCGCAGTCAATGGAACCGCTGCACTGGAACAATCACTTCAATGAGAAACGTAATAAACACGATTGTCTCTCCTGTGGCTGCTTCACGACGCGCTTTTAAACACCATAACACTTAGCGTAACACTGATAACCTGATCACAATACGTCCGGTTGCTGAAATGATTAACGTGCATAAACAAATGGTAGTTTGTAATCTCAATGCTCGCTCGGTTAGGAATAAAACAAATGTAATCTATGATTACATATGCGATCAACGTGATGGCCCCAACAGAACACTGGCTTACTCCAAAGGATTCCGCTGTTAAGGCTGAAATATGTCCTGATGGTTACAGCATTTTTGTTCACGAAAGATCAGATCGCCGCGGCGGTGGTACTGGGCTGCTTTACCGTCACAAGTATGATCCATGCTCGCTGACTCTAGACTCGGAGTGGCTCGCGAAGGCATCTTCTTATAAGTTGCGGGTTATAGTCATATACAGACCACCTTATTCGGACAACCATCGAGTTCCGATTGGTGTCTTTCTATCAGAGTTTCCTGAATACCTCGAGACTTTGCTGTTATGCAAGGAACTCTTACTTGTAAGGTGGCCGAACACAGTTTCACGGTGGTCAGCGGTGTTGTAAGCCGGCGCGGCATTTAAAAACCAAAACAAACATGGCGGCGATTGCGACAAAATTTTTTCGTCGTGTCTCTGGTGGTTTTGCAAATGCCGTGTTAATTCCCTGTCAGTCAAAAGACCTGACAATGTTTTACAACTGAAAACCCTACCCAAGGCATGCAGTGTTTTTTGTAGCGATTCTGTGCTACAAAATGGTTCGCGTGATCGTGAAACCAAAAGTAATGAGCACGAAGGCCACGCATGTAATTATCAAGTTTTGCTGGGACTAGCTGTTGCTGTTTTGGTGTCCATTTATCATTCATCTGTGACGCGGGTCACCAAAACAAAACAAAACAATAGAGAAATTAAAATGAATGCTACACAAACACTCCTTCCCACAAACGCACAACACACGACCATGAAACTTCTAAAATAAAACAAACAAATGATTTAATTTTAAAATAGAAGGGAAAAAAACTCCTAATATTACAGAGAATAGTAATTCCTAACTTATAATTTGGATATTAAACTAACCTGACTTAAAACGGTAACACTAAACTTATTAATTACTTAACTCTAATATTTACAGACAAACAGTTCAGTTCCAACGTTCAAAGTTCCGATTCAACTGAGTTCCTCCACCAACCTTGAACGCACGTTCTCCACCAACCTTAGTCCCAATCAAACTCCTCCCTTGTCTCCTTTTCCAGTCGCCAATGTTACTTTCAATCGTAGTTAGATCTGTGATCAATGCAACTCGCCGTTTCTTTCCTGAAACCTTCTTAACTCCTCCTTCCCTCAGGCCTACGAACACCGCCAATGACGAATGGATTTTGTTCTTGATTCTTGGTCGGCGTCTGCTAATGACTTTTAGCAGGGAAAGACTGTTCAGCGCCTCTTCTTAATTCTTTCTTCAACCGGCTTTCAACAACTACTTTCCAACAACCGACCGTTCGCCACTTCAACCTCTCACAACTGACCACCACACCACGAAACTTAACTTACATATATGCATAATTAGTTTAGCAATTAACACTTTACATACATACTTATTGTAAAACGCGGTACAAAGGGAACATGGAGTAAAAGGTATTTCCAGAATGATGGACCACAGTTACTTTACTTAATTTTCTACCTTAAAATGAACTGTTTAAATAAGAAACCTTAAATGCGGGAGATAAAAAGTTTCAGCGTGAGATCGTAAGAATACATTCGTTTGCAGAGGGTCCACAATAGGGTTCTCAGATCCCGCTTTCCCGCCCATTTTTTCCTGTTAATCCCGCCATCCCGTTCTTTTACTTGGGAATTCCGATCCCGCCCACTTTTCAAAGACGTTTTAGTAATTTGTTGTATAATAATTAACGCAGAAACTTTATAGAAATAAGCATTACAGAAAAGATCATGAAAGGCCCGCCTGTATGCAATGGGTAGCAGATAAGTAACAAGAAATGATTGTTACATTTCCTTATTTAAACGTTTCACTGTAATCGTGTTTTTTGTAGAGAAAGGAAGATTTGGTCCATATTATCTCCATCCATCGAGTTGTCGAAACATGCATCGTCAAATTGTCGAAAAAATTCTAAAAATATTAACTGAGTATTTTAGCAGAACATTAGCATGCTGTTGAACCGAACAGTACGGCAGAAACACTCTCCCTAGGAATCAGGCTGGTTTTAACATTGGAAGTCTCACGCACCATCCACGTGCGAAGAATTTGAATATTTAATATTAATAATAATATGTAATATTTCTATAGTGCTTTTTACAATAAAAGATCAAATGCGCTTTACAAAAAACAAAAAAGTATATTTAAAATAAAATAGTAAATCTAACTACACTAATTAATATTAAAATGATTAAAAGTATATAATTATAATATGTACAGATAAAATATAATAAATCAGTCTTAAAATTTATTTAAAGTAAACCTATCTGCGTACGCTTTCCTAAATAAAAATGTCTTTAAATTTTTCTTGAAAGTCTCCACTGATGCGACATCTCGAAGACTTGGCGGTAGGGCGTTCCATAATTGTGGTGCGGCCGCCTGAAATGAACGCCCTCCGAGAGTTACCAGCATCCTGCCTGTAGGAGGCTTAAGAAGGGTGCTACAGTTGGAGCGTAAACTATAATGAGATATAGATTTCACCGACACTAAACTAGACAGATATGCAGGAGCTTGCCCATGGATGACTTTAAACGCCAGCAGTAGAATTTTAAAATGAATGCGCGCGTGAATTGGGAGCCAATGTAAATCATACGAAGCAGGAGTA
>OX419341.1:6484352-6489352 GCA_948470475.1 Galaxea fascicularis
TCCCGCTCTGTTCCCCTTGCCAATCTCGCACCCCAACCCTATAAAAACACGAAATCCCACTCTTACTCGCAACCGAAATTCCCGCTTCCTGCCCATTTGACGATTTACATTGAAAGTTCTCAAATAGTTCATAAGAAGGAGAAAGTGGAGAATGATCAGTACTTATTTGTTTTTGTTTTCTCGTAACTTCAATGAAACCAATTCCTGCAGATCACCAAAGCGTTCCGGCCTAAAACATTTTTGGATATATTAATACCTATTTTGAAATCACCGGTTATTCTTGCAATCTGATTGTCTCTTAGCATTGCAATTTATTAACAAATTGCGCCATTTTGATGCTCTAAATTGCATCTTTGTTTAGTCCATCAAAATGCAAAACCTCTTTCCCTGAAGTGGATATCAAAAAATAATAAAGTAGAAGGGGGGCTAGATCAGACCCATTTTTCGAAATTATGGGATGGCAAATTGGATAATGAGATGCAAGATCATCGGAGGGGGGTCGGAGAGGTTCGGAAACTATCGGGCAGGGTTCGGAGAGGATCGGAAAAGGGTGAGGGAGAAAAAAAGAGGTACTGGATGGAGTAAAAGGGTACTGATTTTATAAGGCCCGGTCTGTACCGTCTACCGGGTTTGACTCTTGGGGTAAAGACACGGAACGCGGTCGGTGCGTAACGGAAAGTGTGTCGGTGCGTAACAGAAAAGGTGTCGGTGCGTAACGTAAGGGTCGGTGCGTTACGTAGGGTGGGTGTCGTTGCGAAACGGCCACGTGGGTCGGTACGTAACGTTGGGTGGGTGTCGGTGTGTAACGGCCGGAGTCAAGAGCCATAATGGGACGGGGCTCATTCTGTTAGTTTAGACGATTGAAAAAGGCGGCCTGTAGTTGGTCGATAGAAATTTAAGAAAAAAACCAAGATGGCGGTCGAGAATCTGTCGGAGAAGGATCGGGCAGGGTTCGAAAAGCGTCGGGAAAAAAAACGAGGTAGCAAAGGGTAGAAGGGTACTGTTTTTATGTTGAGACCCGGTCTGTATCGTCTACTGGGTTTGACTACCTCGTCCCCAGGCCTTTTCGCTAGAAAGAAAAATGGAGGGAAAAACCCTAGGAACGAGGTTGCCGGGTTTGACTCTTTGGGTAAAGACATTCCACCCGTACCTCGAAGTAAAGTAAAGGGGAGGGGCGGTATTTATAAGGGGAAAAGGGAGCAGGGGGACACGTGTGGGAGAGGAAAAAAGTCTGAGATTCAGGAAACGAAGCATGCGTAGAAGAGGTGAAAAATGTATTTGAAAAAAGGTCGAGACAGCAGAAACCAAATCGTGATTTTTAAGAAGATAACGACATTTTTAATTTTAAAAGACATGTTTCGATGTTGCCAACATCATCGTCAGTTACATCATATTTGAAAAACCGTTGGACTTTATGACAGCTAGGTAAAACATACATAATTAATTAAGATTAAGTGACAAAAATATTTGAGTGAGTTGCAAAGTGTGAAAGAACATAAAGCCTAAAGCGTAAGTGTCAGATTGACGTGATGAACTGTTGGTTTAAATTAGGCTTTTCCCAATTTATATGCATAGCCTCCTTAAGTTTGAGTTGAAATCTAGTAGGGGCGGAATCAAGAATTTCGAAACAATCTGTAGAACAAGATTGACGGCAACGTTCTGAACTTAGTAAGTGTTTGAAAATATGTGAGGACTTGTCTGAAGAGAGATGTTCACGGACACGTGTGGAAAAATGACGACTAGTTTCGCCGATATAGCAAGCATTACAGCAAGCACAAGTAAATTTGTAAATCACACGTGAGCGGAGTTCTCCTGGGACAGAATCCTTCACTGAGAAAAGATTTCTTAATTTAAACGTGGTAAACACCAGTTTGATGTCAAGATCATTACAATAACTATTAACAAGGCGACATATTTTGCTTTGAGCTACAGCAGAAAAACGGCCTAAATAAATTGAAAAAATAATTGAAATAATATTTGAAAAAAGCTATGTACAAAGGGAAACGTGAGGGCCCGGTCCGAGTGACCTACCCGTCCCTTTTTTAATTGGCTTCGTCCTGGGAGTCAGAGAGTGGTCTATCTAGGCGTCCACGTTGACAGTATCCTCAGCCTCCCAGGCATCGGCATGCGCGTAGCCAAAGGGGTAGGCCACATAGGTAGTCGGGTCTAGGGTGCGTTTCGAGTAGACGAGTTTGTAGTCTTTAAGGGCGGGACGGGTGGACAACCTGTAACGTTTGGCGTCGCGGTGGATGGAGTAACTTTGGGTAATGCTAGTAGTGCGCGGTTCGGTCAGCGGTCGTTGAAGCTCGTCCAGGGTATTTTGGCGCAAGACGCTCCCCCCGTCCCCGAAGGACGGAGGTCGTCGATTATCACGTTACAGGACTTCCCACCTTTCGTTGGCATGCGGTTTCGGGGTTCGCTTGATGGCTTGCGCGGCATATGATTCATGTTAACACACTCACAGTCACCCTTCTACTCCATCCAGTACCTCTTGACTTCTGACTAAATTGTACTTTACTCAGTTCAATTACCACATCGCGAAATTATTTGCTACACTCGCAGACTAGTTCTATCTCTCGAAGTATGTATATGTATAAAGAAGAAACCTTGCTCGCAGGCTAGTTTGCCCCGGTTAACGGACCGTTAAACAGACCGCGATGCGGCAGCGGCGTCAAAGAAGGTAGTCACTTGAAGGGATAGACGAGAGGGCCCTTCCTCGATCCTGAGACTGGGACCGAGTTATACGATCGCGACAATTTCTCCGAATGGATCTTCGTTTCTGCATCGATCGCAATCGATCGCAATGGCCAAAAAGAGGCGCGTAAAGGAGTCAGAATGAATACTCGCGGGCGTATTTAAAAAGATGCGATGTGATTTACTTTGTTTCTTGTTTTTTTCATCTAAAATATACTTAACATTGACCTATTCGTACTTTGAAAAATATTACTGGTTCCCGCCACTGATATTAAACGGAAAAAATACTTGCAGTGACAAATTATTTTTCTTAACAAATATTAAAACAGATGGTTTTGAGTGTTATGACAAGATGCTGTTGAAATAAACGAATGTACCCCCTCAAAGTGAAAACTGGAAACAATTTTTGTCTTCCTTATCTCTAAGCAGACTAGGGTTCCCTGACCTATCCCTACAAGGGATAGACGACAAGTACCTCTCCGGGATTGGACGGCCGGTCCTCTACTCTGTGACGCATCCGAAAGAGCGGGAAAAATAAAATCCAAACAAGAGTACGCGTACTGCAGTAGCTGTTTAGACATGTCTTCGGCTACAATGTCTGTGCACTCTTTGCTATAGCCTTTGCCACCACTCTATGCCATGGTGGTGACCCCACCACAGGCTTTTAGCCAGGTGGCCGTCCGGCCGTCTTTTGGACGGCCACTTTTAGAAGAAATTCAACGAAAATTCATTTAATCTCTTATACTTTTATGGGAAAACAATTAATACCTCCTGGACGGCCAGTTTCCAATGTCTGGCTAAAAGCCTACCCCACCACCAAGAGATATGACCAGAGAGCCATGCGCCAGCACCTTGTTGATTGCCTGGAGTCTTCAAGGATGACCGAGTTCCCACCAACTGATGATACAGTTGAGCTTGTTCATCGTGTAGTAGGCAAAAATGTACCTATTTACTGCACATGCCGATTGCTTAACAACAACGCTGCTTATGTCAAGTGTTGTGGATGCCGTGAGTGGTACCATCCAGATTGTGCTAATGTTGGCCCATCGCTTGTACCTAGGCTCTCTCTAAGGGAAACTACATCCAGGCTACCCGGAGCCCGCAGTTGTTGTTGCAGCAAATCCCTCGTGGCTGACAGAGGAATAAAGACTGTGTTTATTCCAGTGTTTATTGAGTTACCAGTAGACTACAGCCTGTACCTGTATCGCCGATGCCGGCCAACACTAATATCCCTGAATCTGCATTCCATCCAACATCAAAATGGTTGTGCTTTGAATGCAACCAGAAAAACACAAACACTTAAACTCATGTGATATCAAAACAAGTCTTCCTGTTGTGAGCAAAAACCTTTACCCTTTTTACGGTAGACGAAGCAATTCTTTCAAGAAACCTTATATGACATTAATATAAAATAATAACAACACCTCTAACAAAGTATTCATTAGGTTATTGTGGCTGTACTAAAAATATTGTGTAAATTTGAAACTTACATTGAAAGCTTCTTTCTCTGGTTTGATCAGTTCAATAAACAGCAGAGACAGAACTATTTTTCTCAGTTGTTACCAAAAAATAATAACTTAGAGATGGAAAAATTGCCAAGTTAAGGAAAAAATTGGATGTGAATTTTAAGGCTTAGGAGAATCTCTTCTCTTTGATGAATCCTTTCAGAGGAAAAAAACTGTTTGTTATCACAAACAATGAGTCACATGCCTGTCACTAATGAACAGTCAAGCCAGAATTAACAACTGAAAATTAATACAAGGTAATGCAAAAAGAAACCATCGCAACTTGGCATACTAACAGATTGTTGTATCCCTCCTTTTGTTAGTGGCACTGGTAATTCGTGATTCTTAGTTATTTTGAATAACTTTTGTATGTGAATTCTATCAATCATGTGTTGGATGGTTTCATGTATAGGCGAGCAATGAGCAAAACACCCATGCCCATTATACTTTTACAATGTAAACCATTGAATAAACGGTTTACTATCCAACTAAATAAAATCACATCATGTTTGCTTTGTCCAGTCCTTGCATGCTGTTGCGTGTGGTCATTGTGTGTGCTTTGTCCTCCTTCAATGGCTTAAAAAAATTGGGCTATCACATTTAATAGCCACACCCTCTTCCCGGTTGACAACATATAATAAACTTCCTTCTTACTCCTGAGGAATTCTATTAGACTGCATTCACCTGGGAGACTTCCTTAAGATATGAATTTACCCCCTGAGGAACTTATTGAACAGTACTTTTTTTTCCGAATAAAATTCCATGAATTCTTTGTTTAGTCCCTGAATAACTCCAATGTTT
>OX419341.1:6494352-6561852 GCA_948470475.1 Galaxea fascicularis
TAAACGTGAATGAATTTTGGAAATCGTCTGTGACACGTGAAAAGTTTCAATATTTTCACGTGAATGCATTTTGCAAAGTGGTATTGGGAACCCTCATTACTAGTACCATTAAGCCTTTCCGTATGGTACTTCTGAATAACAATGGTGTCCATTGTTGCACAGAAGTCTCTGACAGATGTAAATGAGGTGAAGTTGCTCCTTGTGGGTTAATTTCCACCAAACCGTCAATCAGCTAAAGACTTCAACTTGCAAGTGCATTTTTTTTCGCTAGCTGTCCATGAAATTTTAGATCAAGAAGGCTATGATCCATACGAAAGTTGCAAGGACAAGGAGAAGAAAATCTCCATTTTTGTCACTTTTTCATGTAATATACTACACAGGAATAGTAGTAAATTTGCCTATACACAAACTCACCAACAACAGTCATTGAAATAGAAGTTAACCAGCTTGCTCAGACACTATATTACTCTACATTTTGCCATTATTATAACAGTTATATCGTCTTGTGGTAAACCATGCAGCAGTGTTTCCAAAAAGAGTCAACTGCATATAAAAAGTTAATTGTCCCTGGCTTGTGAGTTACCATGTCAAGAAAATGATGCCTTCTTTGAGCTCAAAATAAACACTGCTAAATTTTGCATTATTGGCATTGCTAAAATAAGAGTGAGGGCTGGGGTGAAAAGTGTTGATGGACCTGCACGATGCCTGCTGTGCGCACATGATTATTTTAAAGTGCTCGTAAAATAAATCTTTGCACCTGTTTGAAACCCAGTTTTGAATTTTGGTGAGCTAAAAAAACGATGCAATTTAGAGCATCAACAATTTGTATAATTAGGAAATTGCATGACCTGGAGTACAATTTGTGATTAAAAGGTACAAGTGATTTTAAAAGCCCTCACTATAATATTAGAAAAGACCTTACCCTCACCCTCACTCAACCTCGTTTTAGCAATGCAATTGGGGGAGCAGGGTTGGCAAAGTGGTGAGAGCGCTCGCCTTCCACCAATGTGTCCCGGGTTCGATTCCCGGACTCAGCGTCATAAGTGGGTTGAGTTTGTTGGTTCTCTACTCTGCTCCGAGAGGTTTTTCTCCGGGTACTCCGGTTTTCCCCTCTCATCAAAAACCAACATTTGATTTGATTTGATTCGAGAATTGTAAAGAATTGTAAGCTTAAATTTGACTTGAGAGTTGTAAGAAATTAGAATTGTAATGATTTAGAATTGTGAGAATTTACTGTTGTAAAGCGCTATGAGCAGTTGATGGAATAGCGCTATATAAAAGCATTAAATTATAAATTAATGCCGTATGCATTAGTTTCTTAAAGAATGTAAGAACACCATCCTCTTATTGGTTTGAAATGTTACATCGAGAATTAGCTGAGTGTTAACATTTAAAGAGTGGTGAGAATGGAAAATGTGCAAGTGTTATGTCCAACATGGCATCAGCAATGTGTTGTAAAAACCCCTTATAACTTTGAGCCATGTTATATATAAAAAAAAAAAAACAATTCTGTAGTTTGTTATGAAGTTTTAATTTGTATTAAGTTATTAATGTAGAAATAGTGTGACCAGAAAGACTTACATAAATCTTACAATATTAAAGAGAATTTCCTTTCTTCAAATGGCCAAATTGAATGTTGTTGTGAGGGTGAGGTACCGTATATTATGTGGATGAAATTCTTGTTGGTGATTTTGCATTTGGGCACATTTCCCGGTTATTGGCTGCAGGTGCCAGTCATTGTAATGACTGTTCAGAAGCTACGCTATAAATAATCCTTTAACTCCCAGAAGTGATTAGCATATAACTTCTCCCTATAATATCAATACATTGTCCAGCAGACAGGTGATGAGAATAGATAAACTTATCAACTAGAGGGTTACCTTGATATAGCCCCAAATTCTCTTAACTTATGTACAATTAGCTGTATAGCAGCTAGAAAGGAGAATTAATAACCAGATCTTAACTCAATCAAAGAGAATGCACAAGTGACAGTGAATGAAAAATAGTAAATATTTGGGGTAAAAATTAAGTTCAGGTCAAAAGTTTTCAACCTAGGTTGAATCTCAATTCCCTTTTGTGTCCCAACCATTATATAAATGATTACGGTTAGGAGGTTTTCCTTTTTTTATTAAACAAATTTTGCATAGTAATTTAAACAGGCATATAGTCATGACCTTCTCCACTCCTTCCCTTATTGTCACATATCTAATTCATTGTGATAATGTGGGGTAAATAAAAATGAAAAAAAAAAAACAAATAAAATGAAAAGGAGGGTTAGGAGGCAATGGCAACTGGGTTCAACCTAGGTTAAAAACTTTACCTGAATTTAATTTTCACCTACAACATAAATATGCCTATTTTTTCCTTATTTCCAGCTGGTTGAATGAAATATTTAGGAAAGGTTACAAGCACCCACTGGAAAATTCAGACATTTATGAAATTCTTCCCGAGGATGAGAGTAAAGAACTAGCAGACAGATTAGAAAGGTATGTTGAGGCACAGCTGTTCATTGTGGAAGGATTTTTAGTTAATGGGGTTCATGGAATGACGCCCTGAGTGACTTGATCTAATGTCCAATTCTCCGTGAGATTCATACGCAAATACATGTGCAAGGCAGCGCTCCAAGCTCACTTTTTCAAAAAGTTGCCTTTTGGCGACCTTCAATTGTAAAATGCAAGAATTTTAGTCGCCAAATATCTTTTCCACTCGCCATGGCGACCAAAATGGTCGCAGCTTGGAGCGCTGCAAGGTAAATTTCAAGGCAAATCTGGCAATTTATCAGAAGTCACCTAGGGTATTTTTTTTCCAGTCACTCCTTCGGTTGAAGTGGCATGTTTTGGTTGTTGATCCTGGGGGGTTTGTTTTAATACAGGGATCAGTGCATGCACTATTTCAGCTCCATTGACCATGAGGGATTCTTTTCAATGCTGGCATGCTGACTTAACATCAGCCTGGGTGGAATTGACCAGGCGATGTTGTGTGCTCACTGGGTGAAGGGCTCTTTCTGATCTATTTAGAGGAGCCATGCCATAAGTTTGCAATATTACCCTGATTATTATACATTGAACTCGGTATCTATTTGATCTGCCAAATGCTTAGAGTGAAAATTTCAAGTTCTCCATTGTGTGCTGTGGAAAAATGAGCCAAATACATATTGTGGGTTGCTTCCCCTTTTGGAAAATAGCTTGATATATTCTGTGGTTTTCTAGGGGCATTTTGGTTATGAGCTATGCAGGTACTTCAGGATGTGTGGTTGTGATTTGACCTCCAAACTGTTAAAACCACCATAGGATATTTAGCCCCTTTCACCCCTTCAGCCCTAAGATCAAGATGTAAATTTTCATGTGTTGCCCCCTCACATTTCCTATAGAAGTGGTGGGGCAAAGTTGTTAAAATATCAGGCAAATTCATCTTGTGTGATCTTGTGATGTTCATGTATGGTCGTATTGATGTTATTGATTCAGGATTGTATTCCAGCAAGCTACCGTTTAGGATCAACTGGGCTTCAGATACAGTGTTTCCATTGCAATGAATGATGTTCTCTTTTGCTCTTGACAGTTTGTGGGAAAAGGAAGTTCAAGATGCTCACAGGAAAAATCGAAAACCAAGGCTCAGGAATGCTTTCATTAAATTCTTAGGATTTCGCTATGCTATGATGGCAATATATCCAATGGTAGAGGTAAGGCATATTTAGTATCTGAATGAATAGACCTTCTCATGGAGTCTCACACCATCTTTGTTTGGAGACAAACACGGCTAAAATGTTACAGTAAATGTATGGGATTATGGCGGATTTTGACCCCCTATAACTCCGCCACGGAATAAGGATTTTGACAACAGAAATGTCTTTTGAAACACAGTTTTACTAACTGAAGTTTTTTTTTCCTGAAGTATAAAGAACAGATTCATGCTACAATGACCGTAAACGAATTTTTAAGATACTTACAAACCATTCCAATTAAAATTATGCAAATTTCTGCGAACTTAGAAGCCACATTAGAAGGACGTCATACCTTTTTTAATGACCTAATTTTCTGTTGGATGAATGATATCAATCAAGATACTAAAAATAGTGACAAATGTTGGAAATCCGCCTCTTTGTAGGGGCGTTACAGCGGTTTGAAGTTGGCCAAAATCCTATGCATTTGCTGTACTTTTGCTGTGTTTCCCCCAAAAAAAGATGGCGTGAGAAACCGTGTCAAGGTCTATGTCTGAGATGACAGTATTTAAAACCATTTAAGTACCAACAGTATATATAGTAATGCTGGATCTGCTATTAATTTACTTTCATCCTATTTCGAAGAAATGGTTTTTGGAAATGATACACGATATACATGTATTTTTCCACTTGTGTTTTGTTGTAGAAACTGGAAACCATGAATTCTAAATCTGAACCCATTTAGAATCACACTTTGGCCAGTTTACGATACGTGAAAGGATTGCAGCAAATGAGACGTATATTGCTTTTTTGTCCTTGTAACCCCGAATCTCCGTGAACTCACGCCACTTTGACATACAGACTGGCCATGCTGTCTGAAATGAAGTTCTACACTGACCATTTATTGATTGTTTGATTGTTCCATAAGATTGTCTAAAACATAATATGACGCCAGTTTTCAAGGTCAAAAGAAAATAATTATTGATCTGTCAGATTTGGTTCCCGTTGTCCACCGTTTATTGTCTATTTTTGTTGATGGTTTTTTCTTGCAGGAAGGAACAAAAATTTGCATCCCCTTGCTCATTGCCAGACTTCTAAGTTTCTTCAGCCCTGATCCTGGGATCAGTAAAACTGATGCCTACATTACTGCTGCAGTTCTGTCTTTTGTTGTCTTGATTCAAGCAGCAGTCCATGCTCCCCATTTTTTGAAGAATGCAAGACAGGGTTTGCATTTAAGGATTGCTGCAGCGTCTCTCCTTTATAGAAAGGTTGGTATACATTCACTGCATGCTGAAATCATAAAACATGTTGCAGATTGTACTTCAATACTATGACACGTTCCAAGGATTTTCGTTTTTAATGTAATGTTTTTCTTAGCCTCTCTTCCGGATAAAGGTCTTGTAGTTTAAGGTAAAACGCACGAGCAAACCCATTGTTTACTTGTTAATCATAAAAATTAAAATTTCCTGGATTGTGACTGGTTTAAATTACTCCTATTTTCCACTAATTCACTTGGCAAGTTGTTATCGGACACTTTGTTATCGGACAGTTCAAGTTACGAGTTCAGTTACAAGCCGCAAGATTGCCCAAGGGTTCCCGACAAGCGAACCCAAGTCTCAGCTCATTAGGGGGAAGCATGTCGTTGTTCTAAAGGGCGTTAAAGGAAATTTTTACGGTGAATTAAGCACACGATGATATCTAATCTATTAAATGGAAAGAGATAATCATTTGTAAGGACCAGAAGGACGTGCTGTTTATAGTAATCACCAGCAAAAGTGGTATTTTATGATCTTCATGAAAATACAGTTATACATAATTTACAGTGCGCTTTGCCATAATTTTCTTTGTATGTTTTTTTTCTTTTTTTTCTTTTCAGGCATTGCGACTAAGTCAGGCTTCTTTATTAAAGACGACAACTGGTCAAATAGTAAATCTGATGACGAGTGATATACAGAGACTAGAGTTGGTACGTAACCGGTGGCAAACAGTGTCCTGGTGGAATTGAATTACTCTGTGAATCACATCGGAGCAAATTAGGAATTGTGCAAATTTAATTGCAAAGAAGGCGCACGAAGCGCCCGCGCCCGCGCCCGCTTTTCTCGCTGCTCGCGGCTACACATATCACGCGGTGTCGCGCGTTTCGAAAATTAGACTGATCGCAGCGAAAATTAGGAGAAGAAGGAGACTGCGTGCAGTCTATAATATATCAGAGACTAAAGGGCGGGAATTACATGTAGGAGATATAAAATGTGAAAACTAACATTATGCTTATGGAAAATACTGGTTTCTCTTTTTTCGTGAAATGATCGATGTAATTCCTTTGTGAATCAACCGTTCCCCTCCTCAATAGGAACGTCTCGTCGTAAGAGATTAAACGAGCCAGGTGGCCCATTTTTGTTTTTGTCTGTTGCGTGCAGTGATAAGGCGTAAGGGTTATTCCGATTGGGGTAACATCCATTTGGGGCCGAGTGAACACCGAAGGAATGAATGAAGCTACCAAAACCTACTGACCATAAGCACTGGCAAGGATGAGTCACCTGTTTTAATTCAGAATCCTTATGATGTACATGTGTTAAGAGAGGACCTATGTTGATTTTGTGATTTGTTCTTTTTTTTTTGTTCCAGGTAACAATCTTTGCTCATTACATCTGGCTTGCGCCTGTGCAAGTAACTGTGGTAGCAGTCCTCTGCTGGAGAGAGGTCGGACTCTCTGTACTGCCTGGTGTTCTTCTTTTTGTACTTCTTGTACCTTTTCAAGGGTGGATCGGAAGATTTTTTGCCAGACTGAGGTAACATTTTAGTACAGCAACACCACGGTCATTGTCAGTACCACTATTACGAGCATTATCGTCATCCTCATCATCATTTTTATTATCATAACTAAGTGAATTACGATCGTCCGCTGTGTGAAGTTCTCAGAAAGACAGTTTGAGGTGACATTGGCGTTTCGACAACTTGGGTGGAAGTTCTCATCGGAATGAGAGTCAGTGTTGACTCAGGTGGTGACGTCCTCTCCTGTTGTCGAAACATCGGTGTCACCTGAAACTGTCCTTCTCAGGACTACACTCACTCTGACGATCGTACTTAACTAATGCTCCGTTCACATCAAAGCTTAAACATGTTTAAAAGCTATTTAGTTATGATATGACTCCTGGCGTGCGTTTCTCGAAACTCCCGAAACTTTTCTGCTTGGAATTGCATGCTTTGTATTCTGATTGGTTCACTCTGCTGTTTGTATCTCCTGTGATTGGTCAGGGTAGTTTCTTTGGTTTTGTTATTTTGACACTGAACTGAAAACGGCTCTCATATACAAGGCTTGGACTTTTGCCGTCATATACATTCTACGTACTTTGTTAATGTGAATGGAAACTGCACTTTGCTTCATCCATTGTGTACCTGCATATCTTTCAGATCCAAAGTTGCTGTTTTAACAGATCAACGGATCAAAATGATGAACGAAATCATCTCAGGGATGAGAGTTATCAAGATGTACACTTGGGAAAAACCCTTTGCCAAACTAGTGGCAGATATTCGAAGGTTTGTCATAGGACTGTGTTAAAATAATTTGGACATTAGTTAAACCGAGCGTAGCATTACATGTTTCTACAGAGGTAATGTCACATGGAGAAAGATTGTAAAGGGTTTTGTCTCAAAATTAATTAGTTTTCGGTTGGATGATTACTCCAAATTGAAAGAAAAATATTACTGCCCTGTGCACGTACAAAGAGGTGTGATGAGTTAATGTATGTATGATTATTGCGAAGAGTGCAAAGATTCAATAATTGTTATCCCTGGATTATGGATCAAAAATAGCTTTGTCTTTCACGGTATATTCTCGTGCATTCTACCCACAAACGTTTGAGTTTTGAGATTTTTCGTCACGTGGTGTTATGGCGCGTGAAACAGACCTGCAGGTTGCATAGCGTCTTCCTGCAAGTGCTGGCCAGCGGTCAAACAAAACGACGAAATGTGATGAGATCCAATGCTTACTTCCACGAGCATGGCGGCGATGACGAAAACCACCCACAGCTGGGTGGCGAGAGTTGCAGGTTGTTTAGTCGTTTATGCTAATGTATGTGTGTATCTTCAGTACTAATGTATTTTGCAAAGTCTTTATGGATGGGAGAATTTCTTAAATAATTTTTGGACAGTGGCCGATCATATTGAAAAACAATTAACTAATGACAGCCTATTAACCCAGAAATATCATTTATTCGTTCGTTGAAAAGTGGCTTAATTCACAGAATGGCTTAAAGTAGTGAATGCGAACTATGGCAATGCTCAAACTGACTTTATAAACCCTTACAGTGCTGCAGATGAGTTTAAATTTTCCTGTACTACAGACGAAACACTTATCTGCTTTAATGTGTAAGTCTAACAATTACATGACTGTCCATGTACATCTACAGTATGTGCACGTGACCGGTCAACATGACCAGCGATTGAAGGTTTTGGCCGGTCAAGTCGCCAGTGTGGCCGGACATTGTCCGTTGACTGGCCGTTACTTTGAGCCCTGGTTAATTAAAAAGAAAACAAAGACATTAATTTAAAATGGAATGTTTGTAAATAAAAAGAATAGAGCCACTTAGAAATAACAGAAGCTAGTCGAGCTAAGTGGCTCGGCGAAACGATTGAAAAAGTAATGGAAATTGAAATAATTACGTTTGATGATTGCAACTCGCTCCTTAATAATATATATAAAAACGCACAAGCACACACACACATACACATGTATACAAGAAGAACTATGTGCCACAATTAACTATAAACAAAGTACGCCAATGGGCCAACCAGTAGTCGGAAACGAGAGCTTCTTCTAAGAGATTCTTGAAAATGTGAGTAATGTATCTTTATCAACCTGACTGTCCTAGCTTTTGTGGGCTGGTTACTTACAGACAGGGAAAAAATGCTCGTCGAAGCCCACGAAATTGCCCGTCAGAGGGCCTGCTAACGACAAATCTCTGTTTGTTGTGTTTTGATGTTTAGGCGGGAAACAAAAACAGTGAAGTTATCATCATTTTTCCAGGCTATCAATGGCGGATTCTACTTATCTGTTCAGTCTATCATTAACTTGTTGGTTTTCGCAACATTTGTAATGACTGGCAACGTACTGACAGCCGAAAGAGTGTTTGTTGTCCTGGGACTGTTCTTGTCAGTTCGGGTCTCCTTCGCGCTGTTTTTGACCCGTGGTGTGATGTATGTTAAAGAGGCTTCTGTGTCAGAGAAACGGATACAAGTAAGGCACTTTAGAGATATGTTAATGTTACAACTACAGTGACGACAATGACGGCGACAACGATGACGATGACAACGAAGACGATGATGACGACGACGACGACGACGACGACGACGACGGACAAGTGCAAGGATCATTCTTCATTTGATTTCATTTCTGCAGTTCATATATGATATATTTGGTATACATCATTCACTTTCATCTCTTTCACGTGAACGTGTAAACCCGCAACTGACCTGGCCCCAGCGTCAGTGGCTTCGTAGCTCAGTTGGTTAGAGCATCGCACCGGTATCGCCAGTTCACGGGTTCAAACCCCATTGAAGTCCTGAATTTTTTTAAGCTTCTTTACGCAGTTGCATCCACAATTGCGTCCACAACTACGAGGATTATTCTTTATTTGATAAAAATGATCAGTTGATTTTTTTAAACGTTTTTAAAACGCAGCGTTAAACATCTATAGATATGGTAGTTTTAAATGTCCCTTGATCAGCAATTATGCATCATCAGTTAAATCAATGGCTTTACTAATGTTTCTAATTAAAAATCAAGCAGGAAAATCTGTTTTATCGTTTGAAGGTTTCAAGTAAACATTTTGAAATCGTTTTCCATGTTTTACCCTCCAGAGATTCTTAGAGCTGGAAGAAAGAGACGCGAATGACTCTCTTAAATTAAGCAGGATTGATAGTGAGACAGAAGATCCAGTAGTGCAGTTGAATGGCATTACAGCATACTGGGATAAGGTAAGTAATTAGCAATGCCGCTATGAATATTGCGGGTGGTGTTTTAGAATAGCATGATGTTGCAGAAATAGATATGCAAATGCAAATGTTCTTTACATTTTTAACGATTTTTAAAGTTACATAACCGGTTTGCGTGACCCTTCTTTATGTCTTTTGTTATACTGAGCCTAGAATAGTACAAGAATTATGTGATGTTATAGCTGTGGAAACATTTTTTATCTTTTCAGTCTCTAAACCCCACGTTGAAGGATGTCACTTTTGAGGCAAAGCCGGTATGTGTTTAGTACCTGTGGAATATCACCAGCTTATGTTGAAAAATGGGGAAAATAATTGCTTAATTGTAAAATGCTGACTAAACAGGGTAGCAAGTGATAAAAGGAATCTTGTTCGAAATATACACATTTCTTGGCATTCTAGGCATAAGGTGTCCAGCGTGACAGCATCTGTGAATTGCTGTAAGCTTTTTAAATCTCAAGGTCTTTGCAATGCCCCAGGAACTTTACTCAAACGCATGACTCGCAACGCTAACTTGACTGTGCTGTAACAACATACTTCATTTAAAACTGTGGTGCAAGGTCGTGCGCACGCAAGAAATATATGCATTGGTGCCTAGAGAATGACACTTTCACGGATTAATGATGTTTTGGTTGCTTTTAGGGTGAGCTGCACATTGTCATCGGGCCAGTGGGTGCAGGGAAGGTAGGCTTAGCGCTTTCTCCCTCTTAGCGTGGAAGTTGTGTCAGTAATCGCAGTGACGTTCATTCACACAGGACGTGAAATCTTCTGATCCTCCTACTATTTCCATTTTAAAATATTTCATGTCCGTGCTCCAGATTGTGCATGAACTCATCAATTCCTCCAAAGACAGCAGTTAGTTTTCTATAGTGCTTCTTATGTTATTTAGTTATTAACCAACTTTCCCATTCTTTCAAATCGTGCCAAACTTTTTATTTTTTACCGCTGAATCTTTTTGGGCTTAAGAGGTAAATTGTTTTGTTTCGCATTCTTTCAAATCGTGTCAAACTGTTTATTTTTACCGGTGAAACTTTTTAGGCGAATTGTTTTGTTTCACAGTTTAATTTAGTGATAATAAAGCGACATATTACTGGTACTACAGGAAACAAAATCAGGAAGCGCGAAGCGTGCGTGGCGAATTTATTTCTCAGTTTGTTGCCACCGTTTCTGTAGGAAGCGTTTACAACGAGTTGTATGCCTGTATAAATATCTTTTATAACGCGTTTTCCCTCTCGTGACCAGCGGCCATGTTGGTTTAATGAAACAAAAGAAAGTATTTGCATAAAAATAGAGCTCAATTCCCACAGGGTTAGCCTTGTAAACCAATATGGCCGCCGTTCCTTTCTTTTGGCACGCCAACGTGGCCGCCGTGACGCCATCTGAAAACGCTGTATTGTAGGAGTTTGATTGAGATTGCGTTTTGAACGGGGACCGTCATATTAGACTGTCTGTTTGCAGGTACCCCATTTTCATTGCCCAGCCCAATTCCGTTGTTACGGACCATACCTTTTTTATGAGATAGGGGGGCTGGTGGGATTTGCCCCGGGGGGGGGATACTACATCAAAAAAAAAACCCTTTTGAGAGGAAGGGGGAGTCGAGCAAACTTCTGAGATAAAATTCGAAATAGCTGGTATAACTTATTATTTTTTTTTTTGGAGGGGGCAGTCATCCCCAAAAAAGTCTCTTTGAGGAGGGTTGGGGGGGGGTTGGTCATGCAATTTGCAGATGACACTCCCTCAATACCCGCCAGCTCCCCCTACCCTGTAAAAACTGAACGGTCCCTTACCTAAAGCAGAAGAAATTTATTGTAATGTTGGTTGTTCCAGTCGTCACTGTTGATGGCCCTCCTTGGTGAATTGCCCATTTCTGAAGGTAACAGAAAGGTTTCTGGAAAAGTAGGCTACGCCTCCCAACAAGCTTGGATTTTTTCTGGAACAGTGAAGGAGAATATTGTGTTTGGGCATGAATTTGACAAGGGGCGTTACACACAGGTTATTGAAGCTTGTGCCTTGGAAAAGGTTCGTAATATGTTTTTTTTTCCATTGATGTTCTAATTCGGAAGTCAAAGTCTTGCGTTCCATCGTATGCTTTTCAATCAATCACTATATACGTGTATTGTTTTCAGTCAGCAGTCATCGAAATTCTAACGATAAAATCCCTTTTTAGAGCAGTTTTTAACTGAGTGACGTAAAACCGAATCCAAAGTAATTACTTATTCAGCCAATCCCAACAGAGAAAGACGCTGTAATGACCAAATCGGGATTCGAAGCAATTACGTGCAACCGAGGTAAAGAGTGGGGAAATCTGCTTGTGCAAGTCTCGTTTGGTTTTTGTTTTGCTTTTCATTGGTTGAAAAAGTAGCGCGAGTTTTATTGGCCAGGAACCGCTCTATCAATGAATTAATACCACTGTCAATAAAATTTGATCCATACTTTAAGTAAACCTTACTTTGTATTCATAAAATTATTGTTTGTACTTATTTAATGAAGGTACAATTCAAGTTTTTTTTTCTCCTCACCCGACGCGATTAGCCATTTTCGGATAGGACTTTTAATACGAAATTTTCTTTCTTTTTTTGAACAATATTGTCTTGATGAAGATTAGTAAATTTAGAGAAAAATATGAAAATAATTCTTAGATATAACTCCCAGTCCTCTTAACGTCTCTGAAAAGAACTTCACTGTTGTTGAAAGCATCTTGCAACTTTGTTATCGCAGGACTTGGAGCTTTTTCATAGTGGTGATTCCACCTTGGTTGGGGAAAGAGGTGTGGTCCTTAGTGGTGGACAGAAAGCTCGCATTAGCTTGGCGAGGTTTGTATGACTTTTTTCCGGCCGGCCATTTTGCTGTTTTGCTAAGAGATAGCTTGATCGGAATGAAATGCCTCCGTGATTTCGTTACCTTCGTTACCGTCCCGTGAACTTCGGCGGGAAAATGTGTTCAGACCAACCTTCTGTCGTGCGTTTTTCTTTCAGACTGATGATTTTGGTCTGTACTTACAGCGTCCAGGAGGCCGACGGCTTGTCTTGTCTGGGTTTTGAAGCCGTCTTACTCCCCTTGAGGCCACAGTGCTTGGTAGTAACTTCTGGCTTTTAGAATTATTTCTGCTGTCACAACTTGCTCTCTGATCTCTCAATTTGAAGTCGTTCGCCAGGATGTGGTCTTAGACCGTGCTTTATCATCGTAAAATGACAATCATGAAGTCTCTTCCGTACGTCGCCCTCATTGGAAACTTGATTGGTTTTAAAATCTGATATTGCCGGCGTGCGATCGTAATGCGAATGCAGTGTTGGCATTCTTTAAAACTAATTCTGTGTAAGCAAAGAACTCTATGTTGTCGCCTTAAGATGTAACCGTTTTGTTCCCTAGGTGTATCATAGTAATCATCATCATCATTTTTTTAATGCTTTCCATGGCGTCTCTTCTTCACCGTTCTTTTCCATGTGTAACTTGCTGTTCCTTTTTCCTATTTTTCCCCCAGGGATTCAAATTAATGCCGCCTTGGTTGCAATCTTTGCCTCTCTTATCGCAACATGGCCACTTCAACACTAGTTCGGCTGGTGGAGATGACACACCATCTCACAAAGCTTCTCGTTCAACAACTTCATTGGCCAGTTTGTTTTCCATTTGGTTTTGTAAGACTCTCCATGTTTTATAACTGCCTTAAAAGCATTGGCATAGCGTTGCACCTCCTGGCTTTATCTTCCTTTAACGACGGCAGCCGCTCTGAGCCAAAACCGATTTTGGTACAATTTTCCAAATTATTCTTTATACATTTGTGTTCAGTTGCAAAAAAACTGGGTCTTGGTTGAACGTTTTTTCAAAACTGCTTAATTTTTATTTAAGCCACGACATGTAGGTTGCCTATGGTCATGTTTTGTCTTTTTTTTTGTCAGGGCTGTTTACCACAGTGCAGACATATATCTTTTGGATGACCCTCTGAGTGCTGTGGACACGCATGTCGGCCAAGAACTCCTTGATAAGTAAGTTTAGTCAAGGGAAGCTCGCAGCAGTTTTGGTGTCTTTTGGGTGTAATTCTTGAAGTCAGAATTTTCCAAAATTTATTTTGTATCTTTTGTTTTGTCTTTTTTCTAGGTGTATTCTTGGCCTGCTAAAGGATAAGATCTGTGTGCTAGTAACTCATCAGTTGCAATACCTCAAGGATGCTACTTTGATTTTCTGTTTGCAGGAGGTAACAACATGCACATCCTCTGATTGAATCGTTTTAAGATTTTTGGATTAAGAATCTCGGTTGTTCGAAAGGTTTACCCCGACAAAGTATTTTTTCCCTATACTCCAATGCTAATTATAAGCTGACGAAGTTAGAGTGGTTTTCAGTGCCGTAAAACGAAAATCAATACCTCTTAATAATAATAATAATAATAATAATAATAATAATAATAATAATGATAATAATAATAATTTTTTTTTTGTTATATGTGTTGCCATATCCATGTGCAAGTTGAACCAGGAACCCAGGTTTTTTGCCAAGTGTACGGGGATTACTGACAGACACTCACTCAGTCTTAGAGGCGAACCATTTGACTTTTGAGAGGGGGTGGGAAGATTTCTCAGTCGCAAGAACATTTTTTCCCAACTGACCAATAAGTCAGATTTTTTTTTCAGTCGAAAAGCATTGAAAAAAGGAAAGGCAAAAGGCAGACCTGGCCATCCATAGATTTTTTTTTCTTTGTTTGGAGAGCTACAGGAATTTTTTTTCAAAGTCTTCCAACCCCACCCCCACGTCCCCATCAAAAGTCAAATGGTTCGCCCCGTATCATCATTCAACATCAACTTATCATTAATCATCCATGAAGGAATACCCGCGATGCAGTTCTCTATAGCATCTAACGCCTCAGCTTCACACATACTCTCTTATTCTTTGGGGAAAGGCAATAAGATCGTAAAAAGCTGCTGAAATCATGTACTGTTTACCTTTCTCGGTCATGGATACTTTGGCAACGAATGTAGTGTCTTAAATACGATGGATGTGCAATTTCTAGTCAAGTGAAGGCATGCAAATATGGACAGGGTGGAAGCGAAAATTGGCAGAAAGCGTTATAGGCACAAAATAAACTTGTAATTTAAGTAATAGCTCTAACAATTAAACTTCAATTTTGTTTAGGAGTAGCTGCAGCATTCTTGAGTAATCTAATGTGATGTCTTTTAGGGCAGTTGTGTTGGTCAAGGTACTTTTTCAGAGTTGTCGAAGTCAGGCCTTGATCTACAGTCCCTGATCTCCATCCCGGAATCAGAAAGTGACAATGCTATCGACACTGATGATGTTCAAGTGGAGGAAAAAAATGAAGAGTCCAACTGCTTTCAAAGAACTACAGAAAAAGAAGGGGTATGAACGTTGCTAATTAGTAGTTTTAGTAAAACTAGCGTCGGGCTTACACGACGTAGTGATATTTAGCGTGGTGGCGCGGTTGAAAATTTGAAGGCAAAACTAGACAATAACTTGTCAGGGTTCTTTTGACAAAGGTATTACGGCCTTTTTTGTTTGTTTTTAAAGCAATTTGATCAGAAAAGAAAAAAAAGAATATTTAATTTAAACCGTAAAATTCCAGCATCTTCACGTCAATTTATCTTAACAGGATTTCATTTCATGTTTTCCTGCCGGGCAGATGCAGGCATACAGTAAACACTCGCGTATAAGAACCTAGAATTTTCGGGTTGAGGCTGAATGGGTTCTTATATTTTGGGGTAGTTTATCCGAACTCAGGCTGATTAGGTTCTTAGTAGGTTCTTATTTGTAGGAGTTGTCATAGTGATACCATTCAGAGAACTACTCCAGTACTAGTATGTCATGATGGTTGCACATTTGTATTTTAATGGTTAGTTGATTGAAGCACAGAAAGAACAAACATTTTCTTTGGGTATCACTGTTACAGTTGGACTGAAAAAGACAAGTGGTAATGTGTATTTCACAGGAGCAAAAGTCAGGGCACTCTACAGATTCAAGTCCCAAGGCTACACCAGTATAATTTTATACAGTATTCTATACTCTGTATTTATAAGATTTTCAATTAAACAAATAATTTTCATGGTGTTTCTCAGAAATTTCACAATTTCTATCAATTAAAATCCAGTATTTTGGCTACAAAATAAGAGTGTTTTTTTGTATAAGAACCTGTTTTTCTTTGCCAGCCTAAATAGGTTCTTATATATTTCAGTGGGTACTAAAATGCCCAATTTCAGCCTGTAGGTTGTTAAATCACTAGGTTCTTATACGCGGGTGTTTACTGTACAATATATTTCTCTTCTGTTTTATATTCTGGCTTACAGTTATCCGTTACGTTTTCAAGACGTTTTTCAAAAGTTCTTTTCACAAAAAAACCGCACATCTCGCCTGCGCAAAACTATTACTTGCCTAATGAGGTCACTTCTACATGGATAAAAACTATGGTCTATGGAAATGATGTAATGAAAACTGTTTGTAACAAATCCAAATTGAGATAGTAGCACCAGTGCATAATAATGTCTTGTTACATAGCTGGCGTTTTTCCCGCGACATCGTGTCCATTTATGGGCGAGTTCAAGGTCACATGACATCTAGCAATGAAATTGTTTACCGCCAAATGCCATGAGGGGGCAACATTGCGAAAACTATGACGTCAAACGGGAAACAGTTCACTGTTACCCGCGAAATTTTGACGGCTGTTGCACGTGATCAGAGTGTGCAGTTTGAAGGTGGCCTGATGTTGTCGTTGGAATCTCAGCGCGTTTTTCAAAATTTTCTTTTGTTTTTGTTTCCATTTGTTTTGCTATATAACAAATCACTTAGTGACTGGTCTCTTGGGGAACAGTGAATTTGTTTCCCTCGAATCTCAATGTTTCCCTCGACTTCGTCTCAAGAAACATTGAGATTCTTGGGAAACAAAGTTCACTGTTTCCCAAGAGACCAGTCATTAAGTGTTAATTGTTTGGTAATCAGGGATCAAACGAAAAGGAAATCCTCAAGAAAGAAGATCGCTATACTGGAACGGTGACTTGGAAGGTCTATATTGAATACTGGAAAGCAGGAGCTGGGATTCTTCAGATATTGTTTTTGATTGTTGTTTTCCTTGCAACTCAGGTAGGTAATTTTGTCTTAAATTACGAAATGATGATGGTAATGTAGACACCACAAAGTGTCTCCTACAACTAATCCTCACCCAAATACAAGCAAATTCCATCAAATATGAAGTACCTGGAAGTTGCAAACAACTAAGTGTACATGAAGTACTCAGAATTTCAGTATCAGTCAATCCTGGACATGTTTGTGTTCTCTTATCAATATTAATTTTAAAGCGGGATAAAAGGACTTTAGAAGCATCATTTTACCCTTGCCATCTCCAGGGTCTTCTCTAACATCCGATTCAGCTGTTCCATCTGTATCATCTGTTGCCGTCTATCTCAACTCTATCACAATTTCCTTCTTCAGCATGCTATATACATGTTGCACAGCGCAATGTTTCGTAGACTCCTATGCTTACTATGGTTGATCATGCAACTTGTGTCGCAGTGGCGTTGCGAGGCAAAAAACGAAATGCAAAGCCCAAGCTAATTAGGTTTAATACACTTTTCTGACTTTTTTTTCAGGCAGTCATCATGACTTCAGATTGGTGGCTGGCTCATTGGTAAGTTAACATTAATTCTTTGCGAAGAGTCATCAAGGATAGGGGTCAAGGATTGTATACTTATCAATTCTGTCTAATATCCGGCTTTTGACCAGTCGAAAGATTGATTGATTGATTGATTGATTGATTGATTGATTGATTGCAGGGCAGATGTAGAGGAAGAACACGCGGCCCCTTCAAGAAACACGTCAAGGGAGACTGGCGATCTTACAGAGATGAGGAAGCGTAACATTTCAATTTATGCTGCTCTCGTCTCTGGAACGTTTCTGCTTGCACTTGCAGGCGCGGGATCTTTTCTTTATGTCGCTATATCTGCTTCCTTGAATCTTCACAACAGAATGTTCGAGAAGCTGCTTCGAGCAACCATCTATTTCTTTGATCATAACCCTGTTGGTAAGTGCAAGCAAAGTTTCATGTGGAGACAGACTGTCAGACAACGTACACTTTCTAATCGCAGATTTTAATTAAAAGCTGGGGCATTTTTGTTACGTTGAAGGTCGATGAAAGTATTTTGGTCCCAGTTCGTCTCCAAAATTACACTCGGGGACAGGAAGGAGGAACTTTTTTTGCAGGAACAGTTCCGCTTGTTTACTGAATCTGCCCGTTTTAGTGCATCTCCTGTGGTTTTCTTTTATGTGCGTTTTTTTAATGATTTTCCAGAGATAGGTAATTTACAATCGCACATCAGGTCCCCTACAAGGTAAATCGCGCAACCCAACATCTTAGAAGTAAGTGTCCTATCCCTGAACAGAAGCACTCTGTTTTTGAAATAGTTTGTTCTAAAACATTTATCGGACCCAAGCAAGGCCAAGTATCAAATGCACTGTGTAAGGAGTAGAGATTTATTTGTACCTGCCATTCTTTGCACAATTCCAGGAAGAGTATTGAACAGGTTCTCAAAGGACATTTGCCAGATGGATGACTTGTTGCCTTACACTTTCTATGATTACTCTCGGGTAGGTTGTGATTAGGGTCTATCCTCTCCTCATAATATCAATACATTGTCCAGTAGACAGGTGATGAGAATCGACAAATTTATCGACCACGGGGTGTTATATTGATATAACCCCCTGATATAACCCCTAATTCTCTTAACTAATGTACAAGGAAATCTATAGCGGCTAGGAAAGAGATCAGATCTTACAAGTTAGGGGTTTAATTAATCATCGCAACGTGTGAAAGATTATCACAGCTGTGCGTATAACTGACGGAAGTTTTGAAAGCAGCAGCTTACTAAAAAGCTCATTCTGCGTCGATCTGAGGATTTAAAAAGCAGCACATTTGATGTCACACAACTCCTGTCAACCTTTCGACAGCGAAGGACTCTCCATGTTCTCATAAACGTTATCTAGTAGTAAGCACATTCTATCGATTTGAACGTTACCAAATGACTATTCTATATTAGTAAAATCCAACTAGTGGTCTATTATCAATGCTGCGTGCTGATTGGTTGAGCTACTAGTAGGCTATTTGTTATAACCCACTAGTAGCGAAAAGCGCCGGCTTTGAAAACCAAAACAATGGCGGCTGAATCGCGTTTTGCTGAAGTTTCGGACGAGTACTTGAGCTCATTATTACATAAATCTATACCAAACAAGTCAACTAAATATGGAATGAAGATATTTAACGGTAGGAATGTACAAAATAAATTTGAACTGTTTACAAATGTTACCGCAAATTTGACTCCTTTTGCAACTGCTATTTCTATCGTCTTTGTTTTGGCGGCAAATAAGAATTAAAGTCTAGCTTTAACTAGCGAAAGATGTTTTGTCTCGATATTTTTTGACCAACTAATTGGATTTTACTAAAACAATTATTCCTCTCGCCCTCATGGCCTCTGAGTCAATAGCCCATTCGGGCTCAAGGAATAATTGTTACATAGAGTACCTCAGGAACATCTATGGTGGCCGAGGACTGCCACTGAATTTTCCGGGAAAGATTTTTTTTAAGCAAATAAATTGTGAAAGGAAATGCAAATAAAAATAAAATGAAATACATTTGCAAAGAAATGTAAAAATGCAAATAAAAAAGCAAAGAACAAACTAAAATCAAACTTGATTCAGATTAAAATTGAATACATTCCGAAAAGATAATGCAAAACAAAGTTAGTGGCAGCGCTCGGCCATGTGAAAATTTTCTTTCATTTGAAAAAAAAATTCACATGGCCGAGCGCTGCCACAACCATCATGCCACGCGCGCTTCTATACTACGAGTGGAGCACATGGTATCATGAAACATTTGATTTTGGCTTTATTTACATGTGAAACGAAAAGCAAATAAAGCCGTTAAATGAAATACAATTGCAATGAAATGTAAAGGAAAATGTAAAAAAAGTCAAAGAAAGTCGGAAAATTCAGTGGCAGTCCTCGGCCACCATAAACATCCGAATAAGAGGAAATTTTCCAGGGTGAATGTCCGGTCAATACTAGGGTAAAGCACGTAGTGAAACGAAGAATGATCCTCGCAGTTGTGAACGCAATTTAAGCAATTGCATAAAGAAGCCTGAATAAAAATCCATGACTTCAACGGGGTTTGAACCCGTGGCCTCGCGATGCTGGTGCGATACTCAAACCAAGTGAGCTATGAACACACTGACGGTGGGAGCGAGTCAATTGTGGATTCATATGTTCTCGTGAAAGGGAGGAGTGTACATGATGTATATGGAGTAAATCATATATATGAACTGCAGAAATCACTGAAGTTGTTAACCTTCTAATTGCAGCTCATGCTTCAGGCATTTTCGGTTTTTTTGCTGAATGTGGTAACCATGCCTTACCTCCTGGTTGCAGTCATTCCTATAATAGTGTTCTTCTTGTACCTACGGCATTATTACTTGAAGTCTTCACGAGAGATCAAACGCCTTGAAGCAATGAGTAAGTCTTTTAATTCATGTCCAGGGTTGTCAAAAAGCGTCGACGACCGGCGATATTTGTAGCTACTTGCTACGATTCACCTGTAAAAAGAGAAAAATGTCGTGAAAAATGGTGTTGTTGCCTCCAGTGCCGTCTACTTTAAATCTTTTAGACAACCCTGCATGTCATTTGTGTCCTTTACCCTGAGAAAGTAGATGTCGTATGTCGATTTTAAGGTTGTTTTGTTGAAGCTGTGAACAAACTACAGGAAAAAATAGTTTTCCAAGCAAGTTGAGACCAAACTCCGGAGAATACTGATGGCGCTTGGTTATTTCAATGAACTATCGTAGCTCACATGGCAAAAAGAAGGGCAATCCGAAGGAAACACACAAAAAAACTTAACTGGTTTTAATTATCTTTTTCCCTCAGCCGTTTCCCCGTATTTGTGACATGTGAGCTGCAACAGTTCAGTCAAATAACTCAGCGCCTTTTTCCCCGTAGTTTGGTCTAAGCTTGCGTGGAAAAAAATCGATGCGATTGACTGACTGACTGGGGTGACTGAATGTCTTACTGACTGATTGACTGGCAGAATGACTGTCTATCTGACTGTCTGACTAACTGACTGACCATTTGACTGACAATGACTGTCTGGCTGACTGTCCGCCTGTTCGCGGACTGTCTTACTATCTGACTGACTTACTGTCCGACTGACGGACTGACAGAATGACTGTCTGTGACTGTCCGACTGTCTGACTATCTGACTGACTGAGTAACTGAATGACTGACTGACTGATTGATTGATTGATTGATTGATTGATTGATTGTTTCTTTCCAGACCGCAATCCTTTGTACTCGCACGTCTCTGCCACCATTCAAGGTCTCGTCACAATTCGAGCTTACTCAGCAGAGGAAAGATTTCGTCACTCGTACCATGTCTATCAAGATGACCATACAGCCTCGTGGTTCTTATTTCAGGTCGCGTCCAGGTGGCTTGGATCGCGGCTCGACTTCTTATGTGCTATCTTTATCAGTCTGGCAACAATTACTCCTCTGTTGATGGAAGAAGCCGGGTTTAGTAAGTTGAATGACTGTCACTATAGGAAGATTGTGTATTAAAACTGCAGTGGAAAGAGTTAAGATGGGGAGGATCTTATCAGTTGTGACCGCGACTCTAGCAGTTGCGTAAGAAGGCAGAAATATTCAGTCTTGTACTGGAGTTGAGCCCATGAGCTTTGTGATACTTGCGCTCTACAAACTGAGCTGAGAAGCCAACTGGGACCTGGTCATTTTGTCGATTCGTGAGCTCTCAGTTAGCTTGTTATCTTAGTTGGTAGAACATTGCAACGTCATCGCTGAGGTCAGGAGTCGAACGACATGCTTCTTTAACCAGAGTTTCATTTCGAAAGCATGTTGACGAATTCATGTTTAGTAAGTGCTTGTTATCGTTTTTCTTGTTTATTTGTGTTTGCTTCCGGTGTTTCCAACCTTTTTTGCAACCTGTTTTCGTTAGGAAAATTAATGTAGTTTAACGTTCAGGGGCTGGTTGTCGATAGCTGATTAATGCTAATCCATGATTGCAGAAGTTTGGACTTTGCGCGAATAAATTCTTTTGAATAAATGTTTCCTTCCTCGTAATTTACAGTTATTGCAAGGATCGCACCAACCCCACGTTACCTGAATCGCGCTTTAAACAACTTGCCCTACCTTGTTGGACCGTCCGAGTTATATGTGTTCTTCTCAGGTATATCCTCCGTTGTTCCTTCCAGGTATTTCGGCCGGAGTGGTAGGCCTTTCTCTGACGTATGCTCAAGTGTTAACTGGAGGATTTCAGTGGTGTGTTCGGCAGAGTGCCGAGGTTGAGAGCCTGGTAAGGGGTACAGTAGTAAAATGTATGGAACAGAAATGGACGTTTAAAATGTCAAGAGTTTACAAAGAATTAGGGAGTAGGGAGTAGAGACGAGGGGTTGGTGGGGATTCAACTTTTCAATAAGTCAATCATTCAGTGTTATCACCAGTAGTTCTGTTTTGGCTACTCTAACACGAACAATTAACTACTAATTGGCTACTCTAACACGAACAATTAAACCTAACGGCCTGGACAATTCGCAGATGACTTCAGTGGAGCGTGTTATGGAATACACCCACCTCGAACAGGAGACCCAACCCGATGTTAATACTGTTGCGGTACCAACGGAGTGGCCTAAGTACGGAATAATCACGGCTGAAGGCTTGTATTATGCGCATCATCACACCCTGCCCTATGTGTTGAGGAAAATGAACTTTTGCGTTCGAGCAGAAGAAAAGGTAAACTAATCAGCAAGTTTTTGCAATAGTCATAGTTTATGAAGATTGCGGGGTAAAACATTTTGCAACTCGACGTTTGGCTTGTTGTTTTTTCTCAGCCTCTATACGTGCATATAGTTGTGCTATAGTTCATGCGTGCCAACTAGAGATCTTGACGATTCTTCACTGTTTGGCGTTTTTGTTATCGTTATTTATCTTTATTTAATACACCTTATTCCAAAATGGCTCCCATTCTAATATCCTCTTGTTTTTATTCAAATTGGCCCTTGTTGCTTCGTTCAAAGTAAAATATTCTTTTGAATTTTGCTCTTGAGAACGAGGCAAAAGGGCTAATTTGAATAAAAACAAAAGAATCTTAGAATGAGAGCCATTTTGGAATAAGGTGTATAACAGTTTGCAACTTAACATAATCGTCATCATCATCGTCATCATCATCATCATCATCTAAACGTACTGCAAACTTTCCTCTTGATTCTGTTGTGATTTCCCTTGTGTACTTTCTGATAATGGCCAGAAAGATGTTCAAAAGCATATTTTCTTGTAAGGCCTCGAATTTGGGCAACGTCATGGTAGTTATTACCAGTTTTTACACAGTGGCAGTAAACACGAAAACGTGGTTCACACTTGTGAGATAAGCATAAGCGTAAGTACAAAACGCTAGTGTGCACCGAGGTGAAATAAGCACAAGCGTAAACACAAGAAAAGGAAACATGTTCCTTTTTCTTCAACCGTCCGCCATTGTTTCTTTGCCGACGTGACCCGCACTGCGCGTGCGTATGTCGCTAGTGTGAACGTCCTTGAGCTTATACTTGCCGTTACGTTTATGCTTATCGAACTAGTGTGAACCAGGATAAAATATGTGAAAAGCAGAGTCTTCGTTTGGTACCCCTAGCCTGTGAGGGCTCTTGTCGTTAGATTCTATCCCCTGTGGAAATTTTAGATTACTATCAACCAAAAAAAATTGCACAAAAATTCAAATTGATACGTGTTACTCACCGATGAAGGACTGTGTTTGTTTGGTTTTTAACCCTTGTACTCCCATGATCTCAATGTTAATTCTCTTTACTGTCTGCCATACATTGCTTATAATCTTAGTTCTGAGAATTTAGTGTTAAATCCAACAATATCCCCTGTTGATTGTTTTCTTTACTCTCATCACCTGTCTGCCTGACAATGTAGTGATATCGCAAGGAGAAATTACATATTGATCACTCCTGAGAGTGACAGGGTTAAGGGAAGACTTGAAACCATTTCTTCCAGTGATAGTGCGCGGGAATACACTTTAATTATTACATTTTGCTGGACGTTTCATTTTCAATGTATAACAATAGCGCATGCTGTATTATAGGTGATAACTCTATGGAGCCATATTAAGGCGTTGTCTAATTTATTCCGTGATTTGTACCTTTGATTTGTCACAGGTCGGTGTTGTTGGTAGAACAGGAGCTGGTAAATCGTCACTGATGGCAGCGTTATTCAGGTTGGCCGAACCGGAAGGGACGGTTCGGATAGACGGTTTTGACATTAGGGACATTTCATTGGGTGACTTGAGAAATAACTTGTCTATCATTCCACAGGTAAGGTTTCTAGATCAGACTGATTTAGGGTTTCTGTCAAGTGGGACAATTTGTCTCAGTCGACAACTTAATGCGTGGCATTTCAGTCTTCCAAGAGACACTGTTTTTGCAGTCTTTAAAATAGTGAATACAAAAACCTTATTGAATGTGCTTATTTATAAATTCTTAAATTAATATTTAGCAGTTATCCATACCAGTTCCCAGGAACCTAGAGACTGGCAGCTATATAGTTTATATTGCAGTTGCGTACGCGTTGACCCTCCCTCGACCCTCCTACAACCCTCGTATTGACTAACATTGGGTCCACAATGGCTTCGTTCCGACTAGGACAAATTAAGTTCTTGAAGTAAAAGTTCTTGAAGTGCGCGAAAATGACCCAGATGACGAATTTGAAGGGTACAGTTGTGCTCAAACTGCGCGCTCGATAACAGCCACTGCTTCTGCATCTAAAGCCCTTTGAAATAGCTTTTTTTGGAAGTCACTATTTAAGCACTGTTATTGTACCGTAAGGCAGTTAATAATAATAGCATTTATTTAATCACGATTAAAAGTTCAGCAAAGCTGATGTGGTCGTGTACAATAAATTAAACCTCCTAAACTAATCACAATAAAACTTATATAAGAATTCTACGTATTTACAAGATATGTGGCTAAAAAATACACTTGAGTGACTTTTTAAAAGCGTCAATATCGCAAATTGATCTCATTTGGTTTTCCAGGGCATTCCACCGAATAATTGACTTGTATGAACATGATTTCTTGATCATATCAGTCCTAGGCCTGGGTAACTTGAAGGTCATTTTCCTCCTGAGATCGTAGCTACTTACATATTTTACAAAAAGACAGTTCATAGGACATGGTAAAAAATGATAATAAGCCTGATGCGCTAAAATTAATAATCGTTTCTCATACATAGTCTCCAAGTTGCAATTGAAACCACGTTCCCTAAACAAATTAGAAGCAAAGGTCACATTTGTACGTCTTCTTATCGAGGACACCGAGTTTTCATAAACGGCAAGCATTTAGTGCCTTGATTTACACTACCGTGGTCAATGGATCTGTGCTTAAAACAACCTTTGCTTTTGTCTTGTTTTTCGCCTTTGCCCTCGATGTAATTAAAACAACGAGTCGTTGTGTTTTACTCTTATTTAGGACCCTGTCCTCTTCAGCGGAAGCCTCAGGAAAAACCTAGATCCCTTCAATCAGTATGGAGACAGTGAACTGTGGAATGCTTTGGAAGAGGTTCGTACTGAGAAGGACTAGAAATCAATGTTGTCTTTTGGGGAGAGGGGAAAACCGAACTACCCGGAGAGAAACCTCTGGGAGCATAGTAGAGAACCAACACAACTCAGCCGACCCGGGCGGGACTCATTGGTGGAGGGCGAGCGCTCTCTTCACTGCGCCAACCCTGCTCCCCTAAAAATTGGGCGGTTTGATCTTGTCCGAGGGCAACTGAGGTTGTAAACGAGAAATTTATCACCCAACAAATAGAGAAGAATCCCTTGAAGTGTCTAAGCCTGCCTTCTAATCGCAGGTACAACTGAAGGAAGCTGTATCCGAGCTACCAGATGGCCTGGAGACTAAGCTAAGCGAGGGCGGCTCAAATTTCAGCGTGGGCCAGCGGCAGCTTGTATGTCTGGCACGCGCAATCCTGAAGCACAATAAAATTCTCATCATAGACGAAGCAACGGCGAATGTGGATCTTAGGTATGGACATGAAATCTCACAACCTTCAATCCTTTGAGTGATGGTGTAAAACTTCCAGTTTTGCTATTTTCACTTCGAGAACATTTCGAAGCGAATGCTACTCAAAGATAACGTGGCCTTATGGTAGCTTACGCGAATGGCCGTTGAGCGCTGAGTACGTTTGTCAGATTTTCAACACTTCAGATGTTTTAGCAAGAGACTTAGGCTAAGGCAAGGTGTCATTGTAGGATTAACTCGACCCAGTCAACACCTTGAAGAAGATTTTACTTAACAGTAGGTTTGTTTCTGGGTGGGAAGGTTGTGCGAAAACCCAGATTCGCAATGGCTGGTGACGGAAGTGATCTGGAGGCGAAGAGAAATTATTTAATCAATCTTGTCATCATGTTTTGGAACTGGTTAGCTATTTTGGGAGTATGACTCTTCAGTCATCAGTGCCTTTCATTTGCAATGCGTTCGGCCGATTTGCCTGTTGGTAACAGTTATACACCTTAGAGTGTTACAGCCAGAGGAACGGGGGCGTCAAATATAATTTAGTCTGGTTCAATTGGTGTACTGTTTATGACAGCAACTAATGCATTTTCGCCGCAACGTTGTTTTAGAACGCTAGCTCTGCCATTCTTTTCAAATGTCAAAGTCAAAACGACAAAACAACCACGAACGACTTAGTATGGCGTCTAAACTATCCCTTAATTTTCTTGTTCCAAGCACGGACGCTTTAATCCAGGAGACGATACGTAGCAAGTTTCAACGTTGTACAGTTCTGACCATCGCTCATAGACTCAATACCATCATGGACTCGGACCGTGTCATGGTAAGCATGTTTTATTCTTGATGTGATATTTGCAAACATATCATCTCCACTTATGTCCAGAAATGAACGCAATCGCAAGAATAACAAATCACAAATCCAAAGAACAAAATAACAAGAATAGCATATCAGCGCGAAAATCACAAATCAGCCCAAAAGTAACAAATGTTTGTCGAGAGAGGGAACAAGGGAGGGGGGGGGGGGGGCACAAATATAACGAAAATAACGAAAATAACACATATCAGCGCATATAATTTAAAGTGGCGCGTTCAACTGTGGGTCACGCGTCCGTAGCCAAGCTGTAGTTTCCATGGTCACAGGTAGGACTCGCTCACGTGTTGTTGTAACTTGAGCTCACTCATCAGTTCGTGTCCGGTGTAGTTTTCATTTTCCTCCAGCCCTGCGTGTTTCCTGTACTCTTCTTGCCGGGTTTGTTGCACCGTTCAGGTATTAAGTGTTCACCTGATTAGTTTTTTTTCTTGTAGACGTTTTGACAAGTACGTTTCTGTAGCATGCACCCGGTATAACGTGCATAACCGTAAGTGTGTCATAACACCATGTTAATGAATAGAATTTTCGCAAAATTTAACGGTCGAATAAGGAACATTTAGTAGACCTCAACTCGATCATCTGGTTCCTTTTTTATTCTGGCTGGGAATTGACAGGTACTGGACGAAGGAAAACTAATGGAATTTGACGAGCCTTATTTACTGCTTCAAAACAAAGATAGTTTGTTTTCAAAAATGGTGGAACACACCAGCAAACATTTGGCGACGAATCTTCACGATGTGGCGCGCCAGGCATTTTTTACAAGACACGGACTAACTGAGGACAGTGATTTGGATGTCTTAAGAATGTCACCTGGTGTGTTAACGCCTTCAGAAGAGCACGAAATTCAACAAGAACAACAACAACAGCCGGACAGTGAAGAGGACTGTGAGTTGCCTTCACCGAGAGTCAACAGAAGAAGTTCCTCGTTGGAAAAAGAAAGATTGTTGTTTGAGTCGAATGTTTGAGGTCAACTGGAAGGTTAATGTTCGTTTATAGTTCTTGAAAATTGTTTCTAAGAGGGCCTCCTGACACTGTGTTGACCGACATCAAAAAGGTAACGCAAAGTTGAGTTGCCTTGTACTTCTCATGCCATATTGAGCTGGGCGCATTTCTTCGTGATGCCGGCGTGCTGCTTCGACATGCGCTTAATACTTTGTTGAACCAAATGTTGGGTGCGTTTGAACAGGTGGTCTAACATTGTTGAAAGCGTACAAAATGTTGAAAGCTTGTTGAAAGCGTGTTGAATCAAGTTTAAATCGGTTTAAACTTTCATTCAACATCGATTCAACTTTTCCTTTGTTCTTGAATGTTGAATGGTGTTGAAGCCGTTTGAACACTTCTGTTCAACAATTGTAGACCACACGCATGCTCACATCAGTTCGCAAAAGTCTATATGGCGTCTATCGTTTGCGTAAACAGTGAAGAAGTTGGCACAATGTTAGAACGGTTTGAACGGGCCTCTGCACCACGTTGTTTTTGCATCCAACATTTGACCAACATCCGTTCAACTTTTGTTGAACGAATGTTGTTCAAATTTTGAAACCGTTTAAACGGGCCTTAATTGTAAAACCTATGACAAACTAACGAGGTGTACTAGGCGTTCTTTCCAAGCCATTAAGGTGTGGCTCTGTTAGCGCCATTTCCATAGCAACAGCAGCAGCTGAAGAAAATGACGACAGTAAGAGGCCCTAGAACGAGAATAACTCTTCGTTGTCGCATAGAAAATGGTAACAAAAATTTCAGTCATTTAGGAAAGGAATATCATGGGATGTTTTCTGTAATGTTTTTTTCAATTAGCTACAACTCATGCCGGAGCACGAGTACTTTTCACATAAATGAAATTCAAAATAAAACTGTACCATTTTTCAACTTTCTTTCACTTTGAGCCACAAGTCACGCCCTATCCAAATTATATAACTGAAAAGGCTATGTCCACACGGAAGCGGTCCCAAATGGATTCGTCCCGATCATGGAATGGACTACTTCTGTTCACGCGGGACTTTTCCGTTTATGAAAATCAGGCCACATGGGATCGGTCTGTTACACTTGATCGAAGTGAGCAGCTGTCTCTAGCAGTTAAACATGCGCAGACGAAGCTTTCGGCAAAAAGGTACCCAAGCTTAAATTGCGCTGCAAGTACCGAAAGGAATCGGTCCAGGTGTTTACACGGAAATAGAACCACCGAAACAGTTCCAGAACTTGAACCTAATGGGAACAGATTGGCGTTACGGTTACCAGGTTTCGTGTGAAAAAAAAGCCTATCCGTCACGATTTTTGGAACCGGTCCGGTGTGAACACAGCCTAAGATGTTCTTGTCAGCAAATGGCAAGGTACCAACGAGCGTGCGCAGTGCTGTGGAATACTGGCTTTTGTGCTTTTCCTATTTCAAACCGGCTTTCAAATAGGCACAACAACGAGCATTAAAAAGAGGATAAAAATTTCATCTTCCTGCGCTCACATCCTACCTTTCTTACGCGGTTTTATACGTAATCGTATCACAGAGGTTTAAACCAAGCCCTGAGCACGATTAACTTACCTCACTTAATCTTAATCCAGTGTAAGTGGATAACAAATAAGTAAGTTATATGCTTAAGACATAAGCGCGATAAGAATAAAGCTCTGTTGCTATCTATACGTGCGTTATACTGCTTAAATGCCAGTGAATAAAATGTCATTTTTATCTCGCCTTCGCTTATGCCTGAATGTTGCTAAAAAGCGTGCGCGAGAAAATAGGTCTCAAGACATACAGTAGTTGGCTGTGGCGACATATTTCATGTATTTGTGTTCGAAATATATCGACTAGGCTTATCGCCATTATTTTTTCTTTATTTACTGCAACCACTTTAATTTCAGTATGGTCTATTTATGCTTCCTTGATACTGTTTCGGCCTTCTGGGCCTCATTAGTGCAATGCTGATGCTAGGATGAAGGTAAGGCTATATAGCCACCCCAAACGATACCACACTTGTGGTACCATTTAGTCATGCCAGAGTGCTCAAACTGGTAAAACCAGTGAGCGATGCGTCGTGCGCAGTTTTTCTTTTTGAAGGAACTGCATCCTACAGACATTCACTTTCTTTCTCAACAGTTTATAGACTTCTGTAAATTACGTATAGTTATTCAGGTGATTGTTTTTTTCAGCTATCCTGTAATATCGTCTAATGAACTTTATTGCTTTAAATGACTCAACCCCGCCTAGAACATTTTATGGCCTTGTCTTGAATGATTCCTCTTTCTCGGTTTGTGGACTATCTGGTGTCCGTTTGCCATTTCCAAGTGTGTTTATTTGGTTTGGTGAAATCTTCTGAACCGAACTACTGCTTTGCGTTTTATTATATATAAAATAGCCTGAAAAGCAAACAAACAAAACCGAAACAAAAGCAGTTTGCAAATTGTTAGCATCGTGCAAAACAGGGAACATTCCTTCAAGAATTATTGTGTATGAAAAATCCATCCGATTATCGCATATATCCAATCAATCAATCAGTCTATCCCCCAAGCCATCGATTATTTCACCAACTAATCAGCTGACCAACCTACTGAACAACCAATTACCAAGTTTGTCAGAAAATCGATCTTAATCGATGGACTGACATGCAGTATACCTCTTTAAAGTATACGTCATTTCGTACTGAATCGCCCGACAGAGTAATCCTGTGGCTTTTCCCGACAGACCATTCGATCGATTTATTTACTGTCCTCAGTCTGCCCTCTGTCCTCTGTCCTCGAATCGTGGTGAGACCACAGGAGAATTGGAACTTTTTGGGTTTGGGTATGATCCATGTCGGCTTAGCTTTTTATTCAAACCAGAGCGCCTAGTAGCATCTCCGTATTTTCTAGGTCTGCATCCGCAGTCCACTCTATCAGCCAAATCACAGTTCATGGGGTCACGTAGCAGTAAGGTTGGGGCGCAATTCTGCCTGTGTGCTTTCCCGATAATGCAAATGATGAAGCCTCCGCAATCGTTGGGGTCTGGGTACAAGCCACCAGCTTCATTCTCACAAAAAGCGTCAGAGCCTGCTAAGAATAGAATGCGTGTTTTAATGTGATGGTTTCGTTTCAAAATCCCTGCGAGAACATTTAACAATTGCCACAAACTGTCCGGCGTACAGTTGGCTTGTTTGTCCAGGTCATCGGTTCCCGAATCCCGCACAAAGGTGAATCTTTTTCTCCAGGCTTTCTTTTCGCTACTGCTTTAGTAGCGTTCATAATTGCGACGATTGTCCACATCTTCATTTGCATACAGTCTTTCTTATATAAACGGCGGTTTTATAAAGAAGACATCGGGTGGCTCCCCAAAGTCGGGCGTTGCCGAATAGAATTAACTTGCCAGCACCTCCGCTGCTTGCCGTTCCGGGAGCTGAAATTCCTCCACCCCTCCCCCTCCTGTTGTTGGTGCTAAAGTAGGAGGAGGTGGTGGTGCAGTTCCAGAGGGAGATATGGGGGACGTTGGCTCACCACCTTCGACGGGTGCTAGGACACCAAACATAGCGATTAGTTGTGATCAACTTAAATGGGGAGAGTTAACAGTAGTCCCAGATATGTTACCTATTGGCTTTTCAATAGTGTATATGAAACAAGACAGGGGCAGGAAGAATAAGACCCTGAAAACTTTGAGATGTAAACCCGTTTACGCTTAATTCAGAAATAATTACAATATCAAACACAGAGTCGTTGAAAGTTTTTCGCGCCCATTGTCGATTGTTCGCGTTGATATTGTATACCATTTGTAACGGACGCATCGAAAATTAAAGACCAACAACATTTATTCTTAGCAGTTTATATGGTGGTATGAGAGACCTTTAACTACCGGTTTTTCCAAGATTACCGCAAACCGCAACCCTGAAAATATCCCGTGACTTTGACCTTGCCGTCACGTTTGACGTTTGACGTTTGCAGTTCCTGTTTTTACGGCAAGCACCCCTTCTAGCGGTGAGTGAGATACGGCAGAGTTTTTAGGCAACTTAAACTTAACGACCCCACGTTTAAGGCTGAAAGATTGGTTCTTGTGTACCTGAGCTCCTTAAATAATAACTTTTTTATCGTTCCACGGTTACTCTGATTTAAGAGTTTTCGGTTTTCCTATATTTTTTCCATCTAATTCTTTTATAGATGAGGGACTCTGTCCAAAAAGGAGTGCGAGTTTTCGCTCTCTAAAGATTTCTAAAGATGCCACGCCTTCTCAGAGAGATATGTCAATTCGAAAAGCCGCCAGCCAATGATATAACCGTACCCCTTGTGTTCACAGTGAGCAAAACAGAGCTTCGAAATAGGATCTTCCAGACAAAAGCCGTTGGCAGGGAAAAGATCGCTGAGGAGTCCTAGTCTTTTTGGGATTACGACACTTCGACGGTTTATTAACTTTTATTTAAGAAAAAAATCTCTTTTTTTCAATAACTCACGCGCGTTTTTAAGTTCAGATAAAATTTTATTTTCCGTTTTTGGAAAATATTAGCTTAAATTATAAACTGTAATTTGGTTAAAAAAGGTTTTGGGGCAAAACCTTTGAGCCTTTAATCCAAGGCTCAAATAGTCACTTACCCATACCCCCAGAAGGATACGGAGGTTTGTTACCCTGCCCCGCACATATGATACTTTTAGGACCCGCTGCAGAAATATGTTGATAGTACAAAACGAGAAAAAGTTAATGAGGGACGAATTAGATGAATGATGCAACGGGAATGAAATAGAGATCAGAGGCCCACTTTCAACCGAGCTACATTGCCTAGATTGAAAGTCTTTAAACTTACTGTTTTGAGTAGAAGAACTGAGCAATCTCTTGTTCAGTACTTTGATAAAAGTTCTTTGTGTAGACACCAGTAATCAGAGGCGAAAAATTTATTCTTGTTATCTAATTTTAAGTGTAATTACCAGCATGAAATAGAAAATATACCGTGGGGAATAAGTCCATGCGAATTAAAGTATACAGAGAAGTAAATTGATATACAAGGATCGATGTCTCTGTGCTTTGATCCCAAAGCATGATTTATAACAACTTTAATAAAAAGGTTTTAAGTGGGGAGACTGTAAATGAAATGAACTCTAAATCAACCAGGGTAATCAACTCAAATCAATCCTAAATCAACTAAAATCAAATTAGATGTTGGTTTTGTAGGAGAGGGGAAAACCGGAGAACCCGGAGAAAAACCTCTCGGAGCAAAGGAAAGAACCAACAAACTCAGCCCACATAAGTCCGGTCCGGGAATCGCACCCTGGACACAAATATGGTGGTGGAAGGCAAGCGCTGTCACCACTGCGCCAACACCGCTCCCCAAGATTGTGGTACTTTGCCTTTTTTGTCGATAATTTCGTGAGTTAATTCACCTGAGATACGGTACCTCTAGCGTTTAAACGTTAATAATCGTTACACAGGCCAATAAGTTCGAAAATCACGATAAGAGCGAGTTTGTATTCTTGTGGTGACCGACCTGAAACTGCATGCCACGCCCCTTTTTTGATCATTCCGTTAGTTAATGTTTATATATGGTACCTCTGACAGTGAGTATAAACACTTTTTGTTCACAGCTAGGCCAAGAGAATTTCATAAAATCCGTTGGTAAGAGGTAGTTGGTATTTTAGAGGCGAGCATTACTGTAGATTTACTCACGTCCAGCAGCAAAGCCAGAAAACTGCACTTCGCTCAGAATATCGGTAGTTAGCATGGATGGTATGACGGTCACCCTCTGTTCTCCTGTCACCGCTGTTAATCGCACTTTCATCGGCATTTCAACTTTACCGAGGCCGTCCCCAGTGAAGTAGTTGTCCCCAGTTCTCTTTAGACAGTAGTACTTTCCATTCTTTAGTACCTCGATACCAGCTACAGGAATTCTAGAGATCAATGTAACATTAAAATCTCTCATAAATGAAATTTCCTCCGATTCGTCAAAAATCCATGAACAGAAGAAGACAGTTACCGGGAAGGGGGTTCAGATACGTGGTTCTAATTATCAAAAGGGTTTGGTGAAGTTTTGCCTTGAATTTCTCCAAGAAAAAAAGACACGACATAAACGTTATACACTGCAAAAACTCGAAAATTGTTTGTTCAGACTCGCTAACACGTGGAGTCCACCAGTAGCTGGATATCTAATGAAAAACACTCTTCCTCTATTTTATTATTTCACATAGTAGACGGCGTCTATATTTATAGCGGTCCCGGTATATGAGTAGTTCATTCGATGCCATCTTTGTAATAGGGTCGACATTACAGAACTTTTATATGCTTTTGATTTACTCCTATGAAATGGGAATGCCTAATGTTTGACCTGAAGCTGAGCGGGAACTGAGTCAGAGCCAAGTTTTTCAAGTACGACTCAGTGAAAAGGCCAGACTAACGTGAACTCGGCTCGCATTCCAGTCCTCTGTTATTCAATAACTGAAGATATTTCCATGAGATGTGCGTGGCTACACCTTTTCTTTACCTGGATGCTGAGCATCTACAGGGCCCAGGCCTGTTTCTCAAGTCCGAACAAAAATAATATTTCTGGTAGAGTTTCAATTTGTCTTTTTTTGCTGATCCTAGAGTATGCAATCATTTGGGTGGAGTTTGATGCTGAACTCTGAACAGTTTTATGTAAAGTTGGCCTTAGGCCCTCCACAGACTAGGGATTTAGTTGTCGACGACGATTTGTGATCGACAACTAAAAGTTATCGACAACTAAATAAGTCCGATAAAGGGATTCCACTCACTGGCGCTCAAATGTGGGGGGGGGGGGGGGGGGGCAGGGGGACGGGAGCCAGGGAGAATAGGGGGCGGGAAGGGTACGGGAGGCGGGAGAGGAAAGGGCGGGAGGCGGGAGAGGAAAGGGCGGGAAGCGGGAGAGAAATGTGAAACGCTAATTTTTTTAATTCAACAATATGTTACAATACGTTCAAAAACAAGAACCCAAAATATATTTGACTTGCATTTAACGTCTTCTCGGTCACTTCTGAAACTTCTGAGCAAACGAAAATTTGCGCTTGGGCTGAAAAACAGGCTTACTTCCGGTGAAATAGTAAACCCGTTTACAGTGGTTACGTCATAGGTCATGAAATGTCAAGCGGCATGAGTGCACATGTGTCGCGTATAAAGCTGTACTAAGCTGTCAAATTGCAAAAAGGTGAGGCGAGCAGGCGATGTCGAAGACAATTTTATTAGGTGTCAGTATTTTTAGGTGCGGCAGTGAAAGGTCAGTACATGGAAGACCTTCTTGGGAGCTTGCTCCTTACGACCGTGCGTCAGAACGAACCAAAGATTTCACCGATAAGGAATCTGAAATTGAAGAAAATCATGAAATCCCTCCCGACTCGGAAAGGGAAGGAGACTTAACAGGTCTAACGACCATTTGGAGTAGAAGGAGACCAGTGCGCCCACCTAGGCACATGGAAGACTTCTTTTAGATTTCCCAAACAATAACTAACAATAATGCATATCTGAAATCCGCCTGGGACGTTTGCCAGCAATTCCGTCAAATCCTACTACTACTACTACTACAGTCGAGGGTGTTAACCAACACCGACTCGAGAATAAATCAAATCCTACTTCCATGATTTAATTGTCTGATCGGCAATAAACGCTGGACTGGTTACTGGAAATGCGTATACTTTATCAGAACACTAGACAATTTTGAATTAACTTTTTAGACCGTCGTCACTGAAAACGGATTTCAGAAACAAATCTGAAGAGCCGATGAAAATGGACTGAAATTGTGAAACTCAAGAAGATAAACAAGTAGGTGAAAACTTCATTCAATTGAAACACATGGCAGTGGTCAACTTGTTCAATTATTTCAAAACAAAGGAAATGCTTGAGAATTGTGAAGCTAAATGACTAGGATGTGTTTCGACTCTGCCAATTTACAGGTCACGGAAAAGGGTGGGAGGCGGGAGATAAAGGTACGGGAAGCGGGAGAGCAGGGTACGGGAGGCGGGAGGTTCTGACCCCCCTGTCCCCCCCCCCCCAACTCAAATACTGATTTAGCGACCGATACACAGGGAGGTTGGGCAGTCGTGGTGTGTGACATCAAAAGTTTATATGGACAAGCTTCTAATCTGGACAGTTACTTCGGATTTAAAAAAAAGCGATGGCACTGCACTTAGACGTCCCAGAAAGTGACAAGAAACAGTGGAGTGAAGGGAGGAACGAAGTCTCTTGGCATGAATTTCATTACTTCCACCCCGGGACTTTTTCTTATTTACGCGTAGCCGGCTACGCGTAGCCTGCATTACAAAACACTACGAACACCGGTACCCTTAACCTTAAGCCAGCACTTAGGGTTAGGGTTTTAGGGTTAGGATTAGGGTTAACCTTAACCTCAATGCTCGTTCAATGATCCAGCCACCGAAGAAACTTGACGCGCAAACGCGAGGCCCTTCCCTCCCGCCTCGATTTCAACAGGGTATTCTGCAATTGCTCCCTATTCGATTCGTTGGAATACTAGCTTTAACGGTAATTTTTTTAAGTAAACGTTTAATGTCACACACCATGACAGGGATGCTTGTGATATCATGAGATGTTCCAAATATCCCAAATATCTTCTGAATATCTCAAAAAATATCCGGATATTTGTATCTGTGCCTACGTCTCACCTTTAGACACGCGTACAGCCGTTTTAGTAGTAGCTGTGAAGCTAACCTGCGATCAGGCCCAATTGTACCATCGCTCTTATATCTTCTTATGTCGGCGCTCGCTACAATTGGGCCTGACACAAAGTCCACAGGACTCCGTGTCTTCGTCCAGAATTTGGACGAAATCTGATTGGTTGATTCAAGAACCGGATGTCACTAAGATGCGTGTTCGCGAGGCTCTCGCGAAAGAGCCGCCATTACGGACAACGAGTTACACTCTTTTTTTTTTAATAAGAACAAACTTAATAAGAATTTTGAGGCTGAAATCGCTAGAAAAATAAGAACAATTTAAGAACAATCTGAGGCTGAAATTTTTTTTCAACAAAGAAACATCAGTCCGCGACGACAGTGTAAAACTAATGATTTTCTTTACAATTATTAAATCCAACTGTTTAATGTTTACCTATGGTTTAGGCACCCTGTAGGTCAGGGTCCCTACAGTGAAGTACTGTAAAGTACGGTATAACCACATTTGGGGCCATTAGAGAACACAGAATTTTAAGAACAAAATAAGAACATTTTGGGGCTGAAATGGCCGAAAAAATAAGAACATCCGGCGAGCCTGAGCTAAATTTTACTGGTTCTTATTAAAAAAAAAAAAAGAGTGTATCTCAAGTTGGTTTTAAAACACAAAACAGTAGAGCCTGTCTACTTTTTATCTAGCGGAGAGGGAAAAGTTTATTAGTTTTGCTTTGAGGTACTTACTGGATTCATATGAAAGATTAGCGGAATGATCTTCATGAGGAATGATAAAGACGAAGCGTTCAGACGAGTTTCCACTGATATCTCTTTTATTCGTCTATTTCGAACATTTCCTTTCGCAAAAGCCTGACAACGGACTTGGAAGCTGACTGGTTTGTATTCAATAACAATTCAACGAGAAGCAAGACACATCCAAGCTTTGATAAATACAAGATCAAGGACACATTGGTTTCAATGTCAGGATGCAAGAGAAAATACCCGTATTCAATGTACAAACATTTTGAAAGGTTCATGTAAGCTCAGGTGATGTAAGCGTAAGTTCTTTTTAATTTGTATTGTACCAATTGTACCATTTTTGTTATCGCAACACTGTCAATGTTTTAAATTGCTTAAGGCCGTAAAGCTATGTATTATTGTTTGTATGTACATTCGCCTCTGGAACAACAACAAAACACTGTTGGCTCATTCACAGTAGAGGCTTCTCGATCTCTAAATTAAATTTAAGTTTAAGACTTAACTTAAGCTTAATTTGTTTAATAAATTAAACCCCAAAATTGAGTACATCAAGACCAATAGACCAGCCTGTGCTTATTCATTTGTTCAAATTAAAAATAAAGGTACGAACTACGAAAGCTTAAAATCCCGTTTGTCCACAACTCACACTCTCGACTCTTTGCAAAGTTTCTTTACCATTGTATTTCGAGGGGAAGACATGAAGTAGGGTTATCTGAAGAGATACATGTACGTAAGAATATAAAGTAAATACATAGACAACTGTAACCTTCCTTCGATTAGCCGAATCATCAGTTGTGTTTCATAACCAAAACAAAGATATCATCATCACATAGGCTTTCGAATCACATATCACCTTTCCCAGTGTTCATAAAATTTGTTAAAAGCGCTTCCTCTGGAACGAAAACCACTATTATTCCCCAACAACAATGAATCATGCGGAACACGACGTTCTCAAAACAAAAATGGCGTCTTGTTCATTCCTCTGCACTTCATGCGCGAGAACTCGCAAGTGGCACGTAACGGAAGTAATTTTAATTGGCTGATTTCGGAAAATATCAATCAATCAAAAAAGTGGGCGGTAGACGCACCGTAGAAGACTTGTATCAGGGGTATGAAGGTAGATCTTGGACAAAATGTTCGACTCGTCGTTTCGTTATGGCGTTTCGTCGTTTCGTCGTTTCGGCTCACCGATACTCCTAGTCGACTCGTTGTTTTCCGAGGTCGACTCGGCGAATTGCCAGTTCGACTCGTCGTCTTGTCAGTTCGATTCGTCGGCTGGTCTCGTTTGTCGATTCGTCGTTTCGCCATGTCGTTTCGTCGTTTCGACTCGTCCACTCAGAGGCGCTATAATTCGACGTAAATTACATGAAGTGCTACTTAATTCCATGCACTTATACATGACGCAGTTATTCATAATTTGCTCTGTGCCGAAAATGGATTCTTTGAACAGCTACCTACGGCACAGCATAGAATTTGTGTTAAATCGACTGAATGAGCAGTTTCATGATAGTGAAAATGGAACCGGATATCTAGTTACACACCTTGACAGAGTTTTGTATATTCTAGCGCGTGCATCTTCGTTATTTAACATTCCCACTCTGACTCAACTGGAGTGTTTATTGCAAAGAGCTCGTGAAATGGTTGTTGTTCTTGGTGGTGATAACAACTCGTCAAAACAAAGGCGGTTGTTCAAGTTTACAGGATGCAGGGGTCGTCCCAGCATAGATATTCCTAGAGAACTCCTGGAACAATACCTTGAGAACAATTTTACACCTGAACAAATTGCTCGACTTTTCTGTGTGTCTTCCAAGACGATCAGAAGACGTATAATGGAATATCAACTGCACTTCGAAAAACATAGTTCATGCAGAAACGAATTTGCAGGAGTTTTCCAAGACTCAAATTGATTTTCGAGCACTCTAAAATTCACATTAACCCTTTCACAAGTTGTGGTAGAAAAAAATCACTGAATAGATTTAAGTCTACTTTATAGTGGTGCATTCCTCAATACCCCTTCCCTGGATTCAGGGAAGGGGTATTAAGGAATGCACCACCCCCCTCTCTGAGGAGAACCTGTGTTACCGGTAAGAGGCCAGTAATTTTTCAAAAAGGTAGTACTTTGGCAACATCAGTCGATTTAACACAAATTCTATGCTGTGCCGTAGGTAGCTGTTCAAAGAATCCATTTTCGGCACAGAGCAAATTATGAATAACTGCGTCATGTATAAGTGCATGGAATTAAGTAGCACTTCATGTAATTTACGTCGAATTATAGCGCCTCTGAGTGGACGAGTCGAAACGACGAAACGACATGGCGAAACGACGAATCGACAAACGAGACCAGCCGACGAATCGAACTGACAAGACGACGAGTCGAACTGGCAATTCGCCGAGTCGACCTCGGAAAACAACGAGTCGACTAGGAGTATCGGTGAGCCGAAACGACGAAACGACGGAACGCCATAACGAAACGACGAGTCGAACATTTTGTCCAAGATCTGCCTTCATAGAAGCCGGCCCTCTGACGATCTTCTGAATTTATTACGGTCCTTCGCGATGGAAATTCCCATTGTCGACTTATCAACTGTTTCAAGCACAAGTACGGGCTCAGAAACAACAACCGAGATAGGTAAAGCCTGCCTGGATTTCGGTTTTTTCTACGTGGTCAATCACGGAATACCTGACGAGCTGCAAGTGCAAGTGTTAAAAAAGCTGTGGCAATTCTTTAGTCTTCCAGCCGAAAAGAAGGAAGAAAGCCACCGCAGAGATGGTTTTCGTGGGTATTTTTGCAAAGGCGAAGAACAAAGCATCGAGTACGGATGCACAGAATGGAAGGAGGGGATGTATTATTTTCGTGATTTCACGAATATCTCAGAAGGAAAGAAAGAAACTGTTTTCTGTGGCAGCAATCCTTGGCCAAAAGATGAATATGTCCCTGATTTCCAAGCAGTAATTCAGGAATACTTTTCAAAGACACAGGAATTAGCATCCAAACTCCTGGGTTGTATTGCACTGACTTTAGGTAAACACAATATGATTACTATTGATTCTTATTGTGTCCGGGGAACTGGGAAGGGGAGAGAAGGGGGGGGGGGGTGCTACACCTCCAGTGCATGTAGCACAGAACACAATGCACATCATACACAAAGACTGATGATCCACCATTCCCTATAATTAACTTGTCTAGATGCACATTGCTGTACGATTGTGAAGGGCCATATTATGGTAAGGCAGGGCTGTGCTCTAGCAGCACCCGGTCGCCCCTAGCAACTTACTTTTGCCATTGGGCGACCAGGAAATATTAGCCAGGCCCGGCCAGGGGTTTGGGGTATACGGTATCCCAGGACGTTTTAATTCAGGTTTTTTGGTCAAAATTCGGGTATAGAGTATTTAGTTTTCCTGTATTTTAGGCATATTCAGATTAAGATTTTACTTATTCATTTTCAGGTATTTAGTATCATTTCAAAATAATTTTAGGTATTAAGTATCATGATTTTCAAGTATATTGGTCTTGGGGGGGAAATAGCGGGTATATTGGTATCCCACTACTCTCCCCCTGGCCAGGCCTGATAAGTTTTTGCACTAAATTTACATGCTGGGCACCCTGGATTTCAAGGGTTTAGAGGTTTGGGTGCCCAACTACATGTACTTTACTGAGAGCACAGCCTTGTTAGGGGACAAACTTCATGAAATCTTGTTGAATTCTTATTAACAACCAAGCACAATTTCACTTCCTTTACAAGTTTACCCAGGGGGTATGAACTGGTACCAGTAAACCACCGGTAAAACCCAATACAATTTAGAGGATGAACCTGGCCATATATGTTTGCAGCTTTAGTGCAGTGACATTTCCATTTACTCAGAAATCTTAAAAACATCACCCATCAGATATTTAAAGGCATATATTTATGAAATATTACTATTTCCCTTTTGTAAGTGCTTTGAAGTTTCCTCTCAACCACCCAACAACATTATTACACACATTTACTTTTCTCACAGGTCTTGAAAGAGACTTCTTTAGCAGTGAATTTACCAATCATCCCTTTGCACAGCTTGCAATGTTCCACTACCCACCCCACCCTGGATCAAAAGATGGTCATGAGGTTTGGGGGGTGGGAAGACACACTGACTATGGCACACTGACAATTCTCCTCCAAGATGATGTAGGTGGTCTTCAAGTGGAAACCAGGGACGGCTCATGGATTGATGTCCCCCCAGTACCTGGCTCTCTTGTCATCAATTTAGGTGACATGATGGAAATCTGGACAAGTGGCGCTTTAAGAGCACGACCACACAGAGCCAAAGTCTCAGCAACTCGGCACAGGCTTTCAGTTGCCATGTTTTATGATCCAGGGTTTGACTGTGTTATTTCACCTATTCCTCTTGAAAAGACTCAAATTCCTTCAGAAAAGACTGTAGCCAGGCTCTCCATGGACTTCCCGATACGCTATGTCCTGGAGAAATATTGTGGCATTTTGCCAGGGAACAATTAACAATTATTGGATGAGGTTGAGCATGATAGTGATAATTATCAAGGCCAAAGTTTGTGTTATCTGCCGAAGCCGAAGGCTGAGGCGGATAACACAAACTGAGGCCTTGATAATTATCGCTATCATGCGAAAGCCGAATCCAATAATTGTTTTATTATGCATATTCCTGAGCTGCACTGGCAACTCCGCCATAACAAAACTGATCAAACTGCTGGTTGGTGTATTAGTTGACGTCACTTCTGCATGCATAAAACTATTGTCTGTAGGTATGACGTCAATTCAACATATATAAAAACTATTGTCTGTAGGTATGACGTAAGAGAAACAGAGCTAGTAAGAATTAGCTGCGTGCTTATAGCCAATCAAAATCGAGCTGGTGACACCAATGTATAATAATAATAATTGACAGTTAAAATTAGAAATTTGAAAGGCAAAACAAAATAACATGCTATCAAATTTCAAAGATAATTTTACAAACTGCATCATGACACAAAAATACAACATACATGTAAACAAAGCAGCTTGATACTTTACCTGTTGTAAGTGTCCACTTTCTTAATCTTTCAAAACTTGCTATAGTCCTCTGCAGAAAATCCAGAGTCAAGAGCTTTTCAGATAATAAATAATAAAATAATAATAACACCTTTATTTAAGTCTCAAATCATTCTAGCTGAACAGGAGTGCTCTACTAATTGAGGAGACTGTTAATCAAATAAACTCTAAATTAAATCAAATGTTGGTTTTTGAAGAGAGGGGAAAACCGGAGTACCCGGAGAAAAACCTCTCGGAGCAGAGTAGAGAACCAACAAACTCAGCCCACTTATGACGTTGAGTCCGGGAATCGAACCCGGGACACATTGGTGGAAGGCGAGCGCTCTCACCACTGCGCCAACCGTGCTCCCCTAAAGTATTATTCAGTATTATTTTGTTCAAAATTGTATGGACTCAGTAACTGGCATCTACCAAATTTGCCTGCTCATTTGGGCTAAGAAACCATAAGAATTTCTGGGTGCCAATAACAAGACTTTCTTTTTAGCTTTTTTGTGATAATTAACATTATAAAAACAAATGTTGTGTCCAAAATCTTAATTCCATATTGTTGTTGAACATTTTTGACATGAGCCTGAGCCACCCACTATTCTGGGATCGTATCTGCCATCATTCTTAAAAATTCACCCACCTTATAAGGACCATCACCAGAGGGGGTTACCACTTTTACATGAAATACACGTCAGATTTCAGAATGATCACTGCTGTAACAGAGGGTGAAAAACTGAAATTAGCTTTGTACGTTTAGCCTCTCCTTACAGAAAAACATTACTCAAATGGTAGCCCTACATGTATGAACTACAGGAAGTAAAACATATGGCGAGTTTCATCCCTTCAAGCAAACAACTGGAATACATCACTGACACTTAACAAAATTAGTCATCACCATTTCAGTCAGTATGTCTGTAATGATTGGAGAGAATTCTTTGTTTTTTTGTTCTCACAGACCACTGGTAGAGAGATTGGGAATTGTTGCTATTGCTAGTAAAAGACAAATTTATTGAAACGGAAACTACATGTAAGAAAATCTTCAAAATGGGGTCATTACTGTGAATGATGGATTAATGGGAAACAGATGTATAAATATTAAAGTCAAAGTTCAACATAGGTAGTTTTCTGATTACATCATTGCCACCATGCTGGAAAGTAGACAATAAGAGGCTTTCTTCGCGGATAGCAGTTTTACGTAAGATTAGAGTATTTTTGCCATTATCTCAACACCTACTATACCATAATGTTGTAATTCACCTGGTACTGAGTTGTGTGATTGTTATCTGGTCATCGTGCGACAAGGAGTTATTAAATAGAGTTTTAAAGTTGCAAAAGCATGCAGCGCGAGTTATCTTGTACGCAGACCGCCAAGCATCATCAGTAGCACTATTTAATAAGCTACACTGGATTCCTTTTTATGAACAATGTAACATAGACAAATGCTCCATTTTGTACAAACGTATACATGGGTCTCTACCAAGCTACCTGGATGATCACCTAGTAATTAATCACAAACGTCATTCATGGAATACACGGTACGCTAATTTCAACACTATTTGCCCTAAATATAAAAGAGAAACCGAAGGTGGATGTACATTTGCAGTATCCGCTTCAAGACTCTGGAATAATGTACCCTTATCTACTAGGAAAGTGGATTCTGTAGCCTGTTTTAAGCACAACATGTGGAGTAAGATTTTTAGGGACCAGCAATTTTTACATCATTTTCATAGTTAGTAATCGAGTTTTATATGATCATTTTTTGATTATTTAAATTGCATGTTTTATTCCTTCATAATTTTAAGTGATGTTCTATTTCTAACTTGTAGTTAGTTGTTTAAATCAGGGCCACAAGTTTATTAGCCTGTAGCTATTACATGCTACCCTGGATAAATAAAGTCTTTACTTACTTACTTATCTCTCATTACTGTAGCTTGTTTTGTTCGTCCACCAGCATTTCTCCATTTCACCATTGTCTGTGTCTGCAAACCATGTATAGCTGATAACACGACTTTCATGACTTTTAGGGTACTCACCCCATATAGAGGAAAACAGTCTGAATGCACGCGCAAAATATGATGCAACTTATTCATCACAAAATCAAGTAAAAAAGTTTAACTCAAGATACATCACAAATTCTTTCAAGAGCAGAGCAAAAATGTCCTAACTCTCCCTTAAAAATTCATCTTTCATCATTAATATTCACATCATTAAATGTGTTGTGCCATTTGGTGCCTGCATTCAGACAGTGTTTTTCTCTCTATATAGTGCAAGTCCCCTAAAAGTAGCAAAGGCAGATAGTATGATGATGCAGGGTTAATAATAATTATTGTAGCATCAACATTAGCTCAGGCATCCAATTTCATCCAGAGCTCAAACTCCTTGTTTGCTAAAGCAATATAAGGCCTAATTTTCGATGTTGTGGCAGAATCAACAGTCAACTGTACGTATATTGCTCCATCCACCCCAAAATCCCATCTTCCACCCCCCTCTGCCAATATCTGTAACTGACACAACACCTGTAACACTGTTTAGTGTGAACTGCAACCAAACCATGATACAATAAAGGAAACATTTTAATTCTTCATACAACACTGATGCACTTTGATGTTCAAGGTTCAACTACAACTCAGCCAGCAACGTCATTGAGCCAATACCATAAATTTAAATATGCCTTTTACTAACAACACTGTACCAAGATTTTCAAGACAAATAAAACTGTATAGAAAGCAATTCCCACAAAATTGAACAGCAGAGTAAGAGGCTAACTGCTACACAATCCAAGATGCATAGATTTATCAATCATGTTCGTTCTTGCAATCGTTCATCAAGTTAAAAAGAGTTCAAATGCACGGGCCAAGCACACATCAAGCTAATTATGTAACATCAAAGCGACGTCATCAAACGTTTCGAGTTGAAAATCCACACCAAAGTGAAATACAAAGTTCATACGTCGTTTTCATAGTCCTTCGGGTTTTTTCTGTTCCTCTGTTTGAAGTCGTTCGTCGCCCAGTTGTAGATTAATACTCCAATGATAATCGGTGGTAATTGGTATGGTAATTGCCATTTCACTCGTCGCACAAAGTTGGCAAGGCTCTTAGTAAACCCAGCAAAAGCGCGCTGTTCAAATGGAGACAACGAATAGGTAACAACATTTTTGGATCTTCCAATTGCACCCCATTTTCGACCCATCTTGAAATACAAACTCCCACCCGAGGGAGAGTACGCCAAACGTATAAAGTCCTGTAAAAAAAGTAGGCAAACCAATATGGCCTCCGCTTTCAGGGATCGCAGGGATCCACGGTAAGGGAATCTTCGGAAAACCGTAAATTACCGATAGTTTCCGACTATTTGCGATTCTGTTCTTGTGGAGGTAATGATTGCGGGCTCGTGGAACGTCAGTCTTAACAATCTTCCGCTTTGATTGCTACGTGGATCTGAAACTAATGGCACTCGTTCAATCATTTTGACCTCGGGCAAAGCCAATTTTATATTTATAACATTCAAGGCTTGCTTATGTGGTTGACGACAGTGTGTTTATGTTGTGATGGGGCGAAGACGCAAAAAGGAACTCGGCCAACTTTACCGGCTGGTTGTTCCAAAACATGCTCAAACCACGGAAGTTCTGCACGATCGTCACTCGAAGCACAATCGCAGTAACGCTATCAAGACTACAAAATATTCACTATGGTCCTTCATTCCCAAGAACTTATTCGAGCAGTTTCATCGCTTCGCGAACATATATTTTTTGGCTATCGTTATCTTAAATTTAATTCCAGAGATAAATGCATTTGGGAAATACATTGCAATGGCCCCTCTTATTTTTGTTTTGTCGGTCACCGCAATCAAAGATTTGTTCGAGGATCGCAGACGGTACAGATCAGATAAAGCAGTTAACAACAGCATTTGTCACGTTTTTGACAGGTAAGAAAATTTGTCGAAATTCGTCTCCATTTCTATTTGACGTAAATGTATCTCAGTTTGTACGAACTTGGCCGCGAGTATATCGAAAGCTGATATATGGAAGGTTAATGCGCAAGAGTGTAGCTTCCTTTTTGGTATTCATTTGCATTTTGATTAAAAGTCTAGTTGTAGCCAATTGCTGATAAGGTTTATTGTACGATGAAATTCTAGGGTTTGCGCACCTGCCATTGATATTAAATCGATTTTTTTTATATATTAATTAGCGCTGACTTAAATTAGCTACGCGTGATTGTTCATACTTATGTAAGCTTCATGTATAAACGACTATAAACCCAGTTTTCAAAATTAACTTAGATATTTCCGTTTGGTACGTGCACATGATGAATTTGCACAGTTTATTTTTTATCGGGTGATCACAGAATCGTCATTCCAAAGTATAAAAATGATTATATTTATTTTGAATTCACATAGACTTGTTCTGATGCTTCGAACTCCTCAACGTTGGACCTCAACAGGCTGATCGACTTTCCCTCTGAGTAAAAATGTTCATATCATCAGTCATTAGACCATTCAATCACTGCATCACTATCAAACTTACCCTTTTCCAAAGATGAATAGTGTTTCAGTCAAAATGCATTGATGCATAATATATTAATGTATAGGGCTGTATGGAATTCTTGCCAAAAAGAGGTGTAAAAGTCGTATAGAGTGTTTTCATGTGACGTCACGGTTGTAATGTGGGAGGAGTGAAGCAAAGAAATGGCTGAGCCATGTTCGACGGAAAAGATTCTTTTGGGAATTAAAATCTATTTTTATGCAAGTTTTACCTTTTGTTTTAGTAAACCAGTATAGCTGCTGGTTACATGAACGAAAACACTCTTTGAGACTAGATGAATTCAGACATGTAATAAAAGAAGCTCTCTGAGTGGACCTGCATGTAGTTTCTAAAGCCATAATTCTAGTTGTTTGATTGATCTGCTGATATGTTACTCTTGGCAGAACTGAGAGATTTCTATGACAGGGTATATGTAATCAGATGTTGTAATGATAGTTAATGTTAGCCCTTGAGGTACATGTAATTCTTTTATTTAAACATAGAACATGTTTCACTAGTAATCACAAGGAAGCATCCTGCCAGCTATTAACTCATACTTACAGGTGCAATATAAAGCCAATGAAATGAAATGGCTCCTTTTAGTACGAGTACTGACTGAGGTAGCCTGCAAATGCAGGCATATTTCCAGTGTTGTCTCTTCCCCAAAAAAGAGAGAGTGGAGAGAATGAACAACCGCAAATAAATCTGCATTTGCAGGCTAATTGACTTAATTAAGTCACACTAGAAGATTAAATTCAACTGGCCAATGAACTGATCTTAGGAAATACACTAGGCATTTTGTAAGGAAATTATTTACCCACTTGAGAAATTGGGAAAAGAAATTTTATGCCTGATCTCAGATGTTGTATACTATACAGCTGGTAAGTATAGCAATGCTGAGAAAATGGATGTTAAAGTTTCCTTTCATGAAGTGGCTGGCAACTTACTGGCAAATCAGAAAACCATGAACAGTACAGTTATTTCTGGAATGTCTACTGCATTTCAAAAGAAACCAATCAGACACACGATGGTAAAATTGCAAACTGTAACATCAGTCTCTTTGATTTTAGTGGTATCTTCTTGCAGTTACAATCGCACGTCTGATTGGTTGAAGAACAATAAATTAAAACAATTTCCTTGGTAGGAGGGTTATGGATAGTAACTTCTGGAATGCACAATGTTATATTTTAAGGGTTGCTTTGTTAATGAGAGGAGGAGCTGCTATAGTTTAATGGAAAGTCACCTTATTGAGAGATTCATGACTGTTTCGTATAATTTATTATGGCAAGTTGTCATGTTTATTGTCCATATTTTTTGTTATTCAAGTGATGCAAGTGAATACCAGCGGATAGCATGGAAGAAAGTAGTAGTTGGTGACTTCATTAAGCTGAGCAGTGATGAGGTCATCCCGGCCGATCTTCTGTTGTTAAACACAAGTGATACCAATTCTATTTGCCATATTGAGACAGCCAATCTTGATGGAGAAACTAACCTCAAACAGCGAGAAGTTGTCAAAGGATTATACAGGGTGAGTTGTAGACAAAAAATTGTTGACTACATGTAGCACTGCTCTGGAACTCTCAAGAGAAAGAGAAAATTTGACAATTTTCACCGGAAGTTAAGGAATTTATTATGATTACCCTGAATGGTTTATAGCTCGGGCTTTCAACAGAAGCTGGCTTCTGAAGTCACTGGCTACATGGCCAAATCATGCTAGTCAACAATAATTAAACCAAAAAAATATATAGAGGATATTACACGGTGGCAAGAAGATATGAATTTTATGTTTGAGTGGCAAGAACAATATCTCACGAGTGAGCCAAGCTCACTCGTGAGATATTGTTCTTGCCACGAGAACATACACCGTAAAATTCATATCTTCGAGCCGACGTGTAATGTTCTTTTTATTGTATGGAGACTAAATATTGAATATTTCCAATTTTATTGTGTTTCAAAGTAGTCAAGTTTTACAGAATAATATGGCTGGGCTTTATAGGAAACAGGAAATACAAAAGTACTTGGTGCCAAGTATATAGAAGCACTAAACCCAATCAAGCAAAATTCTGTGAGCTAATATTACATGTAAATACTGAAAAAATTACTGACTTTGACTTGAATCATCGGATACAGTGATTTTCAGTTTCTTTTCACAACGAATCTTTGAAGTTCCACAGGCGTAATATCTTCAATTTCCCTTTTCTCGTCACAGGCGTCAAGATATTATCATAGAAACTTTTATGTTGTACAAGGTTTTCTTCTTCGTGTTCTCGTTTTCAAGTTTTTCTGTAAACTCTTTAACTTCTTCGTCGCTGATGGACGCAAACCTGCTTGCCATGCTTTTATTCTAAACAACAAATGTGACGCGAGAAACCAATTCAACAAAAGCAAAAGGCAGGAATCGTGACGTCATTGAACGATACGACACTCACAAAGGTGACATACGGAAAATACGCCACTCAAGTCCTGGATGAAGTGGCATATGGAATCTACGAGTGGTTTAGTTCCCAGTAAAACATTTTCCTCCATATAATATAAAATATAATATTATTGACTCTTAAAATGGTCACTTTAATTGCCACAGCCTCCTACTTATAAAGGAGAAAACACCTGCTGCAAATCCTTTTGAAAGCCCTGATATAGTTAAGAAGGTGTTTACATGATACCGGGGTGACTTTCGTCCCCAAACGAGTTCTCTTCAGTTCCCTCTTAATATGGCTCTGTACTCGTTTATGTGATACTACGAGAAAATGTACTGCCCGAATAAGTCATACCGGCACAAGTTCACCCCGGTTGCTGTACAAGGATGAGAATTTCTTTCTGGAACAAAATCCTGCAAATTATATGGTATCATGTGAACAAAGAACAACCACTCATTTTGGTATGAAATGTTGGTCTCTCTGAGATCCCACTGTATTTATGTCCAAGTTAGGGGCCGCTAGCTATTAAGCAAGGGATGTGCCCCTGTGCTATCAGGTTTTTGTGTATACAGCTGTAACCTAAAAAACTGTTTTTAATGTTTCTTTGGCAGGGCAATGCTGGATTTTCCCCTGGTCAGTTTCCTTACCAACTGAAGTGTGCAGAACCTGATAATCACATTCACAGATTCCATGGCACATTGTAAGTTATTATTAATTTACTGTATGCCTATGTTTTCCCATATCACCTCAATACTTAAAGAACTGCACTGGTTGCCAGTGCACGCAAATAGAATTTAAAATTCTACTTTAGTAATTACTTTTAAAGTTATCAAGGGAGTAGTCCCCAAATATCTTTCAGATTTAGTTGAAGTACACAGGCCATCAAGGTATGATTTGCACCACATTAGGAACAGTATTTTGTCAGCTAGAAGTAGATTGAGAAACAAGAAGCCAATAGGTGACTGTGCATTCATGATTGCCACTCCAGTATTATGGAATAGACTGCCTTTATCTGTTAGACAAGCAGCTACCATTAACCAGCCAGGAAATGCGAACCCCTTTACCCTTAATTTTCATTTGCTTTGGAATGAACAGTCACCATGTCACCAGTGTTAAGTGTGATTGAAAGTTTAAGTAGGGGAGATGTTTGTTGGATCAATGCCATCAGCTTATCCGTGACCCCAAAGCAAGTTAACTTTATGAAAACAAAGCATTCGTTTATGTATTTTTTTTCCTGCTAGCGCTTAATCAGCCAAAGATGATTGGATTGTTCTCACTGCTCTATGAAAGAGGCTAATCAAAGTACCATAATTTATAAGAAGTTGCCAAACATTTGTAGTGGTAGTGAGGTTTCACTGACTCTTTTTCTGCTTCACTTTGACTCAGAATCAGTGAAAGTGGAAGAGAGATTGCTGTTGAGAAGAACAATTTGCTGTTACGTGGGTGCGTCATTCGCAACACTGACTGGGTGGAGGGAATGGTTGTCTATGCAGGTTAGTTACATATATAATTCACCATAAAGCAACTAATACCAGGTTATTTGAAAGAGTACTTTTCAAAGACACTGCACTACTGTAGGTTTTCAGTATCATAATGTACCTGAAAATGACTTTTATGCCCTGTTTTGTTTTAAGTGCCTTGTTGACATTATAGTGTATTATTACACAAAAAGAGTGGCCTTTACTGGAATTCCCGGAAGGTTATGTCAGAACAAGCTTTTAATCCCCTTCATCCTTTATTCAGTTAGGTATGCAGTAATTTACCTGGATAAAATAAAAATTTAGAAGAGTGCACTATGCCGTGCTTGACTGTAACTTTTTAGCAAACTAGTGGGTGGGCTAGTTGAGTCTAATACATGATATAGTCTATACTAGCCAAATGGTGTCATTTTGTGGCCAGTCAGCGTTCACCTCTCAAGGCCAACATTGTGATTAGAAAGCTTGTATCAGAGAATTTTTTTCCCTTATTGGAGGGAGGGGGGGTCAACTTGTGCCCAAGGGGTGTATGTTTTCCCAGAAAATTGTAAGAGATTAACGGAATTTTCTTTTAATTTCTTCTAACCGTGGGCCTGGACACCAACGAAATGACGCAGACACGTCTGCAGTCACTGCAATGGCCTCCTTCCTTCAAGTGATTCCCCTGTACATTCCTCACCCTAGACTACATCTTTACCTAGCTGTTGCACATGTTTTTATGCAATCTCAGGTCATGACACAAAAGCCCTCATGAACAACAGTGGACCACGCTACAAGCGCAGCAAGGTTGAGCGAGATCTCAACATGGACGTCATAGCCTGTGTTGTCATCCTTTTTGTCCTGTGTCTTCTTGGAGGAATTGGTAAATTTTAATTTAAAAAATTTAACGGCTCGGTGTAAACAGTGCGTAAGTGACGACTATAAGGGTTCTCAATAGAAGGCGACACCCCGCGATTGATCGCCGCTTAGTTTGGGATTTATAGTCGTTTACTTTGTGTTTAAGTCCCTTTTCTTTTCTTTGTTTTGTTTCTTCTGGCTTTGCTGAAGAGCCTCCTACTTTATCAATGATAACCTCCTACTTAAAAATCTGTTGAGACTTGGCCTAAAATCTCAAATTTAACTGCCGCCTGGTTAGCTCAGTTGGGAGAGCGCCGGACTGCCGAACCCCAGACCGGACCATCACTCAGGGTCTTAAAAATAACTGAGGAGAACGTGCTGCCTTTGTAATCATATCTGTAAATGGTTAGACATTCTAGTCTTCTCGGATAAGGACGATAAAACTCTTCACAATTCATTCTGTGGGACGTTAAAGAACCACTAGGGACGTAACGAACCCCGGCTGTGACCACCCCTAGTGCTGACCTATTCTATTTCAGTGTTTCATGGATTGGTGCTTCATTAAGGGCTGTATATAGCCTGTTTCGCACCTTTCCCCTGGACTGATTTGTCCTAAAAATACGTAAAGAAAATTCACTCTCTGGTTATTTTGTGGTCCCAGGCTAAAGTATCAGACGATTTCTGGGGTGCGAGACGGGGGCAGGGGAGGGGATATAGGGAGCGTCTTTTCCCTTTTCTTACCTGACCCTCTCCCGCTCAGGACGGGCTCATATTCAGGATTCAGGTTAGAATTCGATGAATTATCGTATGGCGTTTGCTAAAAACTCAAAAAACAGAAACAAAATGATCTGATGCAGGGTTAATAAATTCCTTTGTTTTGTTTCAGCAAAAGTTATACGCTAAGTTTCGCAATTCAATCGAAAAATGACTGCAGACCTACTAGTTCCTGACATGAGGTCAGGCCAAAAAAGAGCGATATTGGGTCAGATCGTCACTTTAACTACATTCTATTCATCCGTTAGATATACTTTCCATCACTTGACACGCCGAGAGTGATGGACTGTCAGCATGACTTGATGGCTTCACTTTCATTCCTTTCAGGATGTGGCTACTGGACCAGCCAAAACGATTTCTTCAACAGACATTTCACTCCTGGGTCAAACAGTTTGGATGAGCCGTTTGTCAGAGGTCCATTAATTGAGGGTTTTATTAGATTCTGGACCTTCATTATCATTTTGCAGGTTTGTGGTCAAATTGCCCTGTCCGTGTTAGTTGGTTATAACACTGTTACACTACATACATATGCACACTACACTACACTGCACTACGTTACACCACAGTGCATAATGCTTGCGGATATATTGCGCACACGTATTGCTGGTATGTGTTTTTTGTTTGTTCCGTTGTTTCTCTTTGCTCTGTCAGATACAATAATGCGAACTTTTTTAAAAGATCATAACTACTAATGTTTTCATTGATCAATGGGAGACAGGTTATCAACTCTTATAATCCATCAATTATTTTCGCTCGCACGCGATTGGTCCAAACGCATCACATGACTGAATATGCCCCAGCTAAAACAGGGGAATATCTGGTGATATTCCCAAAATATTAGAAGGATAATAAACGCAATAAATATGCTCGGATATTTGTCTTTAGACACCGGACGCGCCAAATGGAGACTATTATTTTTTATATATACCTTCTGCGAGGCCTACTAAGGGGTAGAAGCGACATGGCTCCGAAAACAGGCGACAACCCTCTCCCAGAACTTTGACAACCGACAGAAATTGGCAGAAAAAGAGCGACAGTTTGCATCAGGGACAATTCGCCGGCGTTCAATTCGTCTTTGTTTTCTTCTCGACAGTCACGCACAAGCTAAACAAAACTGTTTTCCGTCGAAATCGGCAGCCAGTGAAAAAATCGCCTTGCAGCGTTATCAGTTAACAAGTAGAACTTGCGACATTAGAACCGAAATCCAATGAAATTCAACTTTTCATTCCTGAGTGTTTTACTGCGACAAAGACAATCTCCGACATCGTGTTTAAATTTTGTTCTTACAGGAGCATTCGGTATTGAAAATATTTCGAGGGATCGGCATTTCTTTTTTAACTTACAATTTTAACTCAGCGAAAGTGCACTTCTGTCTGCACTTGGTGCTATGTATCAAGCTTCACCTTCTTTTGGAAAACGGGAAAGAATCCCTTTATCATTCTGTTGTGCCGTTTTGACTCAACCTCGTTACCAGGGCTTTTCCCTTTGAAATCGGGAGGGGCGAGAAAAGATCCTAGCATCAGCTGGTCATGTGATCCCAACCACCCGAAAATTCTGGGTGTAATAAATTACGATTTCAAAAGGGAAAAGCCCTGGGAACGAGGTTGGTTTTGACTCGGGTATTCTGCCTTTCCTAGGTCCTGATACCAATTTCGCTGTATGTTTCTATGGAAATTGTCAAGCTATTCCAGGTGTACTTCATCTCTAATGATCTCGAGCTGTATTATGCCGAGATGGATCAACCCGTTCTTTGCCGAGCGCTCAATATCAACGAAGATCTCGGACAGATCAAATATGTATTCTCAGACAAGACAGGAACCTTGACTGAGAATAAAATGGTCTTCAAGAGTTGTACGATTGGCGGCATAAATTTTGCCCACAAGGATAAACTGGGTAAGATTTCACTTCAGTTGTTTTTGTTTGTTTGTATTTGTTTTTGCTTTTTTTTGGGGGGGGGGGAGTGGGGGGGGAATGCAGAGAAAGAGCTGTAAAACGCTTGCAGACCTGAGGGAAAAAATTCAAGTAACTGCCCCACCCTGTCCCTGCTATCTGTGGCGTGCGCTGACCTTTTCCTTGGAGAGATGAAGAAATATTACTACTTGTGAACCTTCATGTTTCTTTTCAGTAGAGTTTATTTATTTCTGATACAGCTTGCGCTTAAAGAATCGGGTGCTGTAAGGACGATGATGGCGTGAAAACGGACCTGGTTTATCCTTCAGCGCTTTCCTTTTGCATGGAAAAACTGGTTGTTCCGGAGAGACAACAAATGAAACGGTCCTTCCCAGTGAAAATTTCTCGGAAAGAAAGGAATACCTTCAGATGTATTCCTCTTTTCTCGTTTTTACCGAAATGACCGGAATATCACTGAACAATTTGCTTTATCACACTAGAACCACTAGAATCACCGGTTTTTCCATTCAAGTGGAAAGCGATCAAGTTATTGAACTGTTCCATTTGGCGGAAAATTCTCACCGGTTCTCACATATGGAAAGCGCTGCTTGTTCCTTTGTTTGTTTTTCCTTTGTAGCTCAAAAAAATCTGTTTTAAGAGTCGTTTTGAGATTTGTTTATGTCTAACTGTTGTTGTGTTTCCAAACCAACAGACTCCGTAGACACCAAACCCTCACCATCAGCTGCTGATCAAATGTACCATCAAATTGCTGATGGTTCGACGGTAAGTTAAACAACACTGAACACAGTACTGAGCGTCTACATGTGGAAGTGGTGGGCTCCAGACAGTGATCTAAAACTAATGGGTCAATATTTGTCAGGTAGAAGCTGGTAGTTCAGACAAGTGAAGGTCTTAACCCGTTAATTGCTCACGCAATTGCAAAATGATGTGAGCGGGGCCGGATAGGTTGAGGTGAGCCGGTCCGGAAAAAGTCGTCCGGCCCAGCTCAAGCTCGTACGGAATGGCGTAAAAAAGAGCAACTTAAAATTTTAACTGATTATTATTTGTACAAAATGAGTGACAGCAGTGAACACAGTGAAAGCTAGTTTTATTATCCTGATGAACTCTCCGATAATGAACTTTTGGAACAAGCAAGTAATCTCGAGTCAAAATTTCAGTCGGATGAAAGGATAAAAGGATTCATCGCAGGAGAAAAACAGCAAAACATCGTAAAGTTTTAAACACTCAGCTGCGGTCATATGATAAAATACTAATTGACTGAGTTAGGTCTGGCTGGACGGGAAAATATTTGGCTATCGGTCATGGCGCTCGATCCCTACACCATGAACTCGAGCCAACACTTGACTTCTGAGCAAAATTTTGAATTGGAACGCACCCTTCCTTTACAAACATGACTGAGGTATCGTCTCGTGAATTTTGAGTCGGCAAGAACTTTGCTGTAATTTTAGACGAAATTGATCTCGTTGTTGTTTCTCTTATTGTTTTTAGGGTGATGAAATTTATTGGGATAAAGATCTAGCACATAAAATTGACTTAAACAGTAGAGTGGATCACTACTGTGGACGAGGAAGCTCTTATCTGCGGGAGTTCTTCATACTGCTTGCCATATGTAACACTGTGGTTGTATCAAGACGGGATCCGCCCGTAGAAAATAGTAGAAATTCGAGAACAGATGACACAGATTTGGCTAGCACTCATAACCATAATCATGCTCCTGTAGATTTAGGCGAGTACCGTACGCTTGCCAATTATCTAAGTCCCGACTATGGATCGACGCGTGCTGGGTCGAGAGATGGTATGTCAGGGTGTGAAAATTTGGCAGTCTCAGCGACACCGGTAAAACCATCCCTAGAAAGTTTACCAAAGAGACCGAAGAGTTGTTCATCTTTGATAGAATCTATGGAAGTCGGGGAGTCCAGCGCGGCACATCAAGGAATTAACTACGAAGCAGAGTCCCCAGACGAAGCAGCGCTTGTGAAAGCAGCCAGCTTATACGGCTACAAACTTTTATCACGTAGTCCCGATAAAGTCTCCTTGTATGTTCCTGGCGAAGGGGAAGTCACTTACGAGGTTCTTCACGTCCTTCCGTTTGATTCATCACGTAAGCGGATGTCAATTGTCGTACGCAGACAAGATGATAGCAGTAAAGTCATGTACTGCAAGGGAGCCGACTCGGCCGTGCTTCCAAAGCTGGAACGAACCAATCAGCAGTTTGTTGCTGATGACGTAGACGCTGGTGATGGAATGGGGGGTGCTGGGCGTGACAGCAGGGACTCGTTAATGGAGGAAACAATAATGCATCTGGATATGTACGCCAGAGATGGGCTGAGAACGTTATGCATGGCGAGAAGGGTAAGTGCTGATGTTGAAAAGTCTGCATTCTATAAAACGTAAAATGAATTTGTTATATAGCGGACGTTTCTCCCGCTACAGCGCGCCAATCATTGGCTAGTTCATGGTCACATGACATCTAACAATAAAATTGTTTACCGCCAAATGCCATGAACGGGCAACATTGCGAAAACTATGACGTCAAACGGGAAACAGTTCACTGTTACCCACGAAATGCTGACCGCTGTTGCACGTGATAAGAGCGTGCAGTTGAAGGTGACCTGATATTGTCGCTGGAATCTCAGCGCGTTTTTCAAAATTTGCTTTTGTTTTTGTTTTCCACCGGTTTGATCCACTTGTTTTGCTATATAACAAATCACTTAATGACTTGTCCCGAGGGGAACAGTGAATTTTGTTTCCCGAGACGAAGTCGTGGAAAATACCATTCTGAAGGCATTTTTGGTATGATACAGTCACAATTTTACATTCAAACCATTCGAGAGCTACATTTGGTATCCTGGACGTCAAAGATAAGAAAGAGAATGCATTTGTCGTCACGGTGTGATCACGTATTCCACAAAGCTTTGATTTGGTCATTTAATTTCTCGTTGTGGTTGTTTGCAGGCGACGGTAACAAAATGTTCCAAATTTCCAAGCGCATGTGCAAAACCGGACCTTGTGTTTGCCACTTAAACCTGACGTCGTCGTTGTCGTATCGTAGTTACTTGAACTGTGACGTCATGGCGGCCGTGTTGGTGGTCAGAAATAATAGAGAGATTAAGCACCACGTTTACGGCAAACGGCTGAAATGATCACGTGTCCTATTTTCCCGCCATTTTTCGCGCTTGCCGTTTTCCGTTCTCAACGTGAAGAGGTTTGTTTTCACGTTCATGACAAACGTGAATAAAAACTGAATTGTTTTACTGAATCGTTGTCGGATGCATTAGCGATCGTATACTTTAATATAACGTTGTGTTGTTGCTTTTTGTACATGAGCGCATTGATGGGTGTGAGTTAAACGCATTTATTACAGAGAGAAGACAGATGAATGCCGACTATTGCTGGATGCATGGTGCGCTGTCACTTTGGGGTATACGCGAAGCTTAAGCGCAATACGCGATGGTCACCGACGGCAAACGGCGAACGGCAAGCAGTCGTTTGCCATTTGCCGTAAAAACGTGGTGCTTCATAATCTCTCTAATGGTTTGTCTCTCCGCCGGGAACTTAACTTTGTTTTTATGCAAACTATGCGAAAAAAAATTGCGTGGTTATTGACCACCAACATTGCGGTCTTGTCACTTGCTCGAAAACCAAGAATAAACTTGTTGGTTTTGCTTTTTACGTAGCATCGTTGTTTACAGAGTTAGACCTTTATTTCAGTTTGATACTATATACAACTAACGCCAGCCCTTTAGGTCAAGTAAGGCGAGACAACAAGAACAAGCCTCCTGCAATTGTTGAGGTCTGCAATAAGGCATTTCTAAAACAGTTTATTACTGAACTTGAGTTTCTTTGAGGTTTATTTACTTATTATTTTCTACAAAAAAAAAAGTACAATGAGTTTCCAATAAACTAATTACAATAAATGAATAGTAGAAAAAAAGCAAAAAGTGCATGAAAATGGAATGGAGAAGGGCATGATATAGTGAAAACTAATTAGTGCGGCCAGACCGAAATAAATAGCTCATTTTACAGTTGTGTGTTGAGTGACCTGGCCTTTGAGTACAATCGAGCTGGAGATGACCTTGTCTTGATACAAACGTATCTGTTTTCCTCGGATAAACGTGGAGTAGTTAGTACAAGGACAACATGATTTACACGAGAAATGGAGTGAGGTCTGTATTAAAACGAGGTCTCCACATCCTCGTTTTCATTCATAGGCCAGATGACTAAGTATGCAACTGTAAACTCAGTTATTGTTTGCTCTGTGATCCAGCAACTGTTGAGTTAAGTTTTCGTGCCTTATTGCTCGAAAACAGGGAAAAAACTGCCATTTCTATTCAATTTGAATTTGAATTTTGTTTCTTTCTTTGGGGGAGCAGGGATGCAGTGGTGAGAGCACCCGCCTTCCACCGATGTGGCCCGGGTTCGATTCCCTACGTCTTATGTGGATTGAGTTTGTTGTTGGTTCTCTTCTCTGCTCCGAGAGGTTTTTCTCCGGGTACTCCGTTTTTCCCCTCTCCTCATAAACCAACAATTCTAAATTCCAATACTATCTGGAATGCTTGGACGTTTAATACATGAACCCCTGACCTGAGAGATTGGGCAACTACTCCTCACGCTATCGAGCTTAAAGAAATTGATTTGATTTGATTTGATTTGATTTTTTTCCTATTATTATAAAAATACCACACTAGCACTCAAATAGAAATGCTAGTCGAGGTGGGTATGCCTGTTCAGAATAAGTTGGGGAATGAAGTAAAGGAAATACATGAATGACTAGATAAATAATTAGATAAATAAAGATACTTAATATATGATTTAACATTGCATTAAACATTTACTTTATACCTACCAAATCAAAGCTAGAATTTTTGTATTGAGATGTTGGCATCAACATAAGTCTCCGCGTGCTCTAAAAGCTGAACTGTTTGATGAAGACGGTTTTTGAAGGAAACTTTATTTTTCGTTTTAAGGTATTCTGGAAGGTCATTCCATCTTTTACACCCAATACGTGAAAAGTGCCTCTGTTGTTTCAGCCTAGAATATTTCATGTAGGCTCGGATGCAGATCGCTTGAAAATATTCAATGCCGCGGCTTGTTCAAACGCAAAATGGATAAATGACAAAGTGTACCAGTAGTAGTTCAAAAGCTCAAAATTGACAGAAAAAGTGCATTGATTAAGCCGATGACCCATTATTTCTGAAACGTTTCACATGGAATGGTATGTACCATTTGATTTTCCAACCAGAATTTCTGCGTTTTCGTGTAAATGGTAAGGACCCTTAGTATTACAGGAGTGAATGAACATCACTGAAGAGTTATTTTGCAGTGGAACATTTCTTATGTCTGATTCAGGAATTATCAGATGGTGACTACGACGAGTGGTTGGAGCAGCATAGACATGCTGAAACAGCCCTTCACGACAGAGAAAGGCTCCTTCATATGTCAGCCCATAAACTGGAGTGTAACATGGAGCTCCTTGGTGCCACAGGTATCGAGGACCGTTTACAAGATGGTGTACCTGAGACCATTGCCAGGTTACGTGAGGGAGGCCTTAAAGTTTGGGTCCTCACCGGAGATAAACAGGTAGGAACACTGACCTGTACCCCATGGTCTTGAAGTATGGAGTTCTTATTTTCTCCAAGGGGGATATTCAAATTACAGAGACGTAGTTGCAAGCTCTCCTTTTCCCGCCCCGCCGCCAGACTGCCCCGGAAAGCCTGCGCGCAGGTTATTGCCTGGAGAATATGAGAACTCATAACTGTGCTCTGCGTACGGAAGGATTGACTTATCCAGACTCTTTTGGACCTTCTTCTGGCGCCAATTTTAGAAAAACAAATTCCCTCTACCCTGAATCGTTCAACAGTAGTATTGGTTTAGAAGGTCACATAACAGATATTTACCTTTAGGTGAAGAACTGGAAGCAACTAATACACGCTTTTTTTGCGAGACACAATAAATGAAGTGTTTCACATCATGATTTCTCTCAAGGCATAATCTGTGGTCAAATGTTCCGAAATGAAACCCATCTTTGTAAAGCTGGGTTGATAATTACTGCATTCCTCGGCCTAACGTGGCGAACATGGTAAAGACATAGTGTGTTCGTGACAACTGAACTCGTAACGTAATTGTTTCAATTCTTGTTTTCAGGAAACTGCTATTAACGTGGCACATTCCTGCAGACTTCTAGATAACACTATGCAGAAAGTGATATTGAATGCGAAATCCAAGGTAATTCATAATTTCAGCGATCACGCAAGAGACTCTAGTTAGTAAGAGCCTCAATTTCCAGGCCAATGTCGGGACAAGGATGAGATTTTGTGTAGTTGTCTCGAGGTGAGAACGCCTTTTCATCCAATTAAAAGAAATGGCTGCTGTATTACAGTAAGGAATAGGACGAGCTTTCAAAAATTTATTTTTAGGCGGGAAGAAATTGATGGCAATAGTCCGCAAGGGAGCTAATTTGAAAATTTACAACAGACAAGGATTTGTTCAAAAAAACGATCAGAGTGCAAATCCCTCTAATTTCAGGTACAGGCCGTGAAAATTCGTTGCTGACAATTTCTCTCTCTAAGATGGATTCCTTTCGATTTTTTTTTCACGTGACTCTAACGTGACGTTTTTACGTCACGTCAGGGTACGTCCAAACATAGAAATGGAGACCTCTGGTGGAAGGGGCTCGTACGTTCTTCTGTTAAGCGCTTATCGTGTGGTTTTGTTTTGTTCTGTCCGCAGGAAGAATGCAGCGATCAAATCACCTCTTGGCTCTCTTACTTTCAGTCTGAGGTGATGAGCATCTCCAGTGATAACTCCTCCAACACTGTATCTGGACGCATAGGTTCACCAGCCTCCGTCAGCCAGCCGTTAGGACTCGTGATTGACGGACGGACATTGATGTACGCATTAGAAGAACCATTGAATGCAAAGTTCTTGGATTTGGCGAGACGGTGCCAAGTCGTTCTGTGTTGCAGAGCGACTCCTTTACAAAAGGTTAATTTGGAGGTGTCTTGGAAAAGCTGTGCAGTTTTAGGGAGAACTTTAGGGTTGTGGCCGGGGTTTGTAACAGTGTCGATAAATTTCTGAGCAAGGTTCTGTGTTCCAGGTTAGAAGGAATGCGCAAGGTTGTATTAACTCTTTAACCCCTAGAGTGAGATCAATATTTCATTTCTCTTTGTAGTAACACCTGCTTAATCAAACGTAAAGGAAACGTAAAGGTTATGAGACAAAAGGTAGTGATCAACGTTAAACAAAGGTTTTGTCTGTTGTACTCTTGGACTTTACATCATACACAACAAACACAACAAATTGTTTTATAAATGCCACTTCCAGGGGTCTAAGGTGCGAATGGGGTTTTTGTTTGAAAACGCGACATAACAAATGCAGTCGAACCACCTCCGATTGGAGAGCGACACCATCAAACCACAGTCCCTGTAATAGTCCACTTTACAGTTGTGTGTTGAGTGACCTCGTTTTTGAGAAAAGCAGTGAGTTGTATATCAAAGCAAGGTCACCGCCCACCTCGTTTCCATTCTTAGGCCAGGTCACTCAGCATAACTGTAAAGTGGACTATTCTCTACTGAAACCCTACAGTTACAACCTCCTGTAAGCACATACCTCCCTTGAGAGGACTCATCGTCCTATGCTTGTCCCAGGGGGTTTCCGCTATCGGTGCGGTTCGTAGTGGCTCTTTTCTTCTAACCTTTGACCGTTGACTTGTGTTATAAAAGAGTCAACTGAGTCGTCTTGTTCCCTAAAGCTTACATTACGAGAGCTTATGCCAATAGCTTACTATAAAGAATTGAAAAGGGACCTGGCTTCAACTCAACTCTCTCTTAACTTTTAGTCGGCCGTGGTTCAGCTGGTCCGAAATGGCCTAAAAACGATGACGTTAGCCATTGGTGACGGGGCTAATGACGTAAGCATGATACAGATGGCTGATGTTGGTATTGGAATCTCTGGCCAGGAAGGCATGCAAGCTGTCATGGCAAGCGATTTCGCCATTGGTCGATTTAAATTCCTATCTCGGCTTCTGTTGGTTCATGGCCATTGGTGCTACGATCGAATCACCAAGATGTTCTTGTACTTTTTCTTCAAAAACGCGGTAAGTATGTATTCTCTTATCTTGTAATCTAATACGTTCATTTTGTGCTCCAGAACGTTGCTCAGCTCATTAGATAACACAGGCAGAACTACTTATCGTGGTGTTGTGTACACTAGAGCTGGTCCTGTAACTTTTGGAAGCTTTTGCCTTCATTCATAGTTATTAAGAATGGTCATTTAATTTGTTGAATACAAAAAAAAAATTATGCTTTTCTGCGTACTTGGACCAAAACGTCGATCTTAATTTCCCCCTTGACTGAGTTTTTTCGTCTTTTCTTCACTTTTTTTTTTCTTTCCTGATGCGCAAGAGCGACAGTAAATTTAAAAAATAGCGACGACAGTAAACAAGAGGTAACCTCCATGAAAGTTTTATAACATTGTGCAACAGATCACTGTAACAATTCCTTTTTACCTACAGATCTAATTTTAACCGTCTCTTTTGTATGAAAACTATTATTATCTGTCGGCACTCCGGGTCAGCGCTATTAAAAATTGAACTTTTTTTTACATTTGTGTAATTATTTTGTGAAGATCATACGTGATCATGTTGGGTGGTCGCTTAGTGGAAACAACGAACAAAAAAAGTTGTCAGATTTCTGGCCTAAAAAGTGGTCGCGGTCGCTTAAGAAATTGGAGTAACGATCGCTTACGAGAGAGTTTTTGAAACAGTATTTGGCTAAGAAACAGAACGTTTATTTACAATGTTGTTGCTTACGGAAGGTGGTCGCTTACGAGAAGTGGTCGCAATGAGACAGTTGACTGTATTTGAACTGCGGATTGATTAATGAAGATGTAAGCGATCATCCCATTTATACACTACTTGAGCAGTAGTGAAATTAATGCTTTAAGTTCATAACTGCGATGATCGCTCACATCTTCATTGAACGCGATTTGTTTTCGTTTTTCGCATTTCAGATGTTTGTGTTAGTCCTCTTCTGGTTTCAACTCTTTAATGGCTTCTCGGGTTCCAACGCAATTGACGACTTATCTCTGATTTTCTTCAACCTTCTGTTCACCGCTGTCCCTCCTGTTATATGTGGAATCCTGGATAAAGATGTCCCCGATCCTATACTAACTGCAAAACCTGCCCTTTACAAATCAGGGCAGAATAGCGAGGTGAGGAAATAATGTTACACTAGCTAAGATTTGTTCTTGGGAATGTCCACTCTTACAACAAATTGACGCTTAATTGTTGGAAATGATTACTACATTCCAAAATATACTTTAAAACGTGAAAATATCTTTTCAGTGTACAAAAAATTGGGTATCATTTATGCCTATTTCCATTTTCAAATTCCCGGGCGCCGCCATTTTTGATTTCATTACGTCAATTGGTTGCAGCGTTTGTCAGAAAGTCGATGAAGCAGAAAATATTTTGTGTTAAACAATGGCCACTACCAGTGGACGTCATAAAATCCAAAATGGAGGCGCCTGGGAAATTTAAAAATGGAAATAGACGTTAATGATAGCCAATTTTTGGCACACTTATGTTATTTCCACGTTTTCGAGTAGATTTTGGAATCCAGTAATCATTTCCAACAATTTAGCGTCATTTCGTTGTAAGAGTGGAGGTTCCCTTTAAACCAACTTTTGTCACAACATAGAGTTAAATCAGTTAGACATTTTAAAAAAACGGCACAACGTTTAAATTTTCAAGACATGTTTCGGATACTCAGTATCCATCTTCAGTTGAAGTTGGTGACTATATAAAGTTGGTAACAAGTAAGTGTTAATTACAAATTGTAGGATAATAGTTACAAATCTATGAAAATGTTACAGAATACTTAAGAGGTACAGCGGAGTGGGAGATTTAAAAAGGTGCGAGTACAAATCTGTGAAAAAATGCTAAATACTAATAGTAATTAAATTAAGAGTGTTAAATTAACATGTTTGAGTTGTTTATTCAGTGCCGGTCGGTTCCCATTCAATATGAAGGGCTTGTTCGATCTTTAGGTGGAAATTAGTAAGAGCTGAGTCTAAGCTGGAAAAAAATTAAAAGAGCATAAATTCTTACGCGACTCAGAAACCTGAAGATGTTTATAAATATGGGAATTGTGATCCGAAAGTAAGTGCTCGCGGACCCTGGTGCCAAAACGCCTAGTTTCACCGACATACCAGGCATTGTATCCTGCACATATATTTGTAAACCACCTGGGAACGGAGGGCAGTGGGGATCGAGTCCTTCACACTACGGAAATTGGGCAATAGAGGTAAACGATTTCGTGTTTTCAATTTTGTTTCAGTTGTACTCAAGAAAGTGGTTTTGGCTGACTATTTTAGATGCCTTGTACGAAAGTGTGGTGGTGTTTTTTGTCGCCTTGTGGGTAAGTTTTCTTAGGAGGCTTTTAACCTGTCATAATCAGGCGTTCTCTTTTTCTAAGGGGGAGAGGGAAATACATTAGTGTGTAAAATTATTTTCTTGTTCCCACTTCCTCCGACTGCCGTCTTTGGCGTTTCCCCTCCCCTCCCCCTTCCCTCCTGTCCCACCCCCAAAAAGGAACACCTGATCGGAGGTTAGAAGGCTTTGATTGGTTAATGTGCTGAGTCCTTTTTGTGCCCATTCGTAGAAGTCAAAAAAAGTATCGATAATTCTTTTTTGGCTACAGGTGTACGATGGAACAGCAGCAGATTTGCGCATGGTTGGAGTAACTTTTCATCAGAGTTCAGTCATTGTTGCTAATTTATATCTGGCACTAATAACAGCACAGTGGGTGAGTCAGTCTTCTGCTTTCAGGAACGTCAAGTCGTTGCAAGAATTCTATACGACGTTGTGATACAACGAAGTCAGCTGTCCCTTTGAGTCAAAGAACTTAAAATCGGCTAGGGGCAGGGACCGAAAGGCCACAAAGTGGATTTTACGGCCAATTAAACGCGTTACCTGCAAAAATGTCTGCTTTTTCGGCTGGGCGTTCACCCACAGATTACCAAAAACCTAAATTCCATGGCTGTCGTTATTTTGGCATATGTTGCTTAGGCCTGGCTGGAAAGCCAGTTTGCGTCTCGTTCCTGTATAAGTAAAAACTCAAATGTGTCTTTTTGCTCATCTCACGGCAGACATTTCTTCATCACCTGATATTATGGGGTAGCATTATCCTGTCTTTCCTTTGGTTTGCCATTTATGGAGTCCTCGCGAATCTCTTCTGGGACATGTACGGCGTGCCGTTCGTAACCATGGCAACTGTGGAATTCTGGTCCGTCTGTGCATTCAGTGCAATAGTGGCTCTCCTTCCGAGGTACAGTTGTTTGTTTGTTGTTGTTGTTGTCGTTGTTGTTTGGCGAAGATAGTAAAAGTTGTTCACGAATGGCAAAATTGATCGTTTTTTAGACCGATGTCAGTACTGACAGCTATGGCTCTCACGCCTTTCTCTTTTTAAAACCTGATAGGATACTCAGTCCTGAGGAGTCGAGGATGCTTTCCTTTGAGAGCTGAAAAGCACCGAAAGTGATTTATTGATTGAACAGTCTAATTCTTACTCACCCACACCCCTCCCCCTAACTCATCCAACATTAGCATTTAGTGTAAATCATAGCACTGTTCTTAGATGACATTTTAATGCTTGAACTTGGGTGATGGGTTCAATTTATGTCCTCTAATTTTCTACTTCTCCAGATTTATTATCATGGCGGCTCAGCACACGATCTGGCCGACAGAAATAAATAAGGCTCAGCTGATGTCAAAACAACGATCAAGAATAACTTTTATTCAACAGGATCCGGATACGAGGACGACCGGGTCCGTTTCCCTATAGCTGTTGGATACCTGAAATGATTAGGATGAACGTTAACACACTTCTAGCTGTCCGGCCCGTTCAAGTCCCGAGAGAAGTTCTTTAGTAGCCCGTTTTACATCTATGGAACTTTAAGCGACGAGGACGCCGGCAACGGCAACGGCAACGGCAACGCAGCAAAATAACTTCAGTGTTTAATAAGAAAAAAACAATCGCTCTGCACTTGCGTTTTACACTTTGGTGCATTTCGTTGGCGTCCTGTGCAAAACAACAACGTGAAATGCCACATTTTAGGTTTTCGCGAGAACCTGGGAATTTTTATTTTTTACTTTTTCCATTGCTTTGATGTTGTTCATAGTAATTTAGACCCTGGACAGTTCGCTCGCATTTTTCATATTAAACAAATTGGAATAATCCCGAAGGAGTTACAAAACGAGAAGTTATATTTTGAAATGAGGTTTAAGTTGCTGTCGTCGTCATTCTTCTCGAAAAACATGCACAGGGAGTTTAAGGTGGCTCAAAACAGTTCCCAGCACTTTCCTAGACGTAGATTTTGATGGGTCATTAATGCCACTCTTTATCAGTTGATGTTACAATCATGGTATCAAAAAACTGCCCAATCATTGGTGAATACGTTGGTATTATTTCCGTGACACTATAGATTACCATAGCAACACTGTGACCTGCTAAAAACACCCTTAATTTCAGCTTTAAGCGCTTATATTTCAACTCCATGTACAGAATTTGTTTAAACTTTGCTAAAAGTTGCATCTCATCCTGCTTATCAAAATTCTATAATAAAAAATTTCACCGTGCCGTTTTTGAAATATAAGCGCTTAAAGCTGAAATTAAGGGTGTTTTTAGCAGGTCATAGTGTTGCTATGGTAACCTATAGTGTCACGGAAATAATACCAACGTATTCAGCAATAATTGGGCAGTTTTTTGATACCATGATTATAGCATCAACTGATAAAGAGTGGTAATAATGACCCATCGAAATCTACGTCTTGGAAAGTGCTGGAAACTGTTTTGAGCCACCTTAAGAACGAGGACGGCGACGGCAACGAGAACGCCATAGAACAATAGGCTTAATGAGCACAAAGAATCGCTCTGCACGTGCGTTTTATAGTTTCGTACATTTCTTTACCGTCCTCTGCAAAACAACAACGTGAAATGACCAATTTAAGATTTTCTCGAGGACGTGAGCGTATGACGGCAAAATCCTCTTTCTTTTTCCTTACTTTGACGTCGTTCATACTAACTTAGTTCCTGGACTGTCCGCCAGCATTTTCCAAGTTAAGCAAATTGGAATGATTGCGAAAGAGTTACAAAAACGAGAAGTTCTATTTTTAAATGACGCTCTCGTCGCCGTTGTCGTCCTCGTTTCTTCAGGGACCTTACGCAACGACGGCGGCGGCGGCAACGAGACCGCCATAAAACAATGGGCTTAATGAGCAAGAACAATCGCTCTGCGCGTGCGTTTTACATTTTCGTAGTTTTCTTTACCGTCCTCTGCAAAGCAACAACGTGAAATGACCAAATTTTAAGTTTTCTCGAGAACGTGAGCGTATGACGGCAAAATCTTTCTTTTTCATTACTTTGACGTCGTTCATACTAACTTCGTTCCTGGAGAGTTCGCCAACATTTTCCAAGTTAAACAATTTGGAATGATTATGAAAGAGTTACAAAAACGAGAAGTTATATTTTTAAATGAGGTTCTCGTTGTTGTCGCCATCGTAGTTGCGTAAGGTCTCTGAAGATAACATGTACGCGGATGCCGTGAATCGAATGCCTTGCTGTATTGGCCAACAGATACAATGTGGACGAG
>OX419341.1:6566852-6661852 GCA_948470475.1 Galaxea fascicularis
TTCTGTTGCGTTGCACAACAAAACGAGTCGGTACGAGGAGCCTAAACCACAATATGCAACATCAATCCTTTTGGAGGTTAGAGGTTTCCTCTTGTGGTTTCATCACGCGTCTCTTTGGTTGATAAACAATAAACATTCCAGAAATAATTCTTAGTGTTCACTGTCTTACAAGTTTCACAGTAAATATGAAAAAATAACTACAAACATTTTGGTTGAGAATTAAAAGCGAAAACTGAAATCAATATACAGTACTCACTCTAAGAATAGTTGCATTTTATGCCTTCACCAAATGGCACACCCCCCTGGGGAAGCAACAACTGTTATTCTTTACTGTGGCTAGGTCCGAGGTGTAAACACATATATGTTATTACACCACACATGTACACAACATAAAATATGTTGTGACTGAGAAAAAAATGTTTTGATTGAGACACTTCAAAAAACAATGATTGCAATATCAAAAAATATTCTTCAAAACAGTCAGCTGATTAACCATTGTAGAAATTCTGAAAAATACTAATGAGCACATGCATTGCCTATTTCTCAAAAAGTTCGGTGATCGACGTATTACACAAAAATAACATCATTTAGAGGAAACATTTCTAACCAAGAATCTACTAATTTTGATAAAATATATACAAGTGCCCAATGCATTTGACATGTTAAAAAGATATCAAAAGACATCCCGGGGGTTTCAAGAGAATCACACCCCAAGGGCGTTTTCGTACGGAAAGAAGCAGAAGTGATGATACAATATTTACTTGTGTTTTGTCCGTCTCGGAAATGTGGAAAAAATGAGACTGTCTATCTTGTATCTTTTCATCCGTAGTAAAACCTAATATTAAGCTTGTTCAGTTGTGCAAACATTTTTTTAGAGATAAGGCTGCACTTAAGCTATCTCAAGTGATTCAAAAAGAACAAATTACACTTGCAAAAACTTCACATCAGAAGACTAAACTGTTTTCTTTGGTAATATACATGTACAAGAAGGAGATATGAACGGCTAAACCTTGTCATAAATTTTACAGAAGTGCAATAATTTGGATTGTATGTACGATTTGGATGAACCTACAAAAACTATAACTACAGTGTACAAAATTATGTAATTCCTTTCTATTAAACTTTGCATATTCATGCCTTTGCCTGTACATATGAGGGTTTATAATGCATTTCACCTTGCAATGAATTCATTGCTTTGGACAGGAACTAGGCCAGTGGAGAATTTTCACTTGACTGATCACAATAAATGAACTACAGTGTTACTATTTAAGAATTGATTCAATGCAACTTTGCAGATTAGGTAAAATATGTGAACATAAGGCTAACTATGCATTGCAATCAGTTCTGTGACGGAAACTACAAGCATGCGGAAATGCTTGACTTTGGCCACAACTTTAAGCATTTTAAGTTTTTCTCTACGTATATTAACAGGCAGCATGAAAGAAAAATTATGAAAAATTCCTAATAAATGGCTGTATGTGACAACAGCTTATCGTTTGGTTTTGAACCAATGCACATATACGTGATCATTATGCTCCATCCCTCAAAATTTAAGTCTATTCATGACTTTCTGAAATCCTAAAAAAGTGCTTATAGACTGTGAAGATTACAGCATTGCTGTTGGTTGAAAAAAAAATGGCTACACACATTTGAAGTAGACACTAACAGATCAAATCAAACAATAAAAATTTATGTCTTTAAACCAAAATATAATTATATCTAATCCTACCACAAAATCAATTAAAGTGTAGCTGCACTTAAAATACCATGGTCATATGGGTAGACGTACTGAGAAATACATTCTAAGCACCCAGTGGCAACGGTGCCATGGCAACAACTATAGTAACCACAGTAAACTGCCTTGAGTTTGTCTTACACAGAGGTCGTCAATTTTGCAGGAGGCACCCTGGCCTGTGGCGGGGTAGGAGCAGTCCTAAACAAAAGCAATATTTCAAAGTCAGAAAGGGGTTCTAAAATAAAATTAAATAAAATTGCTGCTAAAGGGAAACTATAATTAATGGTGTTAAAACCCAGCTGCTCAATTTTTGTTTACAGTCAGTTTATTTCATGCAACCCTTCAATTCATTTCAGTTTGCCATGTCATATTTAGAGCTACCATGACCATGCGAAAACAGCTTAAAAAGGAGAGAGGACAAAACATGGACTACTATAGACGTCTTTCATAATGGCGGCCAAATAAAATATTCTTTTGTTTTAATGCTGATAAGCCTTTCTAACCTTGCTGCTATGTGCAAAATACAAAAGAACGTTTGCGCTAAAATGAGGCCAGTAAGTCTAATTAACATAGATACAAAAGAACAATATTATCGGCGGCCATTATGAAAGTGGTCTATTCCATGGAGTACCCTCAGATTGCCTAAACTGGAGTACCCTGAAAAATGATTTGGGAGTCAATGAAAATGTTTTTTTTTTTTTCAAAATTGAAAGCCAAGTACCTTAATTTTATTTACTTCAGGGCATTTTTGTAGAGATCTGAAAAGTAAAAATCTAATCGTGATGAATCATGATGGGTAACTGGTGGTTATGGAGCCTGCAGTGAAGATGGCAACCGGGCCATTGATACCTTCCAAAATGGCCGCAGTCTTGGATAGCAACAAACACCGTTGAGCTGGGCAAGCTTTAAAGTAAGTAAAGGCATGTGGAAAGGTACTCACATTTAAATGACTTTCTATTTTGGAAAAATCATTAATTTTTTTCCTTGACTCCCAAATGACTTTTCAGGGTACTCAATTTTAGGCTATCCAAGGGTTCTTTATGGAATAGTACTCTGTGGTTTGTCCTCTCCCCTCAAAAAGCCCCATTTAGCTGCACGAAAGAAGGCCAATCTTGACCTGATGTACTTGTTTTCTCTACACATCAATGTATGCATAAGCCAATTCTCTGTGGAAGTTGCTTGTTTGCTTGTCTAAGTATCTGAAATTACAGGATGCACATAAGGATGCCCTGCCCTTTTGCTTATGTTTGAATACATGCCACAACATTATGCAAGCCAGTTCTTGTTGATAAAGAAAGTCGTTTCAGCTCACATACAAAAAAATGCTGATTAAAATAAAGTGCCTGTTAATTCACAATGATATTACTGCTGTGTGAGTAAATGTGACCTGTTGTAATGAAAGAGATTAAAGTAAACTTTCTCATGCAACTTCCTCCTAAAACAAAATATACAAACCTGAATTGAACACAGTCTTACCAGTTGGCCGGTAGGAAGACTGTTGGTCTGCCAATGAACCCTTGAGGTGCATAGGGGATCCACTGGTCAGGGTATGCAGGCTGTACTTGAGGGTAACTTGCCGGTGGGAACTGGCCTGTCATGTCAGCAGGGATCTGACCCTTTGTTAGCGTGCTAACCGGTGGAAGGACATACCCAGGGGCAGGATTAGCTGCAGGAGGAGAGGTAGCCTGACCAACATCACCACCTGCGAAGGGCAAGCATCAAGATTATATTAATACCAAGGTCTTGCCTGAGATTCAATTAGTATCAGGGCTGGGCTCTAGCGTCATGTGGTCACCCCTGGTTACTTACATTTGCAGAGCTTGACGTTGCGACCACTGGGGTCGCCAATGCGACTAGATTTTTTTTGCTGGCGACTAAATTTCACACTTGGTCGACTAAAATACTTGTGCTGGCAACCAAATCTGAAAACTTAGGGGCTGAAATAATAGTTTTTGCACCAAACGTACATGCTGGGTGCCCGCATTTTCAAGGGTATAGGGATTTTGGGTGCCCAACTACTTTTCTTCTAGCCCTGATTTGAGTATACTAAAGAAAAAAAATTGTTTTTATAATCATTGCCTACAGCAAAAGACAACCAAAGATGGTAATACAGTTCAACAAGATCAAAAATGTCATTTAATAACTAAAGGTAAATTGAGGTAAGAGGAAATAACTAAATCACTACTTACCACTGGTTATAACCCTCTGGTATTGTATTGGGCTACCTGAAAAAGCAAAAAGTTACTTCAAATTAGTAACTGCTTTTTAATATTCTTAATTTCGTGATGCATGAAATAGGGGGTCAATTAGTTGGCAATGCACAGAATCCAACTCTTCGTTAACATATTAGTGCCTCGGACAAATAGAGATGTTGATGTAGCTGTTAATATTTTAGATCAAACAGAATTTGGTGGTCAACAGGCTTACAAAGAGTGAAAATACCAACAGAAGAAAGTTGCAATTTTGTAGTTTGTGTAATAGTAAACATGTTGAGCTCTTTTTTATGACCCTGAGAATTATCACTTTTCTTGGTCATAAATACCTCTTACTGACCGAGTTCAAGGTCCATACTGTAAGTTACAGACTGAGTTTTTTCCCGTTCGAGTGCAGGCCATGAATCAACGGGAAAAAATAAGGATCCATAACTTGCAGTAAGGACCAAGAAAACGAGGCTAGTGAGATATTTATTTTATCTCCGAGGTTAATCGGGTGCGCGAGAGAAATGTCTTTCAAATTTAGCAGGCCATACAGGAGAATACGGCTCACAAAATTGACCAATCACACTACGCGTACTAACTGAGAGATATAAAAAATAAACTTACGTGTAGCATATGATGGTGAAGTGGTCATCACAGTCTGCCCAACAGAAGAGTAGACTCCAGAGGAGCTATTACTTGTTACAGATGATGCAGTATTGTCGCTAATACGCATTGAGTAACCCTGGCCGCCAACCATAGGGTGAGAGGTTTGCACCAGATTACCACTTGGTACGGCAATGAATGTCTGGCTGGGTGCAGCAGGAGCAGGTCGCATCATTTCGTACGATGGCTGCTGAACTTGAGAGGGAGAAGCTAAGTTGGGCATTCCCATAGTAGTATGCATGGCCAGGCTTGGGTCAGAAACTGGCTTCAGCTCTGTCAGTTCTGCTTTCACTGGGGTACCCGCCTGATGGGAGGAAGAGTAATCAACATCAAATTGCTCCTTGTAACTTCAACACCTTATAAAACAAAGTGGTCACAAGAACTAAGGACAAGATCACAGACAATGAATTTGTCTGATATTTTAACAACTTCTACCTACTATTTCTAAAGAAGTGTAGAGGTAACGAATGAAAATTTAAATTTTCATCTTAAGGTTAAAGGATTAAAAGTTAGAGATCAGAACTGACAAATTTCAAGGCTGTCTAAACAGGATGACTGAAATGAATCAGAAATTTGTTAGGGTTGGACTTGTAGTTGGGCTCCAACCAAGACTACTATTTCAGCAGATGCTTTGTTATTTCCAGTAATAAAATATTGAGGTACACAACAGAGAGGGGCCAAGAGCCACTGACAGTAATCCCCAGGACACCTAACATACTCAATAACAATAAAAGGATAAACCAGGAATATCATTTGGTCATACACTAGGATTGCTAGAAATTCTACAAAAAAAATGGTAAGCAGCTTAATATGCAGTTGTGTTTCCATAGAAAAAGGCAGGTTTATGTAACTACAAGTCTTACAAATAATGATCTGACAGAATGGCTTTTGTTTTAAAAGGCAGTGTGGCCAAGTGGATTAAGGACCAGTGCAATGAACTGGACACCAGATGGTCTTGTTTCATAACGATCTCACCTTTGGGACTCTTTAATTGCAAGTGGCTTGCTGTCAAACCTCTCTCTGAACTGAGAGATTTCTACTTTCTGTTGTGACTGTGATATTCGACTGAGTAATTTTACAGTCTTACTGATATGTACTCTATATTGCCAAACAATAACACTATACATAAAGTCAACTGTCATTGTCATAACTAATTACATGTATCATTTTTGTATCATTTTTTAAGGTTTCATTGCCATTATCAGTTATTTAAAATAAAGTAGGAATATGATTTCTTTCATATGCATCATTCAAGGTAGGAATAAGTAGGAAACATAACCAGCCAACTCACATCATTGGGTTGATGGTGGTAATGATTTGATGGCATGCTCTCATCCTGTACAGGAGTAGGCTGATTTGGTGGAGGGCTTATGACTGTTGTGGGATAACCAGTAGCTGTGTTGATGAACGTAGTTGGTACCGACTGTGCAGGGCTTGCAGCTGTGGGGCTGCCAATAGGGGGGACTTTTTCTTGCTTCCTCCATTTGGCCCGCCGATTAGAGAACCAAACCTACAGGTGAAAGAGTGGGAGTTATCAAGCTGAAGGACCTTCCCTTTCTGTTTGCATCACCTGTTTTGTTTTCTTATAAATATTCTGTGCCTTTTCAAAGGAACAATTTTTGAAGCGAGACCATGAAAAGGACTCGTCTTTGCTTGACTGAGACATTACAGGAGTTGCTCTGTATTTATCACAAAAATATGAAAAGACGGCTATGCTTTTTTCCTAGTGCCTTGGGCCAGGACAGAAAACCATTTCTTCTTAGTTTGGTTGATGAAGCCCACTGGTTAGAAATATGTATGCTGCATGTCAAGAAGTAAGTAAATGCCAATGTAGTACCCTGCACATGATAAAGAGATAATTGCCACTGCTCAGGTACCATGCTGTAAAATATTTAAGGCTATTGATTGGATAAGCACAACCACAAGTTAAAAACTGCATTGAATATGCTTGCCTTAAATAGCATATGATGCTGCTGGTTACATGCACACACTTAACAAAATTACTTAGTAAATAGAAACACAAATTAAAGAAATTAGACCAGGTTAAATCCATCACTGCTAAGCTGGAAGGAAAATCAAATTCACGAACGAGTTAGGATTATGGTGGTGTTATGCAGATGAATGAATGGTTACAGAAGCAAACTACTTAAATGAGAATAAATATCAAAGAACTACTTATTTCCAGTATTCACGTTACTACGCACAAATTGTGCATATGTACGCATAAAAGTCTGGTGGGACATGCAAACACAGAGCCTAAACCCCTAACATTTTGAAACTGAGGGGCCCAGGATGCATTTTTTCTAACACCTAGTGAAAACACCACTTATTTCTGACTTTCTGTTGAAAAGGTCCAAACTTTGAGACTAAGAAAAATAAAAACTTGCTTCACAGATGAAAAGTAACTGATACTTGTCACTTTAAAACCAATCAACAAAGAAGAATTTCTTTGCAATTTTTTTTTTGTTGAGTGTCCAGGAAATAAAACAAATGCAAGCATCAACAGATAATATAATCCAATGCACCTGTAACTTCATTCACTGTTAACACCAAATATAAGAGCTGCATTTTAGCCAATTTGCATTTCATTGAACATCAGGATTAAATTTTCTGGAACTTAAGAAATGGTTACTATTGGCGACAGTTAGCCCACATCTTTGAGTACCATTTAAGGATTTCAATTAGTCAGTTTTTTTTCTTTTCAGTGATAGATGATCCCTGTTTTTAATACATGGAAAAATAACTATGCCTTTTAATTTTTGTTTTTTTGAAAACTCCTTTTCCAGCATTAACAGCAATGACTTTGCTACCTGAATTCTTGCCTCAGAAAGGTCAACATCCTGAGCAAGCTTTTCACGGGTAAAAACATCAGGATAGTGGGTCTTCTCAAAAGTCTTTTCCAGCTGCTCAATTTGTTCACCAGAGAATGTGGTACGTTGGCGGCGAACTATTTTGTGCCCACGAAGATCTGTGGGTGATGTTACATCTCCTTCAACTTGTGTCTCTTCTTCAGAATGACTCCCTGAAGAGTAGAAATCAAAATTACCAAAAGCTGCTCCTATAAATTATTTTATTATTCTTGCTTTCAAGTTCCAACAATAATTAACCAAGAAGTGCTTATAAACAAAGTTAATGACTAAATTATTATAAACAAAGAAGTTGACCCAAAATTTAATTTACACAAAGGATCTGCCCCTTCAAAAATGGCCTTGCTATCCTTGGAATGTCTGACATAAACAATAAATCAAACAGAGAGCTTCTAGGGGTCTAATATTAATGATGCTGGAATCACATCAAGTACCTCTCCTATAATGAGAGTTCTAAAACCAGCAATCCAAATTCCATTGGTTTCCACAACTTTTTATAAATCCAACATGCCACAGCAGTGCAACAGTTCACCTCATTTTGTATACATCGCTCACATAACAAAATCAGTGAAGTGTTATTGAGAACAAGAAAAAACCATTTCTGGAAAATCTGAAACTTTAAACAAGGCTAATTTTTCTAAATTCCCAGACTTTTGCAAGGCCAACAAAAGGAATACTGTAATTTGCAAATTCCTTAGCTCATGAGCCCAATTATCTTTGAAAGGGAGAGGGGTGGGATAGTATGAGAAAGGGAGGGGTCCCTGCACTATTAAAATGTAACAAGAAGTCATGATCATGATTTTAGAGAAAGTCCTGACAAAGATTTAATTTAGTTCACCTAACCATTATCTATTACGCCTAGCTTTACATTTGATTGGACAGAAATTGAATTCCTTTATTTTAATTCTTTTACAAATCGGTTATTATCATAAAAAAGGTCTGAAAATTCCAGAAAAAAATGAACTTTTCGTGTTCAGAGGGAAACATATCACATAGCAATGTGTGTAAAAATTGGTTTCTCATTTCGCCAAAACTACGGCTCACAAAAGCTTTTCAAGGATAATTTCATAAACTTCAATATGTAAACAAGAATTTTCGCGCGCGCGCCAATGTCTGAATTACGAAATGCTTACACGCGTGAGCGAAGTAGCGCTGTCTTGGTGTAGGATTTCTCACGAAAGGTAAATTCCATCACAGAAGGTTGAAACTAAAAATAAAAATACCTGTGCTCTCTGCGCTCTCCACTGAGTGTTTCCTCTTGCTTGGTGGAACAGAATTCGCAGGATGATGTCCCATCCCTAGTATGCCACTGATAGAATAAGAATTTCGTGGCATATGAACATTCGAAGACTCAACTTTCATGGCATCGGGGCCTCCGTTCACAACCTCTTCCGTCTTTCCTGGGCTCATTTTGCTGTCCCCGCTGTTGATACGATTCCTAACAATCCTGTTGATGGAGCTCACACTGGGAACATTGTCAGCTGTACAAACTCCTTCGCTGAGAAGCCGGTCTCGGATCTCCCAAGCGAACATTGTTGGGTTCGCACGCTTGTATTCAGCAATTTTATTAACGACGGGACCTGTTGCTACCTTCGGCTTGCTTCCCCCGATTACTCCAGGCTTGATGGAACCGGTCTCGTAGAATCGGCAGAGAATCTTGCTCACGCATCCGTGAGAAACCCTCAACTGACGGGAAATGTCACATGGCCGAACTCCGCTTTGAGCCAGCTCAACAATTCTCGACCTAACGACATCGGGAAGAGGTCTTCCATTCACGAACAAGCCTCCAAGTTGGTTTACCCCGCCATGTCCTATGAGGTAGTAAAACAACTTTTAAATGTGCACTGGCGCGTTTGTTTTGCTACTAAACACCACATTCATTAACTACCTTGTTTCGTAGTGTGAGCCATTCCAGGGCAACCGTTGATCCGTGTGTATTTTGCCTTTCCAAAAATCACTCAGGCGCTACGGCCGTTTGAGCTCAGTCAGGCGTTACTAAACACTGTCAGTGGGCCGTAAGCGAAAACCTGTGAAAATCAAATAAATGGCACAAATACTATCAAGTTTCTGGTGCAGATCAGTGAAGCGTTTCAAGCACGGTAAGTTAGACAGAAAGTCCTTGCCAAGTTTGCATTCCTTCACTACTCCTCGTGGCCGCAGACGTTAAACTTGCAAATGATCGCACCCCGACTTTTTGGGCTCCCTAGTATTGCATTTGGACCAAACTCAACACTGATTGACAGATTTCCTGATCGAAAATTCTGATTGGTTTCCAAAGAAAGGCATTGTTCGCAAAACCTAATTTGGGCGAGCAGGGAACAATCAAACAACGGCCGATCTGTCACTCATCTGAAGCTAATAAAAACATTAACACTTAATACTCAACTTCTTCCCCGGGGATTATAAACCAGATTCACAAGACCGACCGCCAAAGACAAATTGGATCGGTTGGCGGGGCTAACTAAATGATAACATAGTAATTGGCGTAAGTCTGCCCAAAGCTTCCCATACTAGAAGCTCGAATACGAGTGCAAACGAATTTCCTGTTTATAGATTGCGTCGAGATTGCGCGCAAAAAAGCCCAAGATATTAGCATAAGTTTATTGGCTCTCGAAATCCTGTTTGGCGCGCATAAGGTAATCTGCACTACCTACCAGAAGCGTTAAAGTGTGACTGATTTTTAGTTAGAGAAGTGAAATTCACTCTACCATGTCACCAGGACTACCTTAACTACAGTCGACGGACGAAGAGGAAGGAAGATGCTCTTGAATTACAACGCAAAGGAAAATTATCAAGTATCAAAGTTAATATTATCTCAAGTCCCTTTGAAAGCTGTTCTTTGTTTTGCAGCTTTCTCTGAATAGCACCCCACAAAGCGTATTTTGCTACGAAGCTAGGCAACCACATTTGCATGTCTTTGACCAGAAATGTTTTGTTGTTTCCGACTTCTGAAAGACGGAAAAAACTGTTGCTCCAATGAACGGGCGCCAGTTGGTACTTCGCACCCACTGCTCATTGTTGTGTCACTTATTTGTTTTTGTGCAATAAACTATTGGCCCACTTTCACCAATTTCATGCTAGACTGAATGAAGCTGATGGTATAAACCTTTACAATAAAACCCCCTTTCGTGAATATAGTGTTTTCTATTTGAGGCGTGATAAATGTTGGTCTTGAATGCGACTTCGTGGTTTTCATAGCTCAATATAACCATCTTTTGACATTGTTTTTCCAATCTGCCCCTCAGCGTTTACAAGACCTTTTGACTTCTCTTTGTGAAATGCGCAAGTTATGAGCTACTGATGCATATTAATCAGCGGAGGGCGTGAGGTGAATCCATAAAGAGCTGTTGATGTGTTTAACACGGGAAGCCGATCACTCAATCACTTGATCGCAATTCCTTGCTAAATGAGCGCGAGTGGCTTAAGTACGTTTTGACAGTACGCAACTTGTGGCATCGAGGATGTGTTCGATGGAAGCTGCGGTTTCCCGTTTGAATCAGCCGCGCGTGATCAGCGCTCGAAAACCTACAACGAAGAAAATTGCTGCTCGAGGCCATTTTTGGATGGCTATTGAAACACGCTGCGTAATCACAGTCACATGATTAGAAAACCTAAATTTGTTAACAAGGTTTAAATTTTTTTCGTTTGACTTTCTGCTGCAAAAATTTATATTGTCCTTAAAACATAAATGTCATGTTTTTCTCTTTTACACAAGCGAGTAGTTTATGACGTCATCAGAATGGAATGTCCATGTCCTTGGGCTGATAAATGACTATTTCTTCAAACGCGAAGTTTTTTTGGGGTAAGGAGCAAGAATGGCAACTTGTTGATGAGTTACCCAAGTACAAATTTCTTGGACGATCAGTCCAATTAATCCTTCTGCACCTAATTATAATTTGAGATCAAATTGGTTGCTTTCTTCCAGCAACAAAAAGACGATATTACATGCGGTTCCCGGCCGGGCATAATACTTTTATATTTGTAATTACCTCGGTCGGAAAGGACAGCAGTTATTCAGAACTTTTCCTTTAAAAAAAACTGTAGAAACTTCCTGACGGACTCTTCACTGAACACAGACGTGACGTTTAGTTTGTTCATCTTGATTGGCATATGCTGTTGGAATTTTCGATTCAAGCGTCTTTATTCTATGGTAATAAGCCCCTCGACTAATACTCCTAAATCGGCTTGGGTCTTTCCAGCCTAAGCACAGCCCTCTGCAAACTAATTTTGCTAGCATGAGGCAGGTTTCAGAAGAGGCCTGCGTTTGAACAGAGTGATCATGATTCCCCCCATAGTTAAGCCACAGTATGCGCGGCAAATAGTTTTGACCTTTGAAATCCACAGTGTTGAAGTGGTGCTTGATGGAACGGAAAAGCATCAAGAAATTTTGCATGCTTCAGTGAACGGCATAGGGCACGAAACCGAGATAGCGTCACAGCCGTTTCAAAGATCTATTCCGGTTTGAGAAAGACAGAGGTCGAATTTTTTTGCTCATGAACACGGCTATTGTTAGTACAGTGAAAGACAAATCAATCTTAGCATCCAAATCTTTTCTCTTTGTCCTTTTTGTTGTTGAGCTTATCTCTATGCAAGAGAACGTTGAATTTTGCATCGTTTACCCATGCATACATCGAGTCGCAAAGTCAACTTAGGGGACCTTGAGTTTGAACTTCCTTTCGAGTTTAGAATGATTTTACTAAAGAACAGACCATATCATCCTGCTGTGGTCAATCTAAAACCGTAATATTCTGATCATTTAATAGCGTTGATGCAAGAGAGCGAATTTTACATAACTTCAAGAAACATCGCATAACAAGGAAATGCCGGCTTAAGTCACGACCTAGCGATATAACTCTCGGAGTTTGGAGACCAGTACAAGAACATTCAACTGTTCTCGATCTCGCGTCCATGAAATCAAGGTTAAGACCTTTTATAGGCTTCATATTTTTACCCTCAATATGTTATCTTTCATCTCTTTGACACTTCAACTATAACATGAGATAGAGTTCTCCTTGTAAATTGAACATGTTCCTTGAATCGATACACTGCGATTTCAGTTCATTCAAGTTAGCCGGTAAACTAAACGGTTTGTCTCTTGAAACACAAAGCTGGAATCTGGCTGAGTCTGCCTTAATCTTTTTTTTCTGAAGAGTTTAGAGCTTATTTTTCTATCAGGTTTTTGAAAAGACGATTTCAGTAATAATACGGTCCGATGAGACGATTTTTTTTATCAGTGAGAGATAGAACGCTAATCTAGACTTTCGTATCGTGCAATCCATCATGTCAAAGCAGTTCTTTAGAATTTTGCCGACAGAGCAACTCGTGGTGCAAATTCAACTCGGTTATGTCTTCGTCAACTTTGTATGAATTGCCCGGTTTCATCTTCGTGATTTTCAAACAGGTCCCTATCGTGGTCAACAATGTTCAGCAGAGAGAGACGAAATGCTTGTTGAATCCTAACAAAGTTGCATGTTCTTGTTCCTGTATTCTGGTGTACTGATGTGTGGCGACGAAATCTGTTCAAATGCTTCTCTTTCCAAAAAACGCTGCTTTTTGGTCTCAAAGTTTCTTAAAAAAGTAATTGAAACTTAGCCGTTAGCTAGAAAATGTTGATGAAGAAAGTAAGTCTCTTTTCGCGCACGACAAATTTCGTGAGTAAGTTATGTTCTTTACGTCCGCTTGCCTTCCCAAGAGAGAATTAATAGGACTGCTGATTTCTCTTAAGCTGGTGTCAGAGTTTCTTGAAGGCGCTGCTATTACAGCGGCTGGTGCGACTGAATCTTTCTGCAAAACTGATGCTCCTCTCTATGATCTGCTCGAAGTGATAATCAAATTAAAAGCTATCTCACTTGCTCCTTAATCACAGATCACTGGTCCGTTCTACCTTAACTTCACACCTCACTCGAATGAATTCGTGTTGTCTGTGTTAAACCAATGAACCAGAAAGGTAAAACAAATCGTAGGGCCGTTTCACCACAGCACTGCAAGTGGTACAGCCATCGAATATCAGGAATCGTGATACGGAACGGCGGTTTGGCCGTCCCGAGCTCAATCGGAACGAAAGCTTGTGCTAAACGTCTTCGAATTCATACTCTTGCTGTAAATATTTGCGCGGTAAACAAGAACTCGTGGCCAGGCGTCAAGTCGGATTTGTGCGCGGAATTGTTTGTTTGTGAACAATTTAACACTCCTATAGTCAAGCTTGAGAAAGCAGGAGAATATCCCAAGCAAATCATTACAAAGCGCACAGCGAAAAGGCAGACGCCGCGTTCTGGCTTGTTAACTTTCGCAAAGTTTCGAAACGTACCAAGCCAATCCAAACAAATTCCTTCACATGTTTGCAAGAAAATGCGTTTGCTCACAAAAATAGTCGCACTGGGTAATTATTTAAGTAGGTTAAGTGAAAAGAGATACAACAGACTATATTTGAAGAGCAGGAAAAATAGTCACTTTACCTTCTAAAGCGAGAGTGATCAACTCGCTTGCGTCCGTCGAAGATACTTCACAAAGGTATAAAAAGTTTGTAAAGGGTTTGCCGATAAATAGGGGTTCCTAGAGTGCTTCCTTTTGTTATGTATATGAGTAGCTTGATTAACTAGCTCGTAATATACTCCATTAATGTTTTTCGCCTGCAGCTATTTGTCAAAATGGCCCGCTCAGACCACGATAAGTTTTGCGAGAGGCAAACTCAGACGGAATGCAGAAAATTCCGGCTCGAAATAGTCTGGCGCAGTCTTTCTTGTTTCTTATTAAGAAAATGCCGATCTACAACTGCTAGGGCCTTTCAACTTTCCTCTGGTTTCGTGCAGGCCGGATGTTCAATTTTATAGGCTATTTTTGTGGAAGTTGAATAATGCTTTCAACGTCAATTGACGTAGTTGCGACCGCTGTTGTTTTACGGAACAAAAGGAGAAACATCGCGTCGATTGCGCGAATTCCTTGCGTATGGCCTTCTCTCTGAATCTTTCCTTTTACCGCACTGACACAATAAAACGCAAGGTGGTTCGAACCTACCAGAACGCCTAGAAATTGACCTTGCTAAGCTCGTACTGAAAAAGCAAATATGGTACATTGTTTATTTCTTTAAAGGGTCTTTACGCCTCATCTGGGACGCTGAATCAACGTGAATATTACGGCCAAGTTGAGACCTCAATTTAATTTTGCTATCAGGGATTTGATTGGCTGGGAGGTAGTCACGAATTAACAACAAGATCAACACTACAGCTCAGTTGTAGAAAATTTAACTTGTTTTCATCTTGTTATATTTGCTTCTGAACCCCTTCCGCAAAGTCACTACACGGCAGAGGTTTGTTTAAAAGACGTTAATTTTCTGTTCATTTACGTTAATATGACCTTTTTATTGTCCTTAGAAGTTAGGTTAGGTCAGATAGAGCCAATGATATCCCGATTACCAACTGTGATAGAATAATTATTATAAACAATACGAGAAACTGGGTGTGAGCAGTTTTCCTAAGTCAATTTACGACGAATAGTTACTAAACTTTTTTACACCTCTTAACTCCTTCAAATAATCTGCACCACTGAAGAAATTCGTGAAGTTGCACGTTGCCTTAACTGAAGTAAACATGGGTGAAGTGTTAAGACTTAAGCTAGTTACCGCATTAAAATAGTTACTAACCGGCGTGTGTTGGCTCACTACAGCGAAATCAGTGGCTTACGTTACAGTATCACGTTATAAAACGACTACAGTATAGTACTAAAATGGAATTACCTGTAAAGATGCCATGAAATAGAAATACCTTTTCTGAACTGAAGCGACCTGACTTTGTTGTGTCTAATTCAACGGTATAACAATGGCAAAAAGATACGAAACCATTGCTATTTCAGATACTTCTGAGATTAGGTCGAAAGTGTTTTACGATGATTTTTTCGTAAATAGATGCAATTGGAAATCTGTTCACTATTATTGTTTCAATTGTTCTGTGAGGTTCCTTGTCTGAAGCTAAACACCAGTGAAGCTTTACTTGAGGAACGATGCTCCAGAGTATCAAAATTGTTAAGTCAAGCAAGCAACGCAGTTCTAAGACGCACGACGAGGTCGATGCGGTAATTGTGCAAGGAGACAAGGAGATTTTTCAAACGATTGGTGCCTCTTACGGCTTTGTTAAACACAAGAGATATGGAACTGGTAAAGGGTATATTCGCCTTAAATCTTCTGATCCATCGCCTCAAAAGTCTTTCTGTGTGAAAACTCTGACAATATGATATAAATATATAAATCCTTCATATAAACAAACACAGTCTGATTTAAACGCGCTGAGGGATCTATTTGTACGGATTTACGCTTAGCTAGTGAAGCTTGCACCCGATTTTATACGCCATTAAGTACGCAAGAACTTCGAATCCAGTTTAGCACCACTCGGCCGTTTTTTTTATTCAACGACTGAAGAAATACAACTTCCAATAATAGTGAAGTGGCTTACAGAGCTGGCCAAAGGTTACGTTCAGTATTCTACGAAAACTGTTGCAACTTCTTCGTTAGTACCATATGATAAACTTTCTTCATGACGAAGCAGTTAGCCAAGACAAACACTCAATTGCTCAAGAGCCCTAACCGTCAGGCTTCATTGCGCGTGCCACAATACTGTCTCGCTTGCATGAATTTGATCGTGTGAAGCTTGGAAGCGTTAAAGAATAGACGACGCGATAACATAGATTAAAATAGAAAAGAACAGGATGGGTGCGAATAACGGAAAATTGTATAAAGCCAACCTTTAGTTATTCATCGCGTAATCGATGCAACGTAAGTAGTTCTAATCACGGAAACGGTAAAGCGCTTTAACGAAACTTCCCGAAGTGGCTTGTTTCTTGTACGGCGTTCATAACTCAATAACATATGACCAAGTTTCCATTTTGAGAACTCGGCGCGCGTCAAACGAACATCGTAATTAAGGCCGTTGCGATGGCGACAATTCTAAGGCGGAGAAGACGTCACCCGTTTAGAACAACTTGACAGTATCTTAATTAAATGAAACAAACGTAAGTTCACCAAGTCAACCACATCAAGCACGTAATTGGCGATGAAATTGCGTGGTTGCTTAATGAAGAGGCTTTTCGAATACCGTCGTCTGTCTATCATTCCTGTTTACAAACACATCAGGATATTAGCGGTATATGGCAGAACAACTCATCATAAGTGACTTCACGCACTATCTTGAGTCTGAACTTGAACTTCGCTGGACAAATGCAAATCTCAACAATACAGTCATAGGTTCCTGTTTGTAATCGTGGGTACCAGTGTACCAACTCTCTGTCTGCTGATCATGGCCTGGCCTCCCCATTGTGCGTAGGCTGACTCACTTTTGGAACATAATGTGTGTATCAAGCTTGTCAAGTGGAAATAATAAATTACCTTCTCAGTAACTTTCCCGTTGGTTTTCTCTTGCGTCATGCGATGCTAACATCCTTTGCGCGCGCTGCATGAACACTGCTTCTGTTTAATTTTGTTTCTGAAAATAGCGTTCTGTTTCTCCATATGATGGCCTCTGTCAGTTCTTATTTCCGACATATGGTTCTCCTCTGGACTTGGATTGTGCGCTGAACCCACGCAAAGAAAAAAAAAGCTATAAATTACATTGTTGATATTCACTACCAATGAACCGAATAAGCCCTGGCAGATTCCCCTAGGTTTAAGTCGACCATTATTTGGAACAAACGGTCCCATCAAACACGAGTTACTTTCGCCCGGACGGAAATTAATTTGTATTCTCTGGCACATTTTATTGCGAAGTAGTTCATTTACGAAGTAAGTTGGCCCAATAAATAGCCAGTTACCTCTTTCCAGCTGTAGAGAAAATAAGAAATATTCACGCACGTCTGTAAATGGGGCCGAACTAACTCGATTCTGAAAGAACTCTTTGAATTAGCTCCTAAGGACTCCTAATTTTTAGTTACCGGCGTTGTGATGTCAAAACGACATCGAACGCAAAAAAAAAAACAACAACAACAACAAACAAAACAGAAAAACAAACAATGCTTACATTGGGGAAGAGAGATGAATTCGAGAAATTAACTTGAGGCAATGGAAAAAGTAGAGTAATAGGTACTCTTATAAGGCTAAACCTATCAAATGATCAGTTTGGTAGTTTTCACAGAAGTCTAACAAGTTAGCTTTTCAGCTACATTCTGCGTTCTCGTGCATTCAACTAGCTGGGAAAACTTTACAAACCTATTTTTCACTTACATGGCGCTTCATGGAAGCCGAACAAATTATGTCCTTACCCCAAAGTCATTTCAGCCTGGTGACAAAATTTCTGTCTTTTCTTCAGACATCCCAGCTCCTTAACAAATCCTTAAATCTTGGTAACTCCTTAATAAACGAGGATTATTGGTAATGCCGTTGACATTACTAAACACATCTTGCACTTGCATAAAGTTGTGTTCATGTCCCCACAAAAAAAAAAGAATAAATACTGTTACGTGAAAACATTGTTGGCCACCAAGAGTTTCTAAAGAGCGCCTATCGCAAGAACTGCCGGTTACTATTTCTGGGAGAAATTTAATATCATTTAAACTTATACTACCAGCATATATAGCGAAACTAGGAGTTTCAATGTGAAAGTGAGTGCTGGTGAGGGGAAGCGGTGATTTGGAAAGAGGAGAGATTAGGTTAGTTCAAGAGCGCCGAGGGCACTCCCTTAATTTAAAACAAGAGAGGGTGGTTGGAGGGGGAAATTATGGGAACTGTTTGTTTTCGCGCTAGCTTTAGTTTTCTTTTCGTTGCGAGTAACACCGAGTTTAAGGTTGTGCTACCATTAGCCAGGAGTGTCTTTTGGAATGTTTCTACAAGAATCGTGGCATCAGTCCAAAGAAGACTGAGCGCAAAGAACAGTTCGGATTTCGCGCCGTTATCATAATAATTTACTAACATTTATCTATCCCTGGTGGCGTTTTCCAAAATAAACGCTGTACGTCACGAAAATCGTCGACGAACATTTTGATTCACATATCGAATATTTTGTCAGAATAGGTGAACCATATTTCGAGTCCAGGGTCGAATGTTAACGTTGTGCCTCACCCGGGAAACAGACTTTAAGATTCAACGGTCGAGTATTTTGACTCAAGTTTTCAGAACCGCCAACAAGGCTTCCCCAGGAACACGTGCAGTGCAGAACGCGTGGGGGTTCAGTAAAACGCCGACTCGGGGTCGGGGTCGGGGTCGGGGTCGGGGTCGGGGTCGGGGTCGGGGTCGGGGTCGGGGTCGGGGTCGGGGACGGGGGTCAGGGTCATGGTCGGGGTCGGTGCCGGCCCCGACCCAAACTCCGGTCCCGAGTCGGCGTTTTACCGACACCCGAACGCGTGTGGTGTGGAATGCGAAGAACAAATCGTTGATTCTGACGTCACATAATGTAAAAGCCAAATTGCGCATGCCCTGAATCTGGCATCCAAACAAATCTCGAATTTTATTCGCTTACATGCTATGAAACACCACTCACCCTCTCAAATAGTGTGCTGACTCACTAGGGCTCGCCAGCAATTAAAACTAATCGAGTTGCTATTCGGGAGACTAGTTTTGACTGGAAACAATGTTTGTTTTTCTTTTGTGTCTTTGCACTCGCAAAAGCATTTAAAGCTTAAAAAAACAATGGAACAAAAGTATCGTTCTCTTGTCATGCATATGTGTCAGTGTCCTGCACGCCACCAATAATCACAGGCAACTTCCAGAAAATTACCTTAAAACGTATTAAGTGTACAGCCTGGGGCCACAAATCTTTATTAAGCTGTGGCAAACAAGGCAAACGTGTCTTGCGCGCGTACATGAGTGTCACGCTATCTCATTCGCTTGTATCCATGGACACCACACTTTGTGGCCCAGAGCCCGGTTGTTCGAAAGCCGATTAACCTAATCCAGGATTAGCGTAAAGTTTGGTTACAGTTTTTAACTTTTGGATAAAAGTTGTTTCGGCTGCTTTTTTTTTTTCAGGATTGACTTCCCCTAATCTAAAATTTTGCATAATATCAGCAATGAACAACGTTTGGGGAAAGAGAATTAAGTTCCTTGACTAATTTTAATCTTGGATTAGCGTTTATCGGCTTTCGAACAACCGGGCCCAGAACTCCATGCGTCTGGGTGTCTGATCTTTGTGTGATCAAATATGTTCTAACCGTTTTTCCAGGGCTTCAAATATGATGTTTGGTCACCAAGCATATCCCTTTTGGCCGGGTCCCAATATTGCATAGGTTGATAGCGATACCAACATAATTCTAATTGGTGAGTACAGAAGAGGCAAAGTGAGCATTTTCGCAACGTGTCTTGATTTTTGTTATGTTCAATGGCAGTGTCATTTTGAGATGTCAGGTGGCCCTGGTTGTACTGCGCTTTAAAGTAACTTCACTCGATGTTAAAATGGTTTGATTAAGACTCACAAGTCTGAATATAAAAGAATCATTGCGCACGGCTTGCGTCACATTAATTCGCACGTCATAATGTGAATTACAGAAATCATTTTATAAGAGAAACAATTGATTTGGAGTTTTCTGAGACGTTTATAATCTTAGTAAAACTTGTCTATCCAAACATCAAACGCGCAAACTTTTAACTCGATATTTTAAAGTCCAAACATGAAATTGTTGAAGTACGTTCTTGGCGGTTTAGCTGTTGCCGCGGCAGTGGGCACCTCTGTTGCTGTTTACAAGTGGTGCAATGGCCATTGGCGGGTAAGTCACTGATAATGTGGCCTATGAGTTATATAGCTGCTATCCCTAGATTTTCGCCGAGTGTGGAAATCAATAACTCGTCTACTTTGATTTCGTGCCCATGACTTCCTCGACCAATGAAAAGCGAACACTACTGAGCCCGCTTGTGCACATTTTCCCCGCGGCTGGAAACATAGTGGAGACATCATGTATGCATACCATTCCCTCAGATTTGGTAGCTAGAAAAAACTCGCTAAATAGGAATAAAAATACCAGTTTTCAATAATTTGGTTGATTTATAAAAATACGAAATGCAGTTTAGTTTTTCCCACTTCGTTTGATTTAATGGTGTACAATCAAGATGTCCTTTCTTTGTTTAATGGTACTCAGGAAAATAGTGACGACAAAAGCGAAGATGAAAAGAATCACCCTGAGCTGAGATATGGGGTTTACAAGAACCCAATTGACGGTCCCTCCTGGAGACTAGAGCCTGGGGAGTACTACAACCCGGCCTGAGCTAAGGCCGCAGCCAAACAACTGTCAGGTGATTTTCAACGACGATCAACGAGTGTCAGCCGACAGGCAAACGACTGTCAGATGATTTTCAACAACGGTCAACGAGTGTCAGCAGACAGCCAAACGACGGTCCATCGATTTTCAACGATGCTCAACGAGTGGCAGCTGACGGCCAACTGTTATGTTATTTTCAACGACGGTCGACGAGTGTCACCCGACAGCCAAACGACGGTCCGTCGATTTTCAACGATGCTCAACGAGTGGCGGCTGACGGCCAACTGTTATGTTATTGTGAAATGACTGTCAACTTTCCTCCAGGCAAGAGTTAAACACCTTTTCGTGGAAATTGAGCGTGTGTGGTACTTTCGTTGTCTGGCTGCCATACAATTTTCCTGTAATTGGTCAAAAGTTTGGGGAGAAACTCAGTTTACTAATTTCCAAGAGATGCAGACGTTTTTTTAGTTTTGGTGTCGTGAAAACAAAATTGGTAAGTTGATAATAAACAGAAAGATTAACAAACAGTTACACTTCCCTTTCGGAAAAGTATCAGCTTTTAGCTATCAGCTTACAACGAACCTAATTTTGAAGGCCCTTACGGACAGAATCATCCCTGTCAAAAATAAACAGGAGACAGGTCTGGTGATTAAGGACAGAATTAGTCGTAAATTACGTCCCATCATCATTTAAACGAATCTCATTGAACAGATTGAATTAGTTATAAAAAGCTCCGAACTCACTTAAAGTCGTTTTATTTAATATAAGAAAGCGTTAAAGTAAAGTGTAAAAAAGCGAAAAGATAGACGTTGTTCGTAAAAGTGTCTGTCATAAGGAGCTGAGCACCTTTTGTTCGAAATAAACGAGTTTGATTTTCTTTTGAGTAGGACACTTTCTTGACACATGAATGTCCGAATATGAGGTGCGTTAAATGTGTTCAACATTCCCTATCCAGATAAATACGTATGGTCAAAGTTGAGAAACAATTGAAGTATTTTAAAACGCCTTTAAAAGCCCTTTCCTATCCAAAGAGAATTGGATTTAAAAGACTTATAATCACAATGCTCAGATTAGTGGATTGGGTTGTCATGGCAATTAACGGATGTATAGTATAAAAACCTCCCACATTCATTCCTTGCATCTCCGCGCGTTACAAGTAAACCCTAGAATAATCATGACATTATTATCTTTTCATTTATATTTCAGTTCTTTTTGTTAACATTTCTTCTCACTGACACTTTTGTTTTTCGGTTTCTTCACACGTTTTATTGCTTACTCGCGGACTATGCAGATTTCTTTGACCCCATTCTCAGGTTTGATACCTTCAAAAGCTGACCAAACTGAGGTCTGGCATATTTACAATCTGACCTAGGGACAAAGCGAAGTTTGCATTTAACCAGCTGCAGCGAAACGTTAACATGGTTTTTATTTAAAACTCTAGTAACAAACAATTCAGGCATAAATTTGTTTTTACCCTGAAAGAGTCTTTCGTTACTACTTCTTAAAAGTGCTAGGGAGGGGTGAAATTTCTGTAGCCTCAAAGAGAGCGCGGTCTCCATTGAATATGGTTTTCAAACGTTTGTTAGCTAAAATTATCATCTGTTTTCTAGTATTTGTGACCCTTTTTGCGCCCTGTTCAACAAAAGCCGTGTCGCCCCAGGCGAAGGAATTCAAAACAACGATTTCTGAAGATGAAAGCACGTCGTTAGATCCTCCATGGATGTCTCGATCAGGTGAGTTGGTATTTTCACGTACTGGAAATCAGTTTCAAAGCTAGGTAAAATAAACCTGATATATCGAATTTTTTGTCAGACAACGCAGGGACCAAAAGTGCGCAAGATTTTTTGTGTTTGACTGTACATGTTCCTAAGGCTTGCTTTGATGTATTTGCTTTAATTACAAGTGCTCGAGATTCGTGGGTTCCAAGCAAAAAACATGGTATAAACTATTCTCTCACACGAATTAAGCTGACTATTCTCAATGACTGGAAATAATTTTTCTGAGAATGTTGTGGAAACTGATACGGCGGTATCTTGATAGAAACTTTTAAAATTCTGGCCACACGGAATAAAAGATCCCCCATGCATTTTGTCCCTTATTTTCATTTAATTCAAGGAGCATGTTGCTTGTTGCTGTTCACACACAGACATCGCTTTTTCAAGGACTCTTCATTGTCCCGCAACAGATGAAGTAAGCGAAAAACATAAGCACGATTTGCCATGAGGTGCCGTGAAACAAGTGTCTCATGCAATATTTCCACAAGAATATCGACCATTTCTAGCTTTCTGAGTGTAAGGACGCCTACGTGTATGTAATGACTAACACCATTGACCCTACTCGAGAATATATAGATTTCAGTCATTTCACAGACTACGTCGTTCCTACATCGTTTCCGGCATTTATAAGCGAACAAAAATTGAAACAATCACGCTTCCAAATAAACGTAGAAGGGGTGATAAATTTTTTGAGCGTTTAACTTTCTTCCCTCCTGATTAACAAATCAAGCAATCTGGGTACGGTTGTTGGAAGCATGATTAAGATAACCCGGTGTTAATATAAATAGTTTCATTACGAATTAAATAAAATTCATGCGACAGATTTCACTTACCAGTTTCGACCTAGAGTTTTCTTAAACCCTTACTTGCAGACTAGCTTATTTAAAACCATGAGCGCGGTTAACTGTTAATCCGACCTGATCCACTTAGCCCTATTAAGCACATCGTTAATTTTAAAGTTATTTCATTAAATGCATTAAATATTAAATTAACTTACCTTTTTTTAAACCTTTCGTTTCAGACCTTTTAGAAGGAGATATCATGTTGGAGCAACTGGCCAGTTCTCGTGTTGCGGTTAACAAGCAGATTTACCTGTGGCCCGGAGGAACTGTTCCTTATGTATTAGAATCAAGCCTTAGTATGTACATTTTTTGGTAGTTTCCTCTTCTAAAGCCTTTCACCTCCCTCCCCTCCCCCTCTCCATTCCAAATTCTTGTCACTAACAGTGGCCGAGCTATGAGGTTTCTTGTTTACACTGATATATTGATGAAAAGACCGTAGTGTAAGCGCGAAACCGCCCTTTAGTTGAGCACATTAGCGGCGCCACTGAAAAAGAAACGGAAAGAACGAACGAACGAAAGAACGAACGAACAGACAAACATCGTGAACGAACGAGCGAAAGAACGAAAGAACGAACGAATGAATGACGAGAATGAAATTAGACACGGTTGATTGCGTACAGGGCTGATCACACATAAAATAATGTAAATTTACAACCTGACTAATCGTTCAGGAGTAACAAAAAACAGCTGTTGATTAGCTCTATCACAGTGAATAACAAGTAATATTTTATTTAATGGCAGCTTTTTACGCAAGACCGGTAATAATCAAAGCAATGAAAACTTTGGAGGGATCTTCTTGCGTGCGGTTTAAGCCTAGGACAAATGAACAGTACTTTGTCAAGTTTATACACGGGCACGGGTGAGTAATTGACAGAACATATTTTTATTTAAGCTTGAAATTAAAAAAAAAAAAAAAAAAAAAAAAAACAACGGTTCACCCCACCTCTACCCTCGATCATCAATATGTTGCTTCATCCCTCCTTAGAGGAAGCTTTACGAATCGTGTGATCTTCAGAGCTTACGATGTTTGTCTGTTTCCTTGCACTTAGTACCAAGGTCTAGGTACTACAATGGAAATTAATGCTTAAGTGATAAACAAGCTTTTATCGAAACTAGTCGAAACTGATTTTAAAAGCACGTGTTTAGTCTAAATTGCCAATTTTGATAAAACCTAGAAGCCATATCGCCATAAGATTCTTATTCTTTTCCCATCGCCAGTTTCTGTTTGATAAAGGTAAAAAGAAAGTTTATAATAGATTGTCTTTGTTGTTAGCGGGTTTTCTACATGTTAAAGAGTTTATGATTCCGAATTAGAATTAGTTTATGGCTCCTGGAGCCCGGGCATTTTATGCCCGGAGCCAGCTCGGAGCCAGAAACCCCTTTGGGACCCCAACTGGTCACTGTTTCGACACAAGTCGATTCCATACAAATTAAGGTCGATCCAATGTAACCTAAGTCGTTTATAAAACAATGTTAGCGACTTTTTAAAAGTTCTTCCCAAAAGATTAGCAGTAAAGGGGAGGTTTGTCATTATTTCTTCTCTCGGATTTCTCTTTTTTCATCCATGAAGTCCGTCTTATATCGGAAGATCGAGAGCAGACTGGGAAACAAAGACGTTTATAGGGATTGCTGAATAGCGCTCAAAGTTTTCTAGTCATTTAGCAAGTCTGCTACACGTGTAACGGCCAAATCAGTGACAATTGATCACGTGCGTTTTTCCGTTTGCTCAAGGTGCTACTCCTGTATCGGACGAACAATGGACCCTAAAGGCCAGGTTGTTTCAATAGGATTTGGCTGTGAACATGAAGGAATTGTACTCCACGAGTTGATGCACACTTTGGGCTTCTTTCACACAAGCTCCCGACCTGACAGAGATGCTTACGTAATTGTCTACTCGCAGAACATCATGACAGGTAGGTGGACATTACTTTATGATAATAATACTTTCGCTCTCTTTCATTTGAGTAACTACCATTCTGTTTCTCAGCACAGAATTGTATTGGCGTTGTCGTATGCTCATTTCTCTTGGTCGTGAAATGATGATCATGAAGGTTGTAGAACTATTGTGGAGTATGCAAGACTCCCTTATTGCAGCACAGAAGATTTAAAACGGTTTCACCTTCCATCAGGGTTTGAAGGAAACTTCCGAAAGTACAGCCACGGTGAGGTGGACCGCTTAGGAGCACCATATGACGTCACGTCAATTATGCACTTGCCACGAAACAGTTGGAGCAGCAACGGAAGGAACACTATTGAGTCACGCGCGGGAGCCCATGTGGTTTTGGGGCAGCGGCGCGCTTTATCTGTAGTGGATCAACAGCAGTTGAATCAGTTGTATAAGTGCAGTAACAATGGTGGTAAGAGGTGTCTTTTTTCTCCAAAGTACTGTAAGTCCAACCAAAGGCACTACCGTTGAGAAGGACTGTCGAGTGAGAGTTGAATACTACGTGCTGTCCATGCACTTAAATCGTGTAAAACAACAACTGAAGAAATACCTCTTACTAACCGAGTTTGAGTTCCGTACTGTAACTTACGGACCGAGTTTTTTCCCGTTCGCTTTGTGGCCCAAGCGCGAAGCGCGCGGACCATAAATCAACGGGAAAAAACGAGGATCCGTAACGGAAAAAGAAACTTTCAAATTTAGCGGGCCGTACAGTGAAGTACGGCCTGCTAAATTGACCAATCACAGCGCGCGTACTAACTGAGAGATATCATAAAACAATAGATTGAATGAATGAATGAATGAATGAATGAATGAATGGATGGATGGATTAATGGATGGATGCATGGATGGATGGATGGATGGATGGATGGATGGATGGATGGATGGATGGATGGACGAACGAACGAACGAACGAACGAGTGAGTGAATGAATGAATGGATGAATGAATGAATGAACGAATCAGCGAGTGAGGGAGTGAATAAATGAATGTACGAAAGAACGAGCGAACGAACAAAGGATTGATAGTTATTTATTGTATCTCTGAGGTTAGTCGGGTGAGCGCGACTGCGCCTTGTGTTTTAAATCTTGATACAACACTACCGCTCATTCAGTGTTAACACAAAACACAACTTTCAGCATAAAAGAGACAATCATTTCTTCCTATATAGGTTGCTACTTCGCTGTAGGTCTTGAAAAAGGAACAATAAGCGACTCACAATTACAAGCCAGTTCGTTCCAGCCTTTCTTCGATCCACACCAAGCTCGGCTGCATCTGACCGCCGGGCCGAAGGGGAATGGAGCTTGGTGTGCAGAAAGAAACGCGATTGGAGAATATCTACAGGTAAATTTTCGGAAACGGAGAAAAGGAAACTTCCAAATGGTAGTTTTTCGTGTAACCTTTTTTCGAAATAAATTTGCGAGAAGATGTGTAGGAGATACTGCTAAATGTAAAATGCCTTTGCAGTGTCTCTCTAAAGTCAACTTCTAAATTCTGTACGACGACCGTATTGCTAACGGAGTTAGGCTAAGCACTGCCTGGATTTCTGGTCAACTTGCATTTTACCCTTTTAAAGCCCTTTTTGCTTTGCAGTTGTTTTGTAAGATGATGAGGTTTAGGGATGTTTTGTAAAAGCCGGTTTACATGCTACGAGAAATCGGCCCGTCATTATCGGGCAAGTGTCGGACACACATTTTGACACCCGATTTACGGCCGATGATTCGAAAAAGAAGCCGCGGCCGATTCGAGCATAAAATCTTTTGCATTGTATTATAAACCATCAAGGAAACGGCCACGTTTTACTTAATTTAAATTCAATTAGCTGTTTAAATGTTGCGTATGACTCGATCTATTCAATATGTAATTCCGTGCCATCAAATCGTACTGTTAAGTAAGCCGTAAGAGCTGCTAAGTTAAGTTTTACTTCATCAAAATGTGTGCGAAGGCTTAAGTAAAATCTCAAGTAACTTTACTTTGCATGCCATTAAAGTCGGAAAGTTGAAACGATTCAAGAAAGTTTCAAGTGACTTGAAAACCATACTTACAACTGACTTAGCGAACTTCCGGTTCCTTTAGCTTTGAAGCGGGCCAAGCATGGCAGTCATTCTTAATTAACTGCATAGGAAAATCGAACTTAAGTTATCTTTGAAGCAAAAAACACCAAAACGTTTGTTGTATGTGGAGCGTTAAGTCAGAAACATTTGCCTTAATCAAAACTTGACTTCAGTTGACTTCAAATATCTCTAAGTTCACTATTTTTCTAGTGTAAAGACCACCAATTGTTAATTAAAACTCCCACACTAAGGGGAATCTCTACGCTACCTCGGTAGTACATCCCATTAGTGTCAACACATTTTCGTACCCAGGCCTAACTCCTGAGTCAAGTGGAACCTTATCACATGATGGGTATTACTTGCAGTTCCTTACTGGGTTTGTTTCCAATAGATTGACTTGGGTTCAAGGCGTACGATAATGGCAATAGCAACACAAGGCATGGAAGGATTGTTTATTGCGACTGCCTGGGTATCAGGGTACAAAGTTCAAAGCAGTGACAATGGAAATGCTTACAGCTGGGTCACAAACGTACAGGTCGGTAGCATTTATGCTTTAAAGCGTCAATTCTAGTGAACGTTTTCCATGACGAAGCTAATGTTTTCAGTCAGCAAAAATTAATAAGGTTTGATATTTCACAAACATGAACGTTAAAGCTAGTTCGTGTTTAGCCAGGAAGTTAAGCTCCGAGGAGTTCGTCTAGGAGACCAGCAATGAGTGAGGATATTTAATTGCTGCATGCATCAGATGTGCATAATGCTCGGTCGTTGTCATGTGTGAACGTAAACATAAACACAATGATGTTCAGACAACTCTTCAGTCAGTAGTGCAATGCGTAAAATGTCTTACCACTCGGCTAGTTCTTCACACAGAAACTAAAGAAGGCCATGCCTTAAAATTACAGCTTTTGACCTGACACGGTTCATCATCGTGCAACATTTCGGCTTGATCATAAGACTGATTGAATGACTTTTTTGCAACACCTTGTCGAACGGAACAGAGCTCGTCTCTATTTTCGTTCAACGACGTTCAACATGTTGAACGGTCTATTTCAAAATTCAACGTGGCATGATGCACTTTTTAACACTTTGTTAAACAGGAGCTCCAACATATGTTGATCAACAAACAAATGTTGATGATGGCTTTAATCAGGTTTCATTTCTTGTTTTATTACAGTTTCTCAGTGGAAACTGGGACGCAAACTCAGTTCAGTATAATTCGCTCAAGACGCCGTTCACAGCCCGTTTCGTCAGAATTCTTCCCACTCACTGGTACAACCAGATATGTTTACGGGTCGAGCTCTATGGCTGCAAGTAAAATAAGGTAAAATAAAATAAAGCATAAAGCAATTATGTCATGACATATCTTTATACTTTGCATAACAAAATTTCTATCCCGAGGTATAGGTAAAAGGTGGCCCACGTCATGTTGTCAAATTGCACTGTTACGACACGTTATGTAAACTTGTTATGCAATGCTCTCAAGTGGGAGTGGCATAACATGGAAAATCGCCCGAGTCATATGCATTTTCGTCGTATACACATGAAGCGTTAAGGCGAGTGTGTCTGAAAAGAAAATCAACGTGGCAAATGGGACATCTTTCATGGTATATCACAAAAAAGAATTTGGTGTAAATAATTGAGCACCGTGCCGGGAATATAAAAGCCGACGTTTCGAGCGTTAGCCCTTGTTCAGAGCAGCTGCGCTCCGACGAAGGGCTATCGCTCGAAACATCAGCTTTTAGAATCCCTGTACGGTGCCTGATTTACATTCAAAACTCCCCCACGGACGCAGCACCACAGTCTTAAGAAACTACCCCCCCCCCCTCCCTTACATCACAAAAAAGCTTTGCATGACTATTTTATACCATGTCATAGAAAATACGTAGCCCTATACAATCTGAAACTGTGTTGGATGGTGTCTCCTCCACCTGGTCGGAAGTTCCATCTGGTGTCCCACAGGGCTCCATTTTGGGGCCTTTATTTTTTGTTGTTTTTATAAGCGACTTGCCAGATGTCGTTCTCCCTGGAAATACTATTGCGCTTTTTGCGGATGACTGTAAAATTTCAAGAATCATTGATGATGCTAGTGATCAACTCTGTTTTCAACAGGACCTGGATAATCTCCATCAGTGGAGTATTCGCAACGCTTTGGACTTTAATGTCAAAAAGTGCAAAATTATGAGAATAACAAAGAAACAGCATCCCTATGTCTCTAATTATTCCTTGGACAATTCCATTTTGGACGAAGTTAAAGAATTCAAAGACTTGGAAGTAACAACTACTGATAATTTTATTTGGAACTCGCACATTGATATTATTGTTTCCAAAGCAAACAGAATGCTAGGGCTAATTAAAAGGTCATGTAGAGGTCTGGATGACGCTAAGACACTGAGAACTCTCTACTGCGCATTGGTTCGATCAAATGTTGAATACTGTTCTGTGGTATGGTCACCCTACACCAAAAAGAACATAGAAAAGCTTGAAAGAGTACAAAGAAGAGCAACCAAGTTCATTTTAAAGACTGAGGACAATTATGAGACTCGCTTAAAGAAGCTAAATTTGATGTCACTAGAAAATAGGAGATTCATAGCTGATGTTACATTTTTATACAAAGCTCTAAATGGAATAAGTAATATTAATGTTGATTCTTATGTTGATTTTTATTCTGATGCTGATCATTATTCATTTAGGAAATATGATTATTTATCTCTTAAAAAGAAATACACAAGAACAAATCTCCTCAAATTTAGTTTTTTTCATAGGATAGTTGACGCCTGGAATCTTTTGCCTTACGATACTCGTAAAGCAGCAAGTGTAAATATTTTTAAGAAGGGAGTTAAGAAGTATTTGTTGGATAATATGTCAAATTAGTTATTTATAGACCCTCTTATTAATTAATTTATAGCTTTTGATATATTTATCCCACTTGATCTCTATGTAATGGCTGATTGATTTTTGATTTTTATCTTATTTTAACGAAATGATCTATTATTTTAATCCTGCAAGTTGTAATAGTATAAAATCATTGGTGATCTGTTTGTTATGGGGTCCTGGACTCCTTTACGGATTATCCATATGGCTATTTTTACTATTCTTTTAGTATGTACTATCTCTGATGCCATTAAATTGTAATAAAATAAAAAAAAAATAATCAAGGCAGTGCATGATGGGAAAGCTCGGTTTACGTTTACTTACGAATATGCAACAGATTTTCTGCATTCTGATTGGCTGTATTTTCTAAGGCATGGTATACATCGTGTTATGTCATTGTTTGTCATGTTCAGTCAAACAATGTCATGTGTGTCATTGTATGTCAAGCCACGCCATGTCAGACATGCCAAGTTTTGTTATATCGTCACAAATGAAACATTTATCAACTTATTTGATGAGGAAAAATAGTTTCCGTACAGAGATTTAGACGTCCTAGTTCGCTCCTGGGACCCGTTTCCCGAAAGACCCGGTAACTTAACGGGCCCGAAATCAGATTTTGAAATCAAAATCTCAAGAACTCTAATAAAGTCCATTTTGTTTCTTTAGTTAATAACTTTACTGTATAATATTCAAAGCTTTTGAAACTCCCATCTGGAATGGAAAACAAAACAGCTTAACGGGCCCGGTAATTACCGGGAGCTTCGAGAAACGGGCCCCTGATCTCTTTACGGATATGGCGGATGGTCAGCTTACCTTCAGCTGAAATATTTGTTTTCACTTCTTGCTGACTCAGAAACTAGTTTTTTTTGTTTCCAACCCTGCTTAACCACAACTGTTCGATTTTCCCGGCAAAAGAACGCGCATTCAGCTACGTATGCTAAGTAAACCGTATTCTGTTAATCCCGTTCGTTCAGAAAATTCCCTCTTCGGAATTACATCGGAATAATCCGGGTGTCATTAAAACGCTGGGCCAGGGCCGGGGCCGGGGCCGGGGCCGAGGCTGGGGTCTGGGTTAGTGTTAGTGTTAGGGCTAGGGTTACCGCATTTCACCTGATGAAGGCAGTATTGCCGAAACGTCGGAATTTTTTCGGTTTCTGACTATACAGCATTTAAATACCCCTTTTAAGATACCTAATAATGAGACGCTGACCCTAACCCTAACCCCCGAACACGGTCCAGGCCGCGGCCCCGCCTTTTACTTACACCCGAATAATCTTACGGCATCTGTGAATAAACTGAATGTTTTGGGGCAATTAAAGAGCGGTTAGCAAATAATTTATTTCAGATCGTTCAAGCAGTGTGGTCCTCAATCTTATTTGTTTGTTTATCTTTTTTTTAGGTTGAACAATAGCTGATTTATTCTTCCTCCGCAAGTGTTATACGCTAAGCGGCAACAACCAGGATAATCGGTGTATTTAAATATTGTTTTGATAGAAAGGGGGAATTCAGAGTTAAAACTACCAGAGTAAAGGCGTTATGTTTCAATATATTCACATTCAAATGTTATTTCAAAAATGAAATTAAGTAAACTATATTTTTCTTTGTGTTAAAAGACGACATCATGCAAGTAGATAGAAAAAGTTCACAGAAAGAGTTCAAAGTTAAGACGGTTTTAAGTGGCATTGTCGCGCTAAAGTACCATCACTTTAAAAAGCTTAAAACTGCCAATGCATTAGTGGAAACCTTAAAATGATGGTCTAGTTTTCCTTCCCATGATTGTAGTATTGCATTGACACAATAAACTCCAGTATGCGATCAAAGATGACAAGGATGGAAATAGGTTGAAATTTGAAGAAAACTTGCCGGTTTTTTCAAGATTTCAGCCTATGCATTGAAAAATCACCAAAAAAAAATTGTTATAGATGGCTCTTCCTACTAAAATTTCATTGGAATTCATCTTGTTGATTCTGTAGAAGCACTTTTTTTTTTGCACGATAACAGGCAAAAGGCAATAATTTTGGCAGCAGAAATCCCGATGACAGTGCTCCTTTAAACTGAGCAGGGATACCTGGAGCTGTTACCGCATAATCATTCACAAGTGACCAATTAAAGGGGAGGTTGCAGAGAGGGAGGGGGGAGGGGGCGAAATGTGATCGTCCTACTTTACTTACGGGTTCAAATGTGTGATTTGATAAAGCTATAATTGAACTGCTGTTGGCGGTTTTCTCAGTCGTACCTTGAATGCTAAATGAATTTGGGCCTTGCTGGCAAGCCGTGATGCTAGTAGGCTAAGCGTTTTTTGAAAAATTTCCAATACCCCTACTTTTATGAAACACTTGCCCAACCCCCTTCCCTGCCCCCTCTCCCCCCTCTCTACTCCCAACCCTATCACCCCAGGAAAAACAGGGGCCGTATTTACAGATCTTGGGTTTTCGTCTTTGAGCTGGCTCTGCATTTCACTTAAGTTGTTCAGCTCCCGCCGGGTCTTGGGACGCTTTCTGTTTGGTTGTCTGTCTCCAGAAGTATCATATCAAAACAAATTGTGTTTTCAGTTCAGTAAAGGACCATTTTTAATGTTGTCAAGCGATATCTTGAAAAGCCAGAAATAGCTTTCGGCACAAAACGATACTGGCATTGTAAGTATAGGAAATCATGATTCCGAGTGCAATTTGTGGTCTTTGAAAAAATTTACAAGTGCTTATTTATTCCAAATTGCACGAGAAAAATCATGTGATTACTTATTAATAATACACTTGAAAAAATAGACCACTTATAAAGCCTCAGCCCATACATTGACTACTGAGGTACGCAGAAGGCAATTGCCCTCGATCTTCCGAAACTTGGAGAAGCCTCGAAAATATCCGGAGATCACCGGAAGTGTTCGGGTAATCTTCGGAAATCTTCGGGAATTTTCGGATGATCGTCGGAAATCGTCGGAAGCATTCGGGTGATCTTCGGAAGTGTTCAGCGATCTTCGGAAATCTTCGGAAGGTTTCGCACGATATTCGGCGGTCTTCGAGATACATCGGTTGGTCTTCGGAAGTCTTCGAGTCTTCGTTTTAACTTCGGAAATCTTCGTTGTAATTTGTACTCGTGTTACACTTTTTTGCACTGGTGTTACATTTTTTGCACTTTGTTACACTTGAACTGCACTACTCTCAGCCAATCACAATCGAATAATTTTTTCAAGCGTATTATTAAAGCGGTAACAGTAGTGGAAGAGTTTATTTAGCACTAGGTTGTTATTTGTGCTAAAATATTCGCCTTGGAGGGGAGACACCGCACAGGTTAGTCATCGCTTGAGTGAAATGATTTACCAATCTTAGATATTTTACAAATGTCAATCTGCATATTTGAACAGGCATTTTACTGATCGACTCCTTCTTTTAAGAGGCTAAAGGAGCTGTAAAGTATATTTGCACTAATTTTGCCTGCGACTTCGAATTGGTATGAAAATTTGTTGCACCGGTGTTTCGTAGGATAATTGACCGGAATAAATATGCATTTTAAAGTAGACTAGGAAAGAAATCTGGAATCCAAAAACCTTTAATGGCCGTCTTCAGTCAGGCTGATTAGTTTTAGGAGTCGAGCCAATATGGGATGTTTGGAAACATCCACGGACCGTCCTGATGTCAAGTGTGAATCGGTTTTGATATCAGAATTCGTGACGTGAATTGTGATCCCACAAGTATCACACGCATTCGATCTTCCCTAAGTGGGAGAGAGTTTGAATCAGAACTTGAAACATGGAATAAATAACGTTCGTTTCGTCATCTTTCGAGATATGAGGTTTAAATTAAAGAAAATTACATGCCAGAAACACCTTTCATTATAATGAATGTAAGTGTTAGTTTCAAGGCCATTTTGAGTAGCGTACGCAAACCTGCATGCTTTGGAAAGCAGCCAGCGAATTTTGATTGCATCAGTTTTCATGTAGGATAGATGGTCTAGTTTTTTGTAAAGTTTCACGGTTCATTGGATTATTTCTCACCGTGCGCGGGGCTTAGTCCTTGGACCTAAATTTTCGCGCTTTTCATCGTCCCGTGACCGCACCTAGGCCGCAATTTCAATTTCTTGCAATTTTCCCCTAAAATAAAATACCTCGAAACTTAAAAATACGATTTCCGAAAATAATTTATCCACGGGTATCTTCAGACGAAATATCAGAAATTTGACCAAGTGGTCGGTGAAATGCGGTTCTCGATCCTTAAAGGCAGCCGCTCTTAATTTCCTGTCAAAAGATGCCGGAAGGTAAATGGGGATTTCTTTTAATCTTAATTAAAACATATCTGACATTATTAACCGGAGATCAGACCGCTCTAGATTAATTTCGTTTTGTTCGTCACTAAAACCGTTTTTTTGTTTTTGTTTCAGGATACAGAGGAAATTTTTTCCCTTACAGTTTATCGCTGAAATAAATTAAACGATCCTTTGTACCACGAAAGAGATTATCGTACATGTTGGGAGCGTTCTGTGTCAAATTAATCCAACAATAAAACATTTCCGAGACCTTTTACCAAGATAAAAAGTACTTATACCATCTAAATTTTTGATCAGCCGAGTTTTTCAGAAATTTCCTCTTTCTGTAGGTGTAACTAAAGATTCGCTTATGGAAGTGTTGGGGGATTACGCTCTTTCTGTTCTGTCAATGCTTTATTGAAAAATTTATCAATAAAACGACTGAGGGTAAAAAGAAATTGTAAACTGACGACATCAACAGGGACATAAAATCGTCGAGGAGTAGATACGAATCTAAGTCTTCTTTTCGTATCCGTTACTTTCGCATCGACATGGAAATAGGTGAATCTCTCAACTCGTCTACGAACTCCAGTTCGGAGCTCTATATTTGCGCTCATTCACCAAATTTAAGGTGGGATGAGAAAAGCGTTATCTCTTCCTGGATTTTAGTCGCCGTTGTATTTATTGTGTCTCCTCTTGCTACGATTTTAAACGTATTAGTGGTCATAGCTGTAAAACAAAAGGAGAAATTACAAACCCGTTCTAACGCTCTGTTGTCAAGCATGGCCGTGGCGGATCTTTTAATGGGAGCTGTGTCGATGCCGTTATTCGCAACCGTCCAAATTCTTCGAATCAAACAGGCTTCCTTTGAGGTTATTTGTAAGCTCGATTTAGTTTATATACACTTAACATCGATCTTTACCTTTTCGTCTATATACCACGTAACTTTCATCGCCTGGGAAAGATACGTCGCAGTGCGAAAGTGGATAGACTACAAGGTTATCGTCTCAGAACACCGTATAAGGAACCTTAGGATAACAGCTTGGCTCTTCGCGATGATTCCTTTTGTTATAATGATGGCGATCGGAGTGGATAACGACACCGCGGATAAATGCTACATTGCAACAGCCGTTTGGATGACACTTTGTCTAATAACTATCGTACTTTTCTATTTTATAGTTTACCTCGGACTAAGGAGTCACAGAAACAAAATCGACCAAGGCATTGGCATAACGAGAGCAAAACTCGAGTCCAAAGTTGCTAAGACAACTAGCTTGGTTACTGCTGCCCTGTTTTTGTCATTTGTCCCTGGTGTTATTCTTGGAGTCGTTATCAAGCTTTTCCCAAACCTTCGTAAGAAATCACTTTTTAGGGTGACGGCCTTACTCATGATGTTAAACTCACTCTTGAATCCTTTGATTTACTTTTACACAAACCGTCGATTTAGGAGTGCCATATTAGAGCTTTTAAAAATAAGAAAACCTCGAGAACCGCAACCTTTATCGCGACCTCTAAGAAGGAAAAAAGTTTTCGCTTCTTCGAAATTTGTCGATCGACCGGCTGAGGAGCTCAAGAAACGTGATCGCTTGACAAGATCAGCATCTTTCGACACAGTCTTCGGCTTAGATTTTCTTCGTCCATTACCTTGTGAGTTCAATTTGAAAAAGTCTATTCAAGTTCCACCTCGCTCAAAACGCAGAAGCTCATATGTTATTTCAGGGCGGAATCAACCATCGTCCTACCGGATTACAGCTGCAAGGGGTGAACATTGGATGAGCAAAAATGACTACAAATACCGCGGCACTGACGTGGAGGAGCTCGAAATCCAGAATAAACATTCTTATTTCGCGAGACCAGCATTCACAGACCAAGCCATTAATTTAGATCGTGGTCATCGAGGATCTCGTGGGATAACGAGGATGAGTTCCTTGTCGGGGAGAAGATCCATGCCATCTCATGAAAACATTGGTAGTTCTTGGCACAGTTCAAGTAAGCGGAAAGAACGCCTGCCTGTACGGGAAAGAGCAACAATTTATTCTGAAAGCAGTACACGTGGAACGAGGTCAATAGACCACAAAATCGTAGGGGTGAAAACCAAAAATAAACGTTGTTGCTTGACAGCGTCTTACTATCCAGCTGTGGTTCAAGGGCGTGGTCATGGAAGACCTCGTGAAATAACAAGGACGAAAACCTTGTGAGTGAAAATATAAATGCCATCTTATGCAAACATTGCAGGCAGTTCTTGGTACAAGACGCTTGCCCATCGTGAAAAGAGGTGCAACAATCTATTCCGAAAGCAGTCGACGTGGAACGAAGTCAAAAGACCACAAAGTCTCAGAGATGAAAAAAGAAAATAAACGCACTGGTTTGGCAAGATCAGGGCCCTGTTTCTCGAAAGTCCCGAAAACTTTTCGGACCCAAAAAGCCATTGCTACAACTGCGATCTGCTTATTCTTAGAAGGTGGTCTGTTTTTTCCAACTATGATTTCACAATATTAGGCAGCACTAATTTGGCACCCGAAATAAGTCCGAAAAGTTTCAAGGAGTTTCGAGAGTTAAAGGGGCTGTTGTCGCGCTATTTTAGCATCTTTTCAAAGCTCAAAATATATCTTGCCGTAGATTGAGATCCAAAAATAATGGTCTAGTTTTGTTATTTAAGTCTATTATGACACTAAAACTGTTTCCTGTCCTCTGTTGCCACCAATGCTGCAAGGATGGAAATAGGTTGAAACTTGAAAAGGTTGGGCCAACTTTTTCAAGTTTTGATGCTATGTCGACAAAAAACATCAAACACCTTATTATGGATTGCTCTCTTTGATAAAATTAATTTGATATCCACCTCATAGTTTATCAGGAACATTGCTTGTGTAAATAAAAGCTCCAAGTAACGGTTTTTGGAAAGAACTGACCCAAAATAACAAAATCGTCGTGACGTAGTCCCTTTAAACGCACGCCAGCATCCAACAATCCCGGCAGCCGTGGTTTTACGTAGTAATTGAGGACTACGTCAGGTTGAAGACCATAATAATGACCTCCGATGCTGTCCATTGAAAGCAAAGCGACTCCAGCAATCTAGTGGGAAATTCAGAGGTGATCAACTTTACGCAGATGACGTTCACTGAGATTACACCATTTCACGGCCAAATCGCGGGATAATGTTAGTAATGACATTAAAATTAGGGCCGAAAAAGGCGCCTCAGAAGAAGACGAAGAAGTTCAGTTCTCTCTAAAATCACGCCCAGTTGAAGGCGTTTGTTCTTCTAGCCTGTATGGAGTGTTTTCACTCACGTGACTATCAGCCATATTGGTTTACTGAAACAAAAGCTTTTTACATAAAAATTGAATGCAATTCCCAGAGGTTTAGTTTGGGACACCAACATGGCCACCGATTCTTTGTTTTGGGACACCAACATGGACGCCGTGACGTCATGTGAAAATTGCGTTCGTTTCGGCCGATCGCCCAGGAAAGCCCATAAATCATCCCAGTGCTGTTAAGGCTGGTTTTCACTAGCGCATAAGCACAAGCATAAACATAAGCACAAGCGCTCGCATAAAATCATAAGAAGAACGAGTCCACTTATTTGTCTCATGCTGTTTCCACGAGTAAATGAAATAAATAAATAGTTTATTCAAACCTATTGAAGTCTTAGCAACTGAATTACAGGTTCAGTGCGCTAGACTTCAATACACTACACATAGCAATAATAATTTATCTGGGCTTAAACTTGATTGTTACAAATTTCCTAAATCTATCAGTCCTGGCGGGGAGAAGACGATGCTGACTACCAGATCTAAGCGAGTAATGAGCAAATATATCTATTAATCTGCTGCTTATTAGGGGTACAAGGGATGATCTGGTACAATGTTCGCGATGAAGCGAGTGCACAATAAGTTGCTTCTCACGGCAAGAGTAGAAAGGCCTGCGCTAGCACTGAAGTGCTACTTCATAACGAACACCAGGCCAGATTATAGACAACACCCTATGCTGGACATTTTCCAGGGCTGCAGACAGGTACTGTGGAAGCCCTGCATACACCACAGCGGCATATTCAGTGACAGATCTTATCAGACTACAATAGATGGTAATTATATCTGAAGGTGGGGCACCACATTTTTTAAGCTGTCTAAGGGCATATAATCTCTTGCTGGCCCTCTTCACTACATAGTCACAGTGCGCAACCCAGGTAAGATCTTCAAACACGAAAACACCGAGCAATTTAAAAGATGATACTTGCTCGATCTGAGATCCACCCACCACGATGGGACGCGGCACACAACTATTGTATACAGGCATCAAGAGTTTCAGTTTCCTTTGTGCAACGTAGTGCATTATGGGACATGACCACCAAGTCTTGAATGGCAGTCATATCCTTGTCTCCTTTTGGTGAATATTTGTATTGTTTGGCAGTTAGTTCCAATATTCGCGTAAAAGGGAGACAAAATGAAAAGGGAAAATAATCTGATATGACTGCCATTCGAGAGCTGGTGCTCACTTTCTGTTCCACAATGTGCTGCGTCCCACAAAGGAAATTAGGGACCTTTAGATTTGAGTACGAGTACGAGATCAAGTACGAGTACGAATTTTTAATTTCAAACCCGTCACCTCCTCTGAACCCTCACTCTTCCTTGTTACTTACCAGGAGATCCTGAGATTGTAGAAACAAGATTTGTGTCGCTAGTGATCATCTAAAGCACGCGAACAGGATTTGAAAAGTCGTACTCTTATTCGATCTCGTACTCAAATCCCAGTAAAGGTCCCTATTGAAACTCTTGATGCCTGTATTGAAGAAAGCCAAGAGTCATGGTCTTGCATTTGCGCGGGTTGACCTTCATGTCGTTATTTACAGCGAAAGAATGGATGTCATCTACGATATGATTTAACTGAGATGGAGAGTTCCGCGGAACAATCTCCATCACAGTCAAATCTTCAACGTATTTCGCACGTGGGCACCAGGATGTTACGAGGTCATTTACCATGACCGCGAGGATGACCGGGCCTCTCGATAACGGGCCTCTCGGTAACGGGCTCGACATAAGCATAAGTACAAGGAAAGCGAAACTGTTCGCTTTTCTTGTGCTTATTCTTACGTCGAGCGCGTTACTGGTGAAATAAGACGGTTCATTCTTCTTATGTTTCTGCTTATGCTTATGCCGCTGCTGTTTTCATTTGCACTTTTGCTTATGCGCTTGTGAAAACCAGCCTTAACGATAACCTGACCCAAATATATGAACGTGCACTTGTGCCAAGCGAAGATTACCTCAGCTCTCTCGAGAAGAGAAAACTGAGCTTGAATTGAGAGCTTTGGAAACAAATACATGTAATGTCCAAGGACGGATATCCGCGCGTTTTTATAGCTTTGTGGGATGTTACTGACGACTTTCATCGAAGTTTGTTCGCTCGTTAGGTGTTAAAAAATAGTCTCGTATTGCTGGAATTGTCTTAATTCCATACAAGTTCAATTCACCACTTTCACATTTCTCATAATTGTGCATAAACATTGTTTTCAATTCCTCGATCTGTGGAAGTGAATACAAACTACCCAAAGTGCATTGCGTACTCCGACATATTTTTTACTGGGGACATCGCTTGTTATCTGCAAACCATCAAATGTTATTGACTAATGCAAGTGATCAAATACTGAGAATACTGTTCGTAATAGTTTGGAAACGTGTGTTTAATAGCGATAAAAACATTATTTACAATGATAATAAGTTAACGCCTTCTTCAACCTATCAATAAATACTTTTCAACTTCACAAAAAACGCAGTCAGTGGGTTTACGTCTTCCTATTAGGTCTTCAAGTAACAACGCAGACGACTGCGTGACTACGGTAACGTTTGCCTATGTCATGCAAACTTCTGTATTTACTGACCAAAATGATTACTCCTTTCTATTTAAACTAAATTAATAGTTAATTCAATTAAATACGTGTATGTTAAACAATATATTTCTCTAAAATAATAAAGATAGAATTTCCGAAGTTGTTATTCACAAGAACTTAAGAATAATTGTACTAATAATTATTGTTGATGTCAACAATTTCACAAAGCGTGGAAACCAGAGGTATTCTTTTACACGCTTTCGCGAAGAGGTGCAACGCGAGGACAAAAAAAACTGGTATTAATAACCAAAAAGTATTAAGGGAAAAAGTAAAAAAAAAAAAAAAAAAAGAAAAAAAATTAAACAAACAAACGAACAATTTAAATTCTAAATCAAGGCCTCGCTCAGCCCTTAGCGAACGCGTAACAAAAACCTCTGGCGCAGACTGCAAGCAACTGGAACGGATTGGAACGAACGCGATATGCGAGCAACGAAGCCGCAAGCCGGTAGTTTCGTGGGCGCCAGTGACACTCGTAACAGGCGCCCACGAAACTACCGGCTCGCGGATTCCCCGCTCGTATATCACGTTCGTTCCACAGATTTTAGAGCCAAAGAGAGACTGCTCACAGTCCATCTCTGGTGTTGAGTATGAGTTTTACAAACAAATTTCACAGTATCAAGACACATGATTAGGGGTTAAAAATAGCAAACAGTAGAAACACAGTCTGCATAGAGCGACTCAACATGTAGTTGATCATTAAACGTTTTACCCTCGCCACGTTGCTTTGGTGGAGAAAGCTAAATAGTTAAAAGAATAACTGAAAAGAACGCTAAATAAATAATACAACATTTGCAGATTCTGTACGAGCCCTGCTTACAGTAATTAAACTAGAATGATTTACCTATAAATGAGCACTTTAGGCTCAAAACGACTCCTACATTTTCAGGTTAAAAACGCGCTCCGAGGTCACTATTTTTAGCATCTCTTTACGGCGCATGGATCTTGAAAATTCAGAATCCGAAAATTTGACCTCTCCAACTCTCTGATGAAGGTTTTGGGATCCTGTTTTCTCTCAACTTGCTTCCAGGTTCAATCACCACAGTATTAAATGACTGGCAATTTTCAGATTACTACCGTACGTAGAGGAGCACAATAGGCCATTTCCGAGTTCATGTCTGCCTCCTCTTCAAAGCGAGTCTAAGTGCGAAGTTTTTGTGATGGTAATTAGTTCTAATTTACATATGAATGAAAACTAATTTTCATAACAAAAACTTCGCACTTAGACTCGCTTTGAAGAGGAGGCAGACATGAACTCGGAAATGGCCTATTCATTTTTTGTGACTCTACAAATGCTTCACACAACATTTTGGATCTTACATTCTGTGATTTTCAGTACGATGTAGATCCATTTAAACAGTTAACGATCGACATGTACCCCAAATTTACAGACAGAAAATAAATCTTGAGCAAACGTTTCAACCGATAATTATTGCAAATTTAGAAGGACTCGGTGGCGCTGGATAAATAATGAATTAAAAGTACCAGTTAATAAAATGCGTCTGTCTTTTGGCATACAGTAATAATTACTGTATCTTCTGAGAATTGAAACTAAACAGAATACTTCTTAAAACTGACATGAATTATGTGTAAAAAATCCGTACAGTAACTAACATTTCTTGGCCGACCAGAATTAAAAGATGCTTCTATGCAATCACAATCCACAATCCCAATAAAGACTGTAGGTGGCATGTAATATTACTTCTCTTGCCAAAATCACTAAAACATACATTGTACTCTGTACGACTGACAACCATGAAGAAAATGATTGCTTGAGCTAAAATGTCTCACCTCTTCATCGTGTCTTTCAGGCCCGTAGCAAGGGTAAAATAACTAAGGGGAGGGGGGGGGGTGGCGGCGGCCTGGTAAGACGACAACGGTAAGGGGAACATCAAACCAGTTGGTTTAATAAGCAAAACGTTAACTCTGCACATGCATCACACTTTTTGATACATTTATCCATAATTTAACGTTTCATGGGGGACAAAAACACCCGGCTACGAATTTTTCGTTTTGTTCTTAAACTTGAAACCGTTCCTTATAATTTGACTGCGGGAGAATTTACTAACAATTTAGCGAGTTGGGAGAAAAACGATGAAGTTTTGAAACAACGCAAATTCAATTTATACATGGTGTTATCGCTACCCTCACCGCCGTGGTATCTTTCGGTATATTTTGATAAAATTATTTTTTAACTTCCAGAAATTCTGGGGGCCCCTGCCCACCCCCCCCCTGCTACAGGCCTGCTGAAACATTGAGACACTTTTGAGTTCTTTAAGAAGATCAGAGCGGTGGGAAATTAATTATGGTTGCTAAAGTTTGGGGGAAAAGGATTAATACATTAAGTACTAACAGTTAATAGCCCAACCATCGAGTGGAACTCTTTTCTGTTGTCTGTTATGATCTTAGACCCTAATATCGGAGTGAATATTCTCCACACTGGTCTCCATACATTTTATATGGCGATGAAGAGGAGAATTTGTTAAACAATCAACACCTTCATTACTTGTTGTTCACTTCCTTTTTTCTCGGAACCTTTACGATTGATTGAGCAGTGTTACTATTATAATTGGTCACTCTTAGGGGGTTAAGGGTTATAGTCTGTGTGGCTAACATCTTGAGTTGTAGCCTGCATCACTGGCGTATACTTAGTCCAGTTAGTAGAGAGATTAAGCATGACGTTTACGCCAAACGGCAAACGTCGGAGTGCAATTAGGATTTTGCCAAAAATGTAAGAACCCTGCTTGATATTAGCACATTTGTGTCTTGTTAGCTCCAGAAATCAAGCAACTTCTCAAAGGAACGAGACAAGTTAAAATGAGAGAATTTTCACGCTTTCATGATGAGCAGGGGCTGCCGTTTGCCGTTGGCCGTAAACGTCATGCTTAATCTCTCTTGTAACGTCTGCGAAGCAGCGCCAAATTCCTTGTTCTCATGTCCTGTGTACCAGAATTTGAGTACACTCTATGATTGGCCCGCCAACAAAAGGCTATTGTTGACAGGCCAGTCATAGCGTGTACTCAAGTTCTGGTACTTGGCGCTGCTTCGCAGACGTTACTAACCGGGGTTAGTTTACGTCTACGACGAAGGCTACTTGAGTTGTGGCTATAAAATTATCATTAGAGGCTACCAAACCGAAATTTCCTTCCGTAGTTATTGCTAAAATTTGAATTTATTATATAATTTACTAGGTAGTTTAATGCCTACGCATAACTTTTGAGTTTGTGATTTGAACTTTGATCCAAAAGTATGAGCACACGTTACTGAGTGTATATTTCTTGTACCCGACAGTCCATAAGGTAAGGATTGTGTATGAAATCCAAAAGCGCAATCATTCAAAAGTGATCTTTACTGCGGCACCTTTCAAAATATGTGTGCTCTGAAAAAAGTTCTTTCATTGTACTACATACAGTGTGGAGTGTTGGATCTGAAGGTAAAATCTTAAGGGATAGACCTTCTAAGCAGCATGGTTCTGGGAAGCTTTTAGGTACATTGTACGAATTGTCTTCGTATTTGTTTGGTTTCTTGGGTCTGGAATACAGAGCTTCTAACTTACATGTTCGCTTCTTTCTGCTCACTTGTCTTAGCTTGTTGTTTCAACTCTGGATAATAATTCTTGTATCTCAGATGCCAAGCTATGCTGGTGCAGGCGCTAACTGTTCTAAACTGATGAATGACATTTCGAGGAATAAAGTAGATGTCATTATCTCGTAGACGGATGGTGGAATATTTTACGCCATCTCTCCTCAATTGGTTAAGTTTTGCTTCGTCCACCCAGCTTACACACTAGAATAAGAAAATACCATGGTTATTTTATGTTATTTTATGCAGGAGGCGGGATGGCCGAGTGGTTTTTGGATTTCAGTGCGGTGATTTGGGTTCAAGTCCTGCGCTGGCCACTAGCTTGTGTTGTTCTGGGTAGTCAATGGTTCCACTCCTCGGTCATCCTTGTAAATAGCCAACTGGTCTGCCTCCTCTCATATCTGAATAGCCCCACTACGGGACTGGTCAGTTAAGTATTTATTTTTAATACTTCTAATAATGATACTACTAATAATAATAGTAATAATAATAATAATACCAACAATAATATTACTATAATTATAAAATAGCCAATTTTACAGTTGTGTGCTCAGTGACAAAGCAAGTTCTGGGAAGGCAGCTGGAATAAACAATTCTTATGTACATGTACAGTGTACCTTGTTAGAGTACTAAGTTAATCACCACCAATGTGATTTACTGCTCGGTAATTTGCCTTGAAGTCACAGTCAAATTTGTAATGTTCAGTAAATCAATCAAAATCGTAAATGGTTTGAACCCAGGAGACATACATGTATAACTACTGTAAGGGAGGTACAATCGTCTGGGTGAGTGTAGTCCTGAGAGGGACTGTTTAAGGTGACATTGACTGACGTTTCGACAACCTGAGCGGATGTCCTCATCAGAGTCATAACTCAACCATCAATCATAACTCAAGTCATGATCACAGTGATAACTTAAACAGTTGCTTACTTGTTGAACTGGAGGTTCGTGGAGATCCAACTGTAATTTCTGTGCGAGGAAATTAAAGTTTTCAGCACTGAAGCATACCACATCTTTACATTCCCTGTTGGAGGATGGTCTGAAAAAAAAATGTCAACTTTAAGGTTATACTGTAGTAAATCTAGAATTTTACTATGAAATTGAGAAAACTATGAACTCTATCTAAGTATTTCAAATAAATGTCTATTGTGTTGCAGAAAAAAACCAATCAGACTGTAACACTGGCCTCTTTTGTGGATAGTGGTTTCTTCTTGTGGTTTCATTATGCGTCTGATTGGTTGAGGAACAATAAACATTCCAGAAATAATTCTTCATGTTCACTGTTCTCTGGGTTTTACAGTGAGTGAAAGATTAGTAAACTTTTAATGCCTTACTGTTCATCAACATGAACTGCTTTCAAGACACCCACAGCAGCCGTTGTTTGTCTGTCAAACCCATGTCCTACATGATCAGCATGGCAGCGAGTTCTGTCTTCAGCGAGGATTTCTCTGGGTTCTGAGACTCTTGGAAGGTACTGCAGGTTTTGGAGTTCATTGACACCAATTCTTTTGAAAGGAAAAGAAATACATGTAGCACACGCAAAATATAAAATCAATTAATGCAAGTCATTGCTATCTGCTGCAACTGTGGTGAGTTTAGTTACACTGTACAAGTACATAGATCACTAAACTGTACATTACACAACACGTACAAGTACAGGCATACATGTAGGCCTAGTGCCACATTAAGAAATTGTGGTTAAAACAAAATTAATAATGCAAATGATGATGATGAGAATGACAGACTATCATGGATTACTCAAAACACACCTTCGCTTCTTGTATGGTGACTTTGATTCGGCTGTTGGAACAACCTGTTCCCCAGGTCTCACCCACAAAATAGGACCGTCATTACTTTTGTTTCGATCACTTGAATGAAACACCGAAAAAGTTCCCCATGGCATTGTTTCCTTCAAGAACAGACACTGCTCAAGCAAGTCCAGAAATTCTGGGAAATATCCTCCGCTTTCTTCTTGCACTGTTCCGACTAAGCTGAACTGAAGTAGTGGCCCAGATCGATATGTGCCGTAAGAGTAAGTTCCTTGCACTCTTTGTAAAAACTCTGCCATTTTCAAAGTCTCGAGATCTGACTTTTTGTACAGTGAAGACACCTTGACGTCCAAATTTGGATGATGCACTCCAAAGTACTCGACAAGTTCAGGAAGATATGCAGCGGCATTGTGTACAATGCCCATGACATGTTTAGGAACACCTTCACTCTTCTCAGCGAAGACTTCTCGGAAAAAAAGTTTAACAAACTTCTGCAGCTTTTCGTCCCTTAACCCTGCAATTTCGTCAGAGTAAACGTGAAGAATAGAAGCACCACCATTGGAATCAACCTCAGTATGAATGAGGTGTGACAAGCGAGTCTTTTCTTTAGGATTTAACCTTATGGAATAATCTTCGTGGTTGAAATTCTTTTCTTCTTCATGGTTGTGATGATGATGATGGTGGTCCTTGTGTTTCTTTTTCTTTTTCTTTACATCTGTTTCTCCGTTGACTTTAGTGGTATTACTTTCATGATTGGTATCCACTGTAAAACAGCCAAGAATAACAGGACTGCATTAGTGTTGGAACAAACGTTTCACTTATAAAGGTGGTTACAAAATGTCTTCATATAATGTACCTTGTTGTTCCATAAATGTATAATAATAAATCTATGGAATGACTTGCGAGATTGCAGTGCTCGAAATTAGCGGTTGTCCAAGACGACCAAAAAGTTTACCGGGCAACCAATTTTTTGGTAAAATCAAGAGGCTGGTTGCCTGAGGAATAAACAACAGACAAACCAGCCAAATGGAGAAAATGAATTTATCATAAACGGCACAAAAACAACGCGATGGTTTTGTATTGTCAATGTCTGATGATGTGAAGTTAATAATAATTAATTTGCCTCAGCTAAGCGTTTTCCTGTGTTTTGGATATCTGTAAATCTTCCAAAACATTGCCAGGTATGAAAAGTTAAGAGACAAACCCAAAGTTTCATATCTGGTAGCGATCAAAATCAAAGATCACTCCAGACTTCCGCAAAAACCATTGGCACACACTAAGAATTATGGGATATTCAAACTTGATCGCCATGTGATTACATCTCAAACTCTGCATGGCATGTAAATAAAGGTAGGATTGCTACCGTAATTGTTCTCAAATTCTTTTCATTTTTTTGTTTTCAATTGGCAGTAGAGAATACAAGTCCTTTCTTTCACAAAGTCAAAATGTGGCATTTTTTGACAGGTGAAAAGCTGCCTCCTCAAAAGAAAGCTAAATTGAGCGAGACAGATGCTGTAGAAAGTAAAGGCAATATTTACGTATAATTAAGAACACTAAGAAGACAAAAGTGGATGTTTTTTTTTGTGTAGTACACTTAAAATGATGGGTGGGTAACCAATAATTTATCAGGGCAACCAAATTCACGGGTTTGGTTGTCCGGCTTTTGACATAGGGACAACTTGGATTTTTTTTTTAATTTCGAGCACTGAGATTGAGGTACATGTTAATATTGAACTTAAGTTTTTTTTCCTGTTTTGTTTCTTGACAAAATGTTTGTTATTCTTGGAATATGGCTTACACTCAGTTTGGTCATAGCCCCCAAAGTTTTCAAACAAGCCAAAGCTTAAGCTACATACATGTAAGAATTTGGCAAATCCTTAGCTACAGGTGAACATTTTTGTTTTTCAAGTGCAGACACAAGAAATTCTCTTTGATTGAGAAAGGACACCTGACATCAAAGAAATTAAACACAACAACAATTGACAGGAAATCATGTCATCATATCTTTGAACATGACTATGGTAGGTAACAAGCAGATGCTCTTTCTGATCAAAGAGGGGTTCCCTTCAAAGGGTTCCATGTTAGTGAGATTGCAATAGCCAATTTTGTATGCAGTAGCTATTCAACATGTATCTAAGGCCCGCGTCAAACGCTCTATTTCACATGAACTGTACTAAACTCAGTCACTAAGTACAGCGTTTGACCCAGTTAAATTTGACTGATTTCATTTGGATCAGCTGAGGCACTCTTCATGGCCAGCCAGGCGAGAAGAACAGCGAACATAATTTATTGGTCAAATGCTGATCTTCACATGAGGTGAACCAAATGCATAGTCATGTTAATGTACATGTGTATCAATGTAAAACTAAGCCTCAATCAGTTTATTTCTACTGTATGATCCAGTTAAGTTTGACTGAATTAAGTTTGACGTTTGACTCAACAGGCAAACTTAAATCATTGGCTGACCTAAACTGTAATCAAGTTTGGTTCATGTGATGTTTGACATTTGACCTGGGCCTACGGGTTAAAATTTGTTTAACACAAGTTCAGTGTGAAATTGTAACACAGTGGTCTCAGGTTGTTTCAAGGGATGCCTGGATTCACAGCATTAATTCTATACATATAGAAACTTTTTAAAATTAGAGAAGGCCCAGAACAATTCAGTAAATAACTGTACCCCCCTACCCTGCTCCCCTTCCCCCCCAAAAAATAAAGATAAATAAAAAACGTGCTGAATTAAGTTAATACCTGAGTTCCTCTTGATTTTCAGCTTTAAGTCGTTATGAGAGATTATCTCTGGGGCAGCTGGAGTGAATTCAGACTTTCCTGTACATAAAATAACATCAAACAAACAACTGCTAAACTGACAAAACCAGTAATACAATGTAGTTCAATATGAAAATTAAGTAATTATTATAAATTATAATGTAAATAATTTAAATGTTGTGTGGAAACATGTCTTGCACGTTATTTGCAAGACACGTTTTGGATACTCAGTATCCACCTTCAGTTGAAGGATGTTTAAAAGTTGATGACTTCATATAAAGTTGAGATGTACATTTTTGCGTAAATGTCAAAGTTTCTTCCATTGTAACTCACACTTTTGGACTCTGATAACTCCAAGATGCTGTTGTTTACTTTTGTCAATACTTGCGCTGTTGTTTTCGTGTGGTTGTACTATCTGTCTTGTCAGATACATAAAAAAATATGCCCTTTGAGAGCCATTCGCTACGATTCCTTGCTTCTCAGTTTTACAGTCCATTTTTCAGGTCAGTCAAACTTTAATTAACTTACAGGCTTTGTCAACAATGAAGGCGATACATCGATAAAACTTCTTTCTTTTTATTCTTGTTGAAACAACGATAAAATAAAGAATAAAGCTGAAACAAATTTGTTGCTTACTAAAGGGTTTAGTTGTAGAATTAAGTGATTTACAGCTATGTGATCTGATTCAATGTCTGATTACAATTTGTCACTTGTTTTTTTCTGTGATTTCATAGAGACAAACCAACAATAATGCTTTCATTTAGGGTTGTTTGGTGTAGACAGCATGTTTCTCATCCTGTAAAGCTCTCCGCTAAACCAAGAGCTTAATCGATTTTCAAAGCATATCGCTTGCATCTTCACGCATGGCAAGATGGCTGCGCGGCGCGCAGAACATATGCGCACTAACAATAGTAGGCACCGTCCTTAAAATGCGTCAAGTAAAAGTTGATAGACATCACACCAACATTAAAAATGTTACAATGTTCAGTTGCGGACTGAAAACACCATGGACATCCAATTACGATCTCCTTATGTATGTGAGTGTGCTTCTGGGAATAAAGTACATGTATGACTTGACATACATGTACAGTGCACTTCTTGGGGATGAAAAAGAAAAAATTCTAATAACTCAAATCTTAGCAAATATTCACATATCAACAGCTTTGAATTTGTAAATATAACAACACATACAGATTGCTTTTGACGTCTACATTTTTTTAAGTTACCCCACGCATGAAAGGAAGAAAAGAAAATCCAACGTACTACATTGTGCCGGGAAAGCACTTTTAAATCCTCATTAATAAATCATGATAGAATGCACGTACGAATCAATGTACTTGCTCTGAACGTAAAAACACGTAAAATGCCTAATATTTTAGAATACTTTTTCCATACAATGCCTCGAAGCTCGACTTGAAGGGACAGCGATTGATGCATGACACGAAGAAGGTCTTCCTGTTTTTTATAGTTGATGCACTAGTAAATAAACACGTGTAACTTTAATTTGCTTAAAATCAAACTTGTAATTGCACAACCGATGCCTTACAGCAAATGCTACCCACTCTTTCAAACCCTGAAATCGCAGTCCTTGCGAAATAAACTCTCGAATAGCGCCCACGTTTGAATTTGATCAGATGAACTCAGATAAATTGCCAACGTTTGCATCCTCGATAATTAAGCCAGAGGAACAAACTTTTCGGAATTTATCGCATTTAACTTAATAGGTACCTACGAATTCTTCACTTTTCATGTCTGGAACACCGAGATGCAGTTACAGAAAGAAAAGTGAACGCGCAGTAATCAATAGTCGTAAAAACAAACAGTCCAGCTGAACGTTCAAGCTACATGCACCGCAAAGCTGGAGCTGTTTGAATTGATCTGTTCTTGGATGAGCCAAAACAGGATAAAAAGAACTCTTACCTTCTTTCTTAATCTTCTTCAAGGTTGTCTTCAAGCTGTTGGGTGTTTTGGTCGGCGAAGGTGAGCGAGATGGAGACGAAATCGACGTGATGTTCCAACTCTCCTCCGTGGAGCTCACACGACGAACTTTTCCTCCATGATTTTCGAGAATCAACCGAGGTTTCGTCCCTCCTTCGAGACTGATCTTCCTTTTTTTCTTGACATGTTCATCTTTCAGTAGGACTACACTCGGTTCTTTCTTTAACAAAGGGGATTTACCGGGAAACGTATCGCGACCGTTGAGGTTTATTTCCTTGGTCGCCATCTTGGAATTGACTAAACAATGACGTCACACGTGTAGCTCCCACTTCCAATTTTTGGCGCGTTTCACCTCCGGTGACAACTAGAAGTAATTATAAGGCGTGTGTCGGGAGAAAAACAAAATTCTTCCAGGAATCTGGAAATTTTGCCTGGAATCAGAAGATTGGGGAATTTTTCTGGGAGATAAGACATAGTTCTGGGACATTGCAGAGAAAAAAAAAAGATCGAAGTTTAACGTTTTGCGAGAATGCCACCGAAAAACTTGAGAGGATTTAGAGTTGTTTGTTGGCTTTGAATGTCGAACGTTTAAACGGTTTGGCAACATCGAAACATGTCTTTTACAATTAAGAATGTCGTAATCTTCTTAAAAATCACGATTTGCTTTCTGCTGTCTCGACCTTTTGGTTTGCTAATTCCTGTACTTTAACTTTGAAACGTTTAAACCGGCTTAGTGAATGAGCGCACTTTTTAAGATAAAAACAAAGCAATTATCCCACACTTCACGGTAAATTCGTCTGTAAATTTTAGTCTCATTCATTATCTCAAATATTTACAGGGGACTGAGATAGCCAGAATTTTTCCAGAGGTACACATAGTTTTCCAAATCCTTCTCTTTTGAACAATTCAGTCCACCATGACCAATGTTTTTTCGTCCAGGTATGGAGAAACACCGTCCTTTTATTATAGAACCAGAGTTAGTAGAGGGAGTCCTCAGAATAAAACGATTAAAAGAAAATTGTGCTTTTTACTAAATAATTACATTTCATTAATTTGCTTTTTTCATTATTCCTTTTGTTTTTTGAATTTACTTTTATTTCAATTTTTTTTTAACTTTTTCAGATACGTTCGTGCGCCAAGGTAGCAACAACCCTGACCCCATTATTACTTAAAAAGAAATCAAGATATTTCGTGCAAAATTTTGAAGGTTTAGCAGGGGAAAAAATTGGAGTAGATGATCATGGGCTCCTAGTGGATGTATAGCTATGAGAATGCTTGAAAACACCTTCAAATGCCTTTGAAAGGTGTTACATTTTTACAAAACATAACACTCCCAGGGGTGGGGTGAGGATTTGAGTTGTCTCGGGAACGAGGCTGAGCTAAAGAGAAAATAAACATGGCGCCGGCGTTGAGTATTCCACACTCAAACCTTCCAAGTCCTTGACTAATGGGTACTTCTACAACTTATTTAGCCAATGCTGTTATCAATATAGAGATGAAGTTCTGCTTGGAAGGCTGACGATAATAATATGGCCTCTTGGAAAGCTACGACTGAAGCAAAATATGGAGTGGGTGAGCAGACCATTTCAATTCGTCTCCTCTTTCAATCGTATCGGGTCGATTTCTTGTTCCGCTTTCGATCTTTGTAATATTTTCAATTGAAGGGCAAATGACCTAACGTGTAACGGTTGTTCTTTTTTGTAGTTGTTTACAACTTTGACGGTAACGTTGCCAATGGATTACGGTTGACCATCGGGGAAACCGTGCACATTTTCGAGGAATGTTCCGGTGAGCTGAAATAATATTAGCCTCAACTATTTCCTTATTGATCCACGTTTTTAGCTTCTTCTTGGTTTATTTATTTTCTAATTTGGCATTTCTGTGCCTTTTCGTTGATTGCGGTCGATGATTTGCATAAAACGCGTGCGATTTTTGCATTATCAAAAACTTCGGTTTCGTTGTTATTCTTTTTAGTCGAGATCTCCTTCAAAATAGACAACCATTACAACTCTTAACTCATTATAAGCCTAATTGATTATTTATTTAATTTGTTTTAGTGCCGTAAATATAAACGTCGATTCTTATCATTAATAAATCGCACTTTTTAGTAATTTCTGTGCCACGATCCGTTATGAGCAGACTCCTAAATTAAACTTTTGCTTTGCTATTGAATAGGTTGGTACCGGGGTTGCACTTTGCGCAACAAATCTTTGAAGGTAAGCTCCAGCACACTGTCAAATATTTCACGTTCATTTGTGATTTATTTATTACTCAGATCACTTGACGTACACTGAGCAATTAACCCAGGACGTACAGTAACATGTCCATCAAAGTCGATCATAGAAAACGTAGCCCATAGAACACGATATTTCTCGATAATAATTATTGTCAATCGACAAGGTTAATTTGTCGATAAAAGTCGATAATTACAAGATTTTCCACTGATTATCGATTTAATCGACAAAAATGCAGACACATTTTTTAATCGGCCACAAAATTACAGAAGTGTAAACAGCTCTAAAGCTCATTGATTAGTATTGAATTTGATCAATAACGATTGATTTTTATCGACTATTGAGATTATCGACATATGACGCCCTGATTAAACTTTTCCTTTGGGTTCAAATTTATTTTCATCTATGTTCAACTCAGATCTGATAAGTTTGCTGCATACAGATCACTAAAAATTAATTTTAAGGTTACAGTTCTTTCTCCATATTTATGGAGATTTTTTTAATCAGAAAAAGGAGATAAATTTACCTTGTGAACTGGGTTAACAAATTTTTTAGCATAATGGCATGTTCATTAGTCAATTTCAATAATTATTGCGATAAAAAATAATGTGACTTCAAATGTTCCATTCTTTCACATTTAAAATCTGTACATTTTTAGTTTAAATCTGCCAGTGTTCTATCATGAATGCTGGTCTCTGATTGGCTATGCTACTCGCTAACTATTCTGTGATAGATAGTGAGTAGCGTTTGTCAACAAAATGGCAGCCGCTTCTTCATGTTTTCAGAGTGTCTGTGGGGAGAATTTAGATAATTTACTTGTTTAGTTTAGAATGACTAGTAGATTTATACTAAAACAATTAGATTATTCCCTCTCTATTTCTATGCTGATGAGGGCGCAGCCCGAATCAGCTATCACATGATAGAAATCTTGAGCTGATAATCTTATTGTTAAGAAGTCATCAGATTGAGGACCTATTTTTAGTAAACAGTTACAGGAAACATGAAAGTGAAACATTCATCAAAATGACAGGGCACAGTTCATACATGTAGTTCCAAAATATATTCATACAATGTACCCCCTCTCAGAAGCTCACTGGAAAGTGATGAGGGTCATGGGTGCCCTACTTACACTAAAGATTTTAGAGCATGAGAAGATATATGTTGATGCCAATACCGTAATTTACAAAAATTCCAGCTTTTATTTGATAGTTGCTATGTAATACAGTGAAACCCCGTTATAGACCATCCTGTTAACACGACCACCTCAACATTACGCCCACTTTTTTTTGTGGCCTGAACTGCATAAGCCTACTTATTTTCTTATTTGAAAGCCCCGTTACACATGCACGACCAAATTTTCATATTAAAAGGGGTTTCATTGCATAAAAATATATTTAATGTAATTTAATATCATATATTAAGTATCTTTGTTTAATTAATAATTTCATCAATTAATTCAATTCAATTCAATTCAATTTTATTATTCATTTTTATAATCCGTCAAATACTTTTGCTTGCTTTTGATTGGTCGATACACATCATGTGACTGAATATGCTCCAGCTAAAACTAGGAAGGGTAATAAATACAATGGCCTCCATTTGGCTTTAAAAACATGCTTGGATATTTGTCCTTGGACATCATCAGTTCCTTGTAGCTCACAGTTTTCCTCGAGCTTTGCTTGCAGAAAACTGTTTGCTCATCAGGGATGGTGGTATTTGCTGCCAATAACACTGCAGAAAAATAGCAGGTCTTAACCAAGATCAAAATTTCAATTCTCATATGTTGTCCCTTCACATTTCCTATAGAAGTGATTGGGAGAAGTTGTTAAAATATCAAGCAAATTCATCTTGTGTGATACTGTCCTAAGTTCTTGTGACCACTCTATTTTGTAAAGCATTAAAATTACAAGGAGAATTGTGATGCTGATCACTCTTTGGGTGGGTTAAATGAGAAAACCAGTGATTGTGGTTAGAGAAATTTGTAGTGGATAATATGCATTCTCCTTGACAACAACGTGGTTTCAATGGCAAAACTTGGACGCCAAACTTCTCTCAGTCCAAACTCAATAACTATGCCACCCATTTTTCACGAGTGTAAGGAAAGCAATCATCACACAGTAGTTACAAAAACATTAGGTTATCTTTTTATAAGGATGTCACTCTCAAATTAAGGCTTCATGGTGGAAATGGTCGCTCTGGAGTGGTTGGGGGGGTAGGGCAATTGTCCTTTTATTTCCCCTAGATCTGTAATTGATAAGTACTTATGAATGGATGAGTTCTTAACGTCGAATTACATGTAATTCCCTAATTTATTCCTGGTTTTTATCGTGAAGAGTTATTTTTGATGTGCAACTTCTGGTGGTGTTATTTTTTGCACATTGTATTTACTATGATCATAGTTCAAGGTATCAATTGTCAGATGTTACCTTAAACAGTGTTTGTGTGCAAATATTTTGTTTCATTACAATCCCATGTATCAACATTAAATTTGTTGAAACCTGGTGTACAATTAACATTACTGTTGCTGTCACATGAGTCACCTATACCTTGTATGTGGTTCATACAGTAAGTTCTTAATTTGTAGTGTTTATTATAAAAGTTTTACAACAGTGCATTGTCTCTAGGGTATCTTCCCCACTGCATATGTTCATATCAAAGAGTGTTCAGTGGAAAATGCAGGGTGAGTTACTTAGTTCTAGTGATCAGCTTTAATAACAAGGAAAAAATAGCTGAAATAGGAAACAAAAGAGGAAAGAATCTTGAAAAGTCGTTACATGTGATTTATTCAATAAATACTTAATTGAACACTCCCCTATAGGAGCTTTTCAGGGTCAATGAAACAAATAATACAAATGAGAACAACAGAGTTAAGAATCCCAACTGGCAGGAGGCAGACCAGTTGGCTATTTACAAGGAAGACCGAGGAGTTGAACCAGGCATTTACCCAGAACAACTCTAGCCAGTGGCCAGAGTGGGATTAGAATACAGGTCACGGCATTGAAATCCAGCACCCTAAACCACTCGGCCATCCTTCCTCCTCCCGGCCATCCTGCTTCCTCCTCCTCTTCCTGCCTTCAATAACATCACATGCAAACTCGGAAAAAAAGAATTCCAAGTTCCCCGAACAGGGGTCGCAGCTTTGACCTTCTGATTACTAGACGTTTGCAGTTGGATGCTTTACTACTGAGCTACAGGAGGTGCTTGGGTACTATTTTAGGCTGTTTATCTTGGTTTAATAATGTCCTACAAACTACTAGGATCAGAAAGTCCACAATCATGCAGAATAATAATTATTATTGCTGATGAGATTGACTTGGACAATTTCAAGAGTGATTAATGAATCAAATACTGTCGCACACAAACCGGAAAAAATGGAATTTTGAGTTCTTCCAACCAGGAGTCAAACCTACATGTACATGTGTATGACCTTTTAGATCTGATCAATCTCTACATGAACTGTAATGGCTAGCTTATGTGTGCATGCTATCACAAAGTCATGCATTTTCTTATTTGATTTGCTGGGCTGACAATCTTTCATACAATTTACAGCTGATCATTTGGCCCTTAAATGTACGACTGTATATATGAAATAGTGTTGGCTTAATTGGCCAAATGTCATTGAACCTCTCTTAGGACTTCTATGGAGAGTGTTGTCTCAAAGGAAGATGCCACCGTCAAGGAACTAACTTTAATTCTGAGAGAATGGCTTGTCATCTGGAAGCAACTATACAAGGTACAGTGTAAATTATAGATGAGTTGTCTACTAGGTTGCAAGAGCTTTGAGTTATTGAGAAGGAGGCCAGGGCTCTTACCCCAGGCCAGACCACAAACCAAGATCTTAAAATAAAATAAAAATAACATTCCAGTTGTGTTAACTTTTTATGTTTGTAAAACTCAAGCAGGGTGGCAAAAGAACCTCTAATGTACAGTGTATGTATATATCTTAGGGTTAGGAGAAGGCTGGATGACCAGCTTAGCTCCAATCCTGGAAACACCTTCAGTTGGTTATTGGACCTGGAGTCCAAAATGCTTTAAATAGTCTGATGCAGCTGTTGGAGCAAAGAGGCTTGATTGCCAATAGTAACGGCTGACTGGTTGGCTCAGTTAGTGGAGCACCAGACAACAGTGCGGGAGGTCGTGGGTTAACCCTGGTCAGACCAGCATTCAGGGTCTTTACATAACTGAGGAAAAAGTGCTGCCTTTATATTGACATCTGCGACCTGGTGCAGAAAGAGACTTTAAATTCCAAATTTATCTTAAATTTGCTCTTCTTTGGCTTAAAAACTACAGTAGCAGCTGTAGCTACAGTGTATCATTATAGCTTTGTTGGCCTCTGTTTATAATTATTATTGTGTCCCACAGTGTACATGATTATTTTCTCACTTACAGCTGTACACCATTTTTCCACCAAGCTCTTCAAGTTTAATACGCTGTATTTTACTAACAGTCAAGGACATTAATTTTTGCATTCACAGAAAGATCAGAAACATCTGTTTGAAGCACTAAAGAAAATTATGTGGGACTTGATAAAATGCCGACAAGAGCTGATCTCAGGCACACTGACCCAAGTATGGTTGTATCATTTTCAGTATTTTATCATTTGCCTTGTTCAGTGTTACATGCAAAATCATCCAAAGAAGTACCTTAAAAATTGCCTGTATGTTGTGGTTCAAATTTTTCTTTGCTTTAAAAATTTTCAAATCAATTTATTATCAATGGTAATGGCTCTAAGACAAAGGAACATCAAAATTATACTGATTTGAAAATTTTAAAACCGAAGAAAAATATTTGAACCACAACATGTATGAACTGTACGTGAACAACTTACACTGTACAGGCAGTGTATGATCAGAACCAGAAAAAAGTTTTATGGCATTACTAGGAAGACATAAGAGCTTAAAACTAGACAATAAGTTTGTTACAAGCAAAGGGAAAGTGTGTACTTGATTCATTTCTCTAGTTGTTGCCATTGATAACAACCCTTCAGTTATTAACATTAAAATAAAATTAAATATGTGCATTTAGTTGCATTGTTCATGCAGGACTATCGTGGTTACTTTGGTTGAAGAGCAGCATATGCAAAATATTTTTATGCATGATTATTATTATGGTGGAGGGTACCTATGCTTGCAAGTTGTTTTAAATTGACAGAAGTTTTTTTCCTGGGTGGTTTATTAGCTTGTTTACATTCTAGGATTTTTAAAAATGTAATAAAATTATTTAACTACAGTAGGATGGATAATCTTTGGGTCTTTTTTAACCTGCAGTTTTAATCATTTCAGTATTTCATTTCAGTCTGTTGAAATTTATTTTTTAATTAGGACCAGATGGATGACATTAAGAGAACAGCCATCACAAAAATTGACTGGGGTAACAGGTTGGTAATAAGAATTGGAGGATACATATAGTTATATGCAATGCTTTTGGGTGGTAATACTCCAAATTTCAAGTTTCATGTACTGTATGATCAAAAGTTATTTTTGGGTCTGAAACTTTCTTTTTTTCTATTCTATACCTACATGTACCTTTGCTGTACATGTCAAGGTATTGAAGGGGGTTAACCAAAGAAATCTTAGTCGTACCCGCATATTTAGAATCCTGTACCCTCCTTTCTTCAATTAATGAACCCCAGGTTTTCATTTATTGTAAAAATGCTCGAACTTGCTGAATTTACATGTACTATTACTTAATAGTAAATAATTTTGAGATTCCCTTTCATGTACGAAACTCATTGATTTTAGTGCAATTTGATTTTTGGATTTTAAGTTTGGATTAGTTGCCAGGCCTGTCCTAGTTCCAAAGTGGGCTTATTATATTATTTTGCATTTAGAAGTATTATTATTCAGTGCATATTATTTTTGAATTTTGCAGCAAAATGGGTCTTGACCTCATCCCACGTGTGGATGGTGAAGTTGTTGATGCTGACTCTACAAGTGTTGTGGAGCTTTACAAAGTGGTAGGCAATACACTCAAAATGACATTTAATGACAATTGTCTTGTTTGGTTAAAGAGGCTACTTCCTGTCTTTTAATTTGTCAATTTAAATCAAGACTACAGTTGCATATGATCTTTAATTTAAGCTAAAAAGAAAATTAATGAGACAAGGACATGCACTGTACCTACACTGTAAGACTGCATTTGGCTAAACCTGATACTAATAATTTTATACAGTTATCCACAATACTCTTCAGGGAGTTGGCACAAGATCGTTGCACGGAGATAGTTGTCTTGATGGAGTGTTTGAACTGGGCTTCCAGCTGACTTGTTCCCTGTTGTCTCTTTGAATTTGAATTTCTTCCTTGTGGCATGCAGGGGGTGATGGGATGGGAGAAGAGGAGTCTGTCTGTCTCGTTTTCTCCCCAGTTCCCATCATGCCAATAAAAAGAGATTCAAAAGAGCTGGCTGAGGATGGGTCAGAGGCTTCCAGTGCTTTATCAGGCCAAAGTGGGACACTCACAAGTTCTTTGTCAAAACATACCCAAAATAATGCACAAATAATCTGTGTACAGTATCAAACCTTATTCTTGTTATTCTGCTACTGTATAAGCAGCAGAATGAACGGTGATTCCGAGCTGTTAATTAATTCTGAATAGGTTTCCAAAAATGTGATTATGATGATATGACCGTAAAAACCTGAAGCCCTGGAATTCTGAATCGAATTGGAATTTGGGAATGTTGGTTTTTGTGAAGTGGGGAAAACTGGAGTACCCAGAGAAAAAGCTCCTGGGGCAATGACAAGAACAAACAACAAACTCAACCCACATATGATGCCAAGATCAGGCTTCCAACCTGAGCCACATTGGTGGGAGGCGATTGCTCTCTCCACTGCTCCATCCTTGCTCCCTGTTAGGAGAAGAGTAATCTGTCGTATTCCTGTATATGTTGTGGTTCAATTTTATCCTTGGTTTAAATTTTAGTTCCATTTGTTTCAAACTCATTATCCTGCATTATCTTACCCCAAGAAAAAGGGAAATCAAATTTAAACCAAGGATAAAATAATTAAACCACAATAATTATAATTTATACATCTGTAGTTTCAAAACAACACAGCCTTGACTTAATAGCACATTGACAGTTGCTGTCATTCAGCTGACAAAACGTGAAGAGATTCTGATGTTGTTAAAAGCATCATAAACCTAGTCATCAAGAACTGAGGTTGACTATTAATACTATAGAGTTTTGTGCTCCTTCAAACTAGCTCAGGGCAAGATGTAGTTTAACACATGTAGCAAGGATTTTTATGACTGTCATAAGTCATTAGAGTTGACTGTTGTGGCAGGATATTATTATGACTTTATGCCGTTATTTGTTATGAAATTCATTTAAACCAAGGCACAATTTTGAGATTCAGTCTAATGATACAATATTTTTTTAACAGCATGTGTCAAGTGCTGAGGCCAATCTTCAAGTATCGGTAAGTTATGGATTTTGCATTATAGTACATTTAGCTATTTGCAAAATGTTTCTTCTATTGATTTTGTCAAACTCAAGGTATGACTGTGTTTTCCCATGCATCAAATGTACATGTACGGTATTATAGCATTTGCACACAATACAGTTGTTTACATATAAACAATGTAAGTATTATATGTTAAATAGCAACATTTCTTTATTGCTTTGGGGAAGTAAACTTTTGTTCTTGATAACACTCCGGTGTTTTGTTAAATGGGCACTTGGGATATGGATCTTTGAGACCTGTGTGTGGTGGAGTAGTCTCTTTGACACCCTGTACAGTGCTGGAAACGATGTTTCTTCCACGACATGACATTATTCCTTTCAAATCTTCCTTTTGGTCAGACATTTTACCAATTTGACTGGACGTTAATTAGCATAATGTAATTCAATACAGAATTTTGAAAAGTGTATTAAATTTGTTTGGACATGACATTCACACATCATGTTCAATCATAATGTGAAATTAGCCGGACATTTTCAAAATTTGGTCCTATGATGTCCGAGGACTTATTGTTGTTCCCAGCTCTGCTCTCTATTATAATTTTATTATACACTACATGTAGGAAATGCTTTCTCCGGGAGCATTTGAATTACTTCAATCTTCCATTTTACTTGTGTCCTGAGATATGTTACAGAATTCTTGATTAATAAAATGTACAATCAAGTAGCTTAAAATTCAAAACAAAAAACAAAATGCAAGTAGTCCAACATTTTTCTTAAGTTTAACATTTCTAAGCTTTTTGCATGCCTGCTTGTACTAACATCTGCTTACAACACCCATTTTGTAACTACATGTACATGTAGTTAAATTTTTGTCATAGCTGTTGTCATTTTTTATGATACATATTAATTAATTTGAAGACAAACATGTTGTGCAGTTCTTTTAAAAATGTCAAAACTAAAAAAAAAAAGAAAGAAGAAAGCTTACAAAGACTTTAATTTGAAACTTTTAGGCTTGGTCCTTCAGACTATTCATATTAACAATTTTTTAGCCTTTTTGGACGTGGCACCAATACATGGTCTGTCTTAATTCTCAGGGAAGAGGTAACTTCAAGAAGAGGCCTTCACGTGTGAGCACCATAATGCACCATGCTTATTTGAATGTGATCGACTTTGTGTGTAACATTGATGAGAAGTGTCAGGTGTTTTTCTCCATTTATGATGCCAGAGGAGGTCGCTTCATCAGGTTTGTTGATCCAGAGAATGTTTATTTTCTGTCCTGGTATGCCGTCAACGGGCAATGTCCAGTCAGATTTAGGTGTTGATTGGACAAATCCCTGCGTTGCACGCCCGGTTGTTCAAACGTTGGATAGCACTATCGACCAGATAAATCACTATCCAGCGGATAAGTATTGGGAAAGCTAATTGCGTTATCCATTGGATAGATATTTATCTGGTGGATAGCGCTATCCAGCTTTTGAACAACCGGGGCCTGGGCTTGTTGTCCGGTCTTCTGTGCTTTCTAAAAAAGTTAATTTGAGCTATTTGATAATCACGAGGGATATTAGTCATTTTCTTTGACAAAAGCAACTCAATACAGGTCGGTTTGACCATGAAAATTATAACATACATTGTAACAGTTTTAATACTTTGTATTGTAGAAGCGGCCTCACAGTCAGTACATGGAATGCAAATCACCTAAATAGCATCATGTTGGGTCACTATTACAACTGTACAAATTTGACCACTCAAGAAGAGATCATGTTGGAGCAAAAACATGTTTGACCAGCCAACTTGACCAGTGTCTGCCTGTTAATTATTTGGAGCCCTGTCAAGTGATGCAATGCATAATATCAGTGAATTCAGTTATTTTGTAAGAATAGTTGTTTGCGGCAGTGCCTTACAATAGACAGGGAGCTTCATGCAATGGTGAACACATATTCAGAGTCAATATTATTGATCATTTTAACAATTCATTTTTTCATAGTGAGAGATTTCTGGTCACTATCAGCAAGAGTGACAGCACACAGAGTCTAAACAAGAGCGACAGCTCGCAGAAAGTGAATCAAGTCCAGAGAGTTGAAAACTCTACCTGTGTTTTCACTGTAAGTACAGTGTACCCCACTTGCCTTTGTAGGTTTTAGTAGAAAAATGATTACTGTAAGTAAGCAACAGAATCATTCTGATTTAAGCAAGAGTTGGACCAGAAGAAACCAGTGCCAGTGGTACTTGGCTATTTTTATTGATAACTTGACAGTGTTCAGACCAAGCATACACTCAGTAAATACATACAGTATATATATATTTATATATAATAACCAAATCAATGCACGCGCTCTGATTGGTCAATCAGCTATGGTTTATTGTGCCAGTAAACTCATGGAAATTTCGCGCGTTTTCGGAATTATTATGTAAAACCAATAGACCACCATTTTCTTTGGTTTAGAGGCATGATAAACCACTTGAGATGTTGGAAGAACACTCGAAGAATTCATAAATCACTCGCCTGTGTCTCGTGATTTACGAATTCTTCTCGTGTTTTTCTAACATCTCGCGTGATTAATCAGCCTATAAACCATAGAAATTTGTGGTCTATTGCTTAAGTATATAGTATATTCTCCAAACTGTTCTCCATACATTTTCTATGGTACTGATGAGGACAATTAATATTTTGTTTGTTGATCACTTCTGTTTTCTTGCAACCTTTACTTTTGATTTAGCAGTGTTACTATAATCAGGAGAAATTAACCATTGATAACTCAAGGTTAAAAACCATTAGTTTTGGTAATTTATAGATCCAGTGGCTGCATGGTGGTATTACCATCTGTTTTGACGTTTGGGTCGATTTTTGTTGTTTTGCGAAAATTGAAATCAAATTCTGGGGGCAAAATGATGCCATATTCCTTGAACGAACTGTCATTGCTCGTGTGACATTTGCTGAAACCCTGGTTTCCTCTACAAAATGATACTTTAGTGCCTTGTTAGAGTTGTTTAAGTGTACAGTGTACAGTGTATTTTCTATGGAGAACAACAAGTAAAGCACCTCAACTAGTTGAATGAAACTCTGAAGCCGCGAATTTAAGTTTACATCGTTTCTCTGATTAAGTTAGACAGCAAGCAGTGTCTCTTTTGCTGTACATGTAAAATCTGTGGAACGAACGCGATATACGAGCAGGGAATCCGCGCCCACGAAACTACAGGCTCTCGGATTCCCCGCTCGTATATCGCGTTCGTTCCACATATTTTACAGCAAAAGAGAGACTGTTCGCAGTCTGTGATTGAGTGTACATGTATTTTTTTTTTGTAGGACCTTGGTAGTAAGGATATCAACTCCGATGCTTATCTTGTAGCTCATATTGTAAGAGTAGGTGAGTGACTATTGGTAACTGCTAGACTGATGAAGTTGACCGGTTGACTCAGGCCATGTCCACACTGATGCGTTTTTGTTTGTATGCGTTTTCGATAGGTGTAAAAACGCATCGATTCATCTGCGTCCACACTGATACGGATGCCGTAGCGTTTTCATTTACGATTCACTTTCAACAGCGTTTTCAAAAGGATCCGTTTTCGATGAAAATGCTCAGCGTTTTCGAGCGTATCAGAGTGGACGGGAGGCCAAAACACATACATATCAATGCGTTTTCAAACGAAAACGCATCAGTGTGGACATGGCCTCAGTTGGTAGAGTGCCGGACTACCGTGCGGACAGTCCTGGGTTCAAGCCCCGGTCGGACCAACTCTCAGGGTCTTTAAGTAACTGAGGAGAAAGTGCTTCCTTTGCAATGACATCTGCAAATGGTTGGACTTTCTAGTCTTTTCGGATAAAGACGATAAACCACAACTCTCCACAAAATTTTGTGGGACGTTAAAGAACCTCTAGGGACGTAACGAATCCTGGCTGTGACGTCCCCTAGTGCTGACCTTGGGGCATCTATGACTTCTCTAAATGATTGTCAACTGCACTGTGCAGTCTGTCAAAAGTTCCCCAAGAAAAGTATTGTAAATTAGACTTGAAGAACTCATTGTATTGTAACTCTGTGTAATAAAGGTAACTGGTTAGAAGGTTTCTTATAACAACTTTTGTATCAAAGTTTGTTTTGACTAAAAGTTATCGTTGTCATACATTGGGAACTAAGGAGCTTAAGCAACGATGACGACGACGGCAAAGAAAACGTAATTTCAAAATGCATTTTCCCGTTTTTCTACTTCTTCAGGGGTTTCAATGATTTTTGAAATAGCCGTCTGAGTCAACCATTTTGAGTGAAAATCTTGGCAAAGAAGACGGTGGTGAGAGTTAAATTCTGGAAAAGTAAGCGGCGGTTTTTGCCGGTTGCCAGCTTCTAAAGAAACCCTTACCTCTTTCACGAGTATTCCAATTTGTTTAACGTGAAGAATACTGGCGAACTCTCCAGGGTCTAAATTACTATGAATGGTGCTAAAGGAACTGAGAAACAGAAAGAACAATTTCCCGTCATGCGCTAACAATTTGGTCATTTTACGTTGTTGTTTTGAAGAGGACAGCAAAGAAATGTACCAAAATGTAAACGCATGTGCAGAGCGATGGGTTTTGCTTAATAAACCCATTGTTTTGTGGCGTTTTTGTTTTCGTTTACGATGCCGTCCTCGTTGCTTAACTCCTTATGGAGTATTTTCGCATGACGTCACGGCGGCCATATTGGTGTTCAAAAACAAAGAATCGGCGGCCATGTTGGTGTCCCAAACTAAACCTCTCCTTTGTTTCAGTAAACCAGTATGGCTGATAGTCACGGGATTGAAAACACTCTATAATTCCCCTAAGCTTTCATTTCATTTCATTCCATTCTAGGAAAGGATAGCTGCTCAAAATACCCCACTTACTTTTTCCGGTCATGTACTGCATTTGCCTCCTATTCAATTCTCTGTTGAATATGTTCCCTATAGGAGTCCCTTGTTCTTCTCTTTCAGGAAAAATGCTCACCGACACCTCCTCCAAAAAGGTTGCTGCATCATCCTACAGAAGACCCTTTGGATGTGCTGGTAAGTGCCAACTGCGAGTGGGTTGGATATACTTAAAGTACATTTGCGGCTCACTGCAAGGTTAGGATCGCTTTCCTTTTTTGGCTTTTTGGAAAGCTGTAAAAAAAATTAAGACGGCTCTGAATCTGCTCCTACCTTTTTTTAAACTGAAATGTTTAAAATGATTTATTCGTTTCAACGGTAAAATCACCAAGCTCGTTTTTGAGCTACTTCCGCTTAAAGCTAAAATGAGGGGTTTTTCTAACTCTCGACTAAGTGTTGTTATGGTAACCAGTTATGTGGGAATAGCTGTCATAATTTGTTCACCAATGACATTAGTCTTGACTACAGTCCATAGGATGTAATTGCTAAGAGGCTGTTTAAAATAATTCCCCCGCTTTGGCAATTTACTGGTGGTGTTCTGGGTATTTCCTTGGTTCAACTCCTCAGCTGCTCTTGTAAATAGCCAACTGGTCTGCCTCCCGCCCGTTTCATTGGCCCTGAAAAGACCCTCATGGGAAGTGGTCAGTTAAGTATTTATTTATTTGCTTTGCCCTTGCATACAGTGCTGGACATAGTTGATGTTCTGGCTGGCCGGGAGGAGCCGCTGGAAGATAAAATGTACCAGATGCCAATCTTTACGTAAGCGCAACATTTCTCTTTTGCGTCTCGTTTAAACGTTGTTCTTGCACCAAAATATGATTGTTTTCCATGGTTTCTCACTGTTCTTTGCATCTGTTTGTAACTTAAAAGTAATTAATCTTCAGTTTCACTTCACAGTAACAGGTTCAGGGCGTTTTATTTTTTGGGGTTCGTACAAGTCCAACAAATCCGGGACAGTAGTTGAATTTTAATCTAACTTTTTCCAGGACTGGAATGGCTTTGAAAATGGTAAGAAGTCCTGGAAAATCCTGGAAATCTGTAAACTCGAGTGATTCATTTTCTCGAAAGACATTGAGGAGCAGCCAAATGGGAAGAGCTAAGAACTGAAAAATACTTATTTAGGCATTATGGGTCATGGAAAAAAAACTATCCGAGATGTGGAAAAGCCCTGGAAAATCCTGGAAATTTGTTTCTGAAAAAAGGGTACGAACCCTGTTCTGGCTATTCATATTACGGTTTAGGAAATACAGAACACGCGCAAAGGAAGCATATTGTTAAAAAAACCGAATACTTTTTACCAAAGTGACTAAGGTCGGTTTGGACCAGTGAACGCGTGAACCTCACTTCCGGTGGCATGTCTTGGGCTTGGTGAGCTGCACGAGATTTTTTCCCGCCAAAATTTACATTCTGTGGAGAGAAAGAACGGAGCACTGTTCTCTTCATTCCGAAAACACAGTAGGCCCCAAACAGAACACGAACCTTGTCTATAGCACGTATTCCTCTTCCGGGGCAATAAGCTGCCTTCAGTGAACCCTTTGGTCACGAGATCTGCTTGATAGTTTAACATCCTCTCCCCACCATGGGAGATGTGTAGGGGGCAACAAGTCTAATGTTAGGGTTTTTAGGATTAATCAGGGTTGCCACGGTAACGGGAAAAACAGAGAGAAAGAGTTCTTTTTCAAGGTGAGGGAAAAGCCATTGTGTAAATTCTATCCGAAAGTTCAAGTGAAAAGTCAGGAATTTCTTATGGCTGGCCATTAGGTTTGGGAAAGAAATTCATGGTTCGTAAAGGTGATGCTGTTTCTTTGGCTATTGAATAAAACTGATTTGTGGTCACTGAAAAGTCTGGGAAATGGCTTGGAATTAATTAAGTTAATTGGTTATTTTTAAAAGAATAAAATTCTTAAACACCAAAATGTAAACCAGAAGGCAAAAGGACACGTTTTGTACAAGCGTGCTTCTGTCTGGACTTGGGACCAGATATTTGAAGTTCCCATTTGAGTTTCTGTACGATTTGTAGAGCGCCAGCATCCCAGACGTTGAAACGTGCTTCTCAAGAAAGGTAAAAAACCAGTGAATATTAAAAATATATTAACGGTCTTACAGGTGTGGGGATAATGATTTCTGGACTGTTCACGAAAGCGTCATAAAGAAGCAAACCAGTAAATACAGCGCTCTGAGTTCAAGCAGTGGTGAGTGGAAAGAATATTGATATCGTGATAGCAGATACTTTAAATTATTACTAACAGATACTTAAAGTGCTGCTATGATCAAATTGTTACCCCTTGAAATTTTATGTTTATCACGTAGAATTCCAGGGAAGATTTAAAGCGCCGTTTACCGTTTTCAAATATCTGCATTGGTTCCAGAGATGTTTGAGTTTGGAAAATGTATGAAATATGCAAATAAGAGGACTGATGACGTCATACACTCAACCCAATATTACATCAAGTATATAAATAGAGCTATCTCGGTCAATTTGAAGTAGAGACCGTTGAAACTTGGTAGGCTAATAGTTCTACAGGTAACACACCTACGGCTATAAAAAATTCGGTTCCCATGGCAACTCACTCTTCTCCAGTCCCCCTGAATATAGGTTTCAATATTCAATAGTGGTTTTCAGCTCGAAAAAAAATTAACAAGGCCACGACCTGGAGCTAACATATTTATAAATATGCTTGCTGGATCATGTAGATGAGGCACCATTAGCAAATATCAAAATAGAACGCCAAAGGTGGCCAGCGAAGCCATTGATATCAGGGAGGTCTGGAACCCAGTATGTTGCCATGGTAACAACACTTGTAAGCTCATATTGTGGAGCACATCTGGTAGAATTTTACTGCAAAAAATCAAGCATGTCCGATACAAGTTGGGAGAGAGATATATTTTAATCATACTTGATCAAAATTTGGTTGAGTTTATGACGTCATCACTTGACGGATTTTCATATTTTAAAAACTTGAATATCTCTTGAACAAAAAGAGATATTTCAAAATAGTAAACAGCAGTCTTCTTCTCGTATAGACTACTTGTTTGTATTTTAACATGGCTCAGATAGGAAAGATGCAAATTTCGTCACAGCAGTTCACAGTTATATAGGTTCGTGTGTTTCGTAGGTGCCATCGTTTCGTTGTGTTCAACGTTCATCTCCTCTTTTCCTAGGTATTGCCGTTTCTTTGAGGATGTTTCACGGTGACCTAGATAAGGTAAAACTCTTTCCTCATAGTTTTAACGCCAATACTCAATAGCTCCGGACAGTAAGTTATTAGTAAATGTCTTTGAATGTATTGGTTAAGAGATAGGAAATAGGATCGATTTTTAATGGGAATATTATGAAAATTATTGAACTAGGGTGGAAAGTTTAAAGATGTAAAGAATTGTCGCCAGTTATGAACGCAACTTGAGCAGTTGCGAAGAGAAGGCCTGAAAAAACGCTTAAGTTGCGCTCGCAGCGGTGATGTTACACTGCGTCTTTAATTTAAGGCTTTATGTTTGGCCGTTTCCTTAGTCAACACACAATTCCCCTGCATTCACCAGAAATGCATTTTTGTTCCCTTATTGTTCTACGTACCTGAAGTAAAGATAAGGCGAACAGAATACGCCTCCTGCGCAGATAGATTCTGACTGGTAGTTTTTGTATCTCTTTTACACAGTAGTGATGTGATAGCAGCAGTAAAATAAAAAAAAATGAAAACTAAAAAACTTAATTGACCACTCCCCTAGGGGGGCTTTTCAGGGACAATGAAACAAATGATACAAATGAACTCAACAGAGTTAAGAATCCCACCTGGCGGGAGGCAGACCAGTCGGCTATTTACAAGGAGGACCGAGGAGTTGATCTAGGCACGAACCCAGCGAGTGGCTAGAGCGGGATTTGAACCCGGGTCACTGCATTGAAATCCAGCGCCCTAAACCACTCAGTAGCACTCATTCAATTAGTAGCAGTAGCACTACCGATTGAAACAAGTTCCTGAACATGTATTTTGCGATTTTGAGGAATTATTGCTTATGCTTATTTCCGTTATACTTAGGTTCAACACGAGAATCCCCTACTATTGCCTAAGGGGATTTCAGTTGTGAGAAAATTAGGGTTTCCTGATATTATCATGCCAGGTTTGTTATTTCGACCAGGTTTTGCTTGGCTTTTTGTTGTTTTATGAATTAACCAGGGTTCGCACAGTCTTGAAAAGTCCTTGAATTTTAGAGTAAATCCTTGAAAAGTCCTTGAATGCCAAAAATTCTTGAAAAGTCCTTGAATTCGACGATAAGGTCTTGAAAAGCCCTTGAATTTTCGCCAACATAGACTCTGAAGAGTAACAGGAAAGTTGTATTGTAAAGATTAGGGTGTTCTTCCGTTTTAATTTTGTAAAAAAAAAAAAATGCAAATAATTATCTAAAATTTAAGGCAGAACTGAACACGACCCAAAATGTGAGCTGAGACCAGATTGGAAGAGAGGCTTCAGGCATTAAAAAAGTGTTAATTTGAAAGGTACAGAACGCTTTATTTTGTTAAACGAGTAACATGACATTCCATGAAGGGTCCTTGAAAAGTAATTTTGGTCCTTGAAAAGTCCTTGAAAAAAGATTTCAATTTTCTGTGCGAACCCTGTCAACGATGTCCATGTTTATCACTACGAGGGGGGTGACAACTTATCAAGGCCTGTTTCGGGAGAAAAACAAACTTTTTCTGGAAAACTGGAGATTTTGCCGGGAATCGTATTTCAATCGGTTAAAAAACCAGGAGGATTTTCCAATCTCCGGGAGGACCTAGAGTTCCAGTCCACTGAAAGACCGATTTCTTACCGAAACGAGTGGTTGTTCTACGTTTACCTGATACTGTTGCGAGAGTTCGTACCGGAATGAAATTCTCGCCCAGGTACAGCCACCACATTTTAAACCAATACACAGCCACAAGAGGAAACCGAAGTGAACTCGCTCCTGGACGAAAGTCGCCCTGGTATCATGTAAACACCCCGTGACTCAGTTTCAACATGAAATATTGTAACGTAAATGCTACAGAGAGTTTTTTTTTTATGGTGTTTAATGAAGAGTATCCTGGAAACTGCCGCATAGCCAAAATGCGTTTAATGAAATGTTCTTCACTGAGTGATTTTTCATCGATTGTGGCGGTTGCATGTTAAACGAAACGACACTAACGACAAAAAGTTGTTTTGACCCTTGTTTTACTATTTCAGGTGATATTAGGAATGATGTTTATGTTACCGTGGAAAAAGGAGAGTTCGAAAAAGGTGATAATAATGCGATTAAACTTAAACCAACCTCGTTTTAAATACCTAGCTGCTTTGCCATACATAATCAAGTATTGCAAAGAAGGTTTGGTTTGAAGCAAATTACAACACTACAGTTTGTGAATTTTCCCGTAGGTTTTTCATTTGTCTAGTGCACATTTCAGGGCTGTGTTTTTACGACAACGTAACGTTTTTGAAAGGGTAATCTTTTTGTGACGATGCAATCAGCAGAATTCTCGGTGAGCGGCTTTGGACTATTGCACACATCAAACGTTAATAAACTCTGGATTTGCAACAAAGAGAAACGTCCAATTTTCAAGTTTTGTGAAGATATTGTTTATCTGTTGTTTTACAGAACCAAATAAGTTTTCTTTCTCTCTCTTTTTTTTTTTATCAGGATCAGGCAAAACCACTTCAAAGAATGTGGAAGTTTCCATGTGTGTTGTTGGACCCAAGGGTAAAGTCGTTGAGGTAACACTGTCATTCTCGTTTGTTTGACCTACAATCGAACCAGTTGAAGCCACACTGTATAGCTGTTACGTGAGAGGCAGCAGCAGTGTTTGAGTTTTCTATTATCAAGGCTGCTTTCAATCGACTGTAGCAAAATAATCTGTGGGCGCTTTAGTTTTGCTTAATTACGTTGTGCAATTGTCACGGAAAACTCGCGCCACTTTGATGAGAAGCCAAGGTCTGACCCATCGTGCCCATACATATCGTCTCGCGCTTGGTGCTGGATATATGTATTCGCTTCGAATCCTCATTTGTTTATTTTGCTTTTTACATAAAATTGTTTATGTTAAGCTCAAGAATTACTTTCCTTTTGCGCGTTTCCACAACACCCAATTTAAAGGGGCCATGTCGTGGTGATTTTTGTGTTTTGGAGGTCAAATTAAGACCAAACTCTGTCAGGTATCATTGCTCATGTGCAAAATGCCCCTAGAACACCAGAACAGAGAAGCTATCATGCTTTCTCAAAGGGAAAGCAAACCATATTCTGTATTCGGATATTTTCCACAGCTCAGGAGAAGACTTGATAAAGTTGTCCCAACCATCCTAAGCCAAAGATGCTTATTAATATTTTTGCAAAATTGGTAAATTAGTTTTCAACAAAACTGAACCAATATATTTGGGTCTTCTTTGCCTTCAATATCATTTTCAACTTTTCAAAGTATAGTATTAAAAATTCGTGGCGAAGCTCGTTTAACCTTGTTCATCATAATACTGACCATCATCTAAGTTCCCTTTACCATATCGCGAGTTCGTCAATAATACAGGGCATGAGAATATAGGAAATGATCGCCAGGGATCAGTTGAGTTAACGTTTAACTACAAATTCTCCCTACTTGTAACATATGAAGTATTTGCGAACTGTTAGGAGAATACAGCTGTTGACATTAAGGATTAATATAGAGGGTTGAAACCATTCTAATGTTTTTGTCAACCCCATCCTTTGTGTAATTATACAAAGCATACATTTGTAAACTAAAAAATGACCATTGTGTTTTCAGGATTGTGTGTTCCTTGGTGCTGGTGGAGTCAGTGTCACTGAGTATCAGTCCATTATCTTTTACCACAACAGCAGTCCAAAGTGGAACGAGACAATAAAGGTATACGATCCGGTTAAAAGGCACAGCTTTCCTGTTGAGAAATGATTTAAGACTTCGTTGGGCAGTTTTAAGTATCTTTTGCTTTCCTGACTTTGTACGTAAATTTTTAACCCGCGTAGCAGCAGGCGTGTATTTAGCCGAGCGTGACATGTATCGCACTTCGTGCTCGGTTAAATAAGCGACTGTTATACGGGCTATAACCAAGTGCGCGAGGGAGGTTTCGCACGAGGGAGCTGTCGCGCGTGTGAGATTTCGCGCAAGGCTTTTTCTCTATACACTTTACTCAGCAAAGTTTTATACATCGAGGCTCCGCCCCGAGATCCAACCTTGATCCTTTTATCATGTTTATATACCATTTAAACGGGATGAGGCATAAGGTACGTCTGTTCGAAATATTTTTATTAAAGGCCCTTATAAATACCTAAATGACAGATCTCCCTACCAGCGGCCTTTCATATTCTGCAACTCGTAAAATCCTTACCCTTTTACATATACCTGAAGCGTGAAAAAGGTACCCCTTTTGGGCGGAGCCTCTCCGTATAGGAAATTATAGGTAGCACCCTCTCGGGATACAAACATGCCCCACGGAACCAACTGTAAAATATTGCTTTTGTAAGGCATTGTATTTAACAGCTAAATCGTAATCCTGGGACCGTCAATCTTGGTGGAACTGCTGACGTTAACATTAGCCCTTTAGCTGACTACGTCCCTCGAAAGCTAAACCTTTGCGCTGAACGTTCATGTAATAGCATTTCAGTTTAAATTTTTATCAGAGTTTTTTCACCGTGTTAAAACCAACAGGTTCAGCTGCCGTTTGATAAGTTTCTTGGCGCCCATCTGAGGTTTGGCTTCCGACACTTGTCGAAGTTCGAAGGTAGTATATTGATGTCTTAACTTTTTTGAAACTTCTATTGCTAAGGCGCGCACATGTAAATTGGACTTTACTTAGTTGTATTCTATTTCCTTCATAGATTACGCAACCAAAGTATTTTATTTGTGGGTTTAGGCGGGATTTTAAAGTCGAGTGTTCAAATTTTGTGCACCCTGTAAATTTTTGTGGATTTTGAAGTTTTTTTTTCCCGCCAGGACGTCCTTTAGTCGAAAATTTCGATCAAAAAGTTAATTAAATTTGAACTTTATTTAATTTTGCGTTTAGGCAAACAGTATCGTGAAAACTGTTCAATGAATGGCTTGCAAGTAGGAGAAATGGCTGACGTGTTTAGACGTTTTAAGATGGACGATCATTTCACACCAATATTGTTATTAATTTTTTCTTTCCTTCCTCGTTTCAGAAAAGGATAAAGCAGATAAAACCTTTGGCTTTTCGTTTGTTAGTCTCATGCGTGAAGACGGGACAACAATCCCAGATGGAACTCACGAGCTGTGTGTTTATAAGGTCAGTTGCAACACTTGAGCGGACCTCGTAGATTTGCAAATACGAATCCTTCAAAATTTGCTGGAAACATTCATTTCCAGACCAAAACTGGCAAGTGTGAACGTTCTAATTCAGGTGCCAAATCTCAAATTCTCAGAAGTTCATTCGAGGTCATTTTCGTGGTCACTTAATTTCGCGAAAATGGAAGAGGAATATTTTGCGAGACTTAAAATTTGTCGATTTGGCAGAAAAAATTATGTTAAACTAAAGGGAATTAATTTTTGCGAAAAGTGAGGATACGCGTAGTCTCATTTTAATTTTTCACTGCAATATCTTAAAGTACAGTGACAAAAATTGAACAATAACAATAACAGTATTAATCATAAAAATTACAGTTTCCTCGATTGTGATTGGTTTAAAAAACTCCTATTTTCCACTAATTCACTTGCCAAGTTGTTATCGGACATTTTATTGGACAGTTGAGTTAGCCAATCACATCAAAGTGGTATTTTAAATCAACCAATCACATTCAAAATTGCACTTTAAGTCAACCAATCACAACCTGAGTTGCAATCACCATAGTAACAGTGTACAGACTTCTGAATTGGGGATTTCTTCGAAATGGAAAATTTTCCCTTGAACAATAACAATATTTCAGAAGATAGTAGTGATTTTGTTTAACCTATGGCACAAATGTTTATGCCAACAAATCAGAAGAGTTCTTTCTTCTTTTCTCGAAAATTGTAATTTTTATTCATTGGTAATAATACTTCGTGTCGCCCAATTCGGTCTGTAATCATACTCGTGATAAACAGATCGGACTCCCGCTGCGCGGTCGTCCGATTTTGTTATCAGTCGTATGATTACCGACCGAATTAGACTCCATTCAGTCCTATTACTATTACTTAAAAGAACGAGATTATAAGCCCCTACTGCATGTCGTATCTAGTCCAAAATTTATGAATGACTATACCTAAAAAGCATTTATCATTTATATCTGAATAGCACCTTCAATGTCTTCAAGCTGTTCATCAGTGGGGAGATTTGGCTTTCCGTTTACTAGCTTAAGCGTTATTCCTGCCTTCTCCCATCCTTTCGCTATCTGGTACTTTCCTTCACTGCTTGGCATGTGGTTGCAAAGGCTTACCGTCCAGGCTACGCACGTAAACACAGAAAGGTTTTGCAAAGGCATTAAATTTTGCGTCGCCAATTTTCGCGGTAACTTTTTTCCGCGTGACTTAAATTTCGCAATTTTTTTCAAATCGCGAAAATTAAGTTCCGCGAAAATTAGTACCAGTAAGTTATATTGGATCTTAAAATTTGGTTTCCTGCTGTTACATGGAATAAGAACTTTGGACATTTTGTTGTAAGAGCCTAAAAAATCTCACAATAGGCCATATTCGTATTATCGGTATTGATCTGGATCTAGCATGAAGTGGAGGCTCTTGCGGGGGAATACATTTACATATGAAAAGATTCCCCCGCAAGAGCCTCCAGTTCAATACCGTGAATACGAATATGGCCTATTAACTGGTTGGCTGGGTATTGTCATCGGTTTCGCTAAGCACTGTGGCCTGTTTTTCAAAACTGGAGTTATCTAATCCGGATTAGCGTTAACTCCCTCGGCCAAGTTAACTATCACAGTTGACACAGGATTGGTTCCAAGCGGGCTGTGAACAGCTCAACCCTGTTTTCCAAATTATACACCTCACTTCTGTCAGTTTGCCGGCCTTGCTTGGTTATGTGCGGTAAAATGTATAAAAAAGTAGAAAATTGCTCAAGCGTCTGTCACAGGCTAGTGTCAAATTGCCTATTAATTGCCCTTGTCATTTCCTTGAGTGTGAGAGGTCCGGATATAATGAATTTTTTTTTCTGTTTCCTTTTTTATCTGATTTATACAGTATGATTCCAACTGCTTCTATGACTCGAAGACGTACATTCGTATGCCGTCAAGTATGTCTCAGTATGCAAACCACACTCATGCTAGTTCGGATAGACTCGTGCGGAACACCAAGGACTCCTTCTACATCAAGACGATAGTTTGTTCCACCAAGTTAACCCAGAATGGTGAGACGTTCCTGTCTTTTTTCCTGTTGCCCAGGCTTTATTCAAGGCAAGGGAGACGTCGTTAGAACTCTATCCCTTTGATGCCCAGAGGTAATATTCCAGATAACTTTCAAAATCTGGGAACCATAAAATGGAAAATGACATGACCTTGTCGTACAATTCGTGAGTGATAAGGACTCGTGATTTTGAAAGTTTCCAGATTAAAGGCTACCGCACTCTAGCCGATTTTTTGTCGGCCGGTGAATTCAGACAAGTCTGCGACAAGATCGGGGCTTCTCGGGCGATATCTGACAGTGCTAGATCTCAAAACGTCTTGTCGGGCCTTGTCAGCTAGTGTGCGGTGGGCCAAGATAATTTGTCGGGGCTCACGCGTACCTAAACCAATGAGGAATTGTCATGAGAGTCACGTGAATAAGCGTCTTTCCCAACATGGCGGAGATCGACTCGACCCCAAGACTAAACCCGGTTAGTCGGGACAAAAAATCGGCGAGTGTGCGGCAAGCTGACGTCTCGACAAATTTTAACCCGATTTAACCCCGACAAAAAATCTTCAGCTCTGCGACAAAAAATCGGCTAGTGTGCGGTAGCCTTAAGGCGAATGTGATTTGAGAACTTTCAAAATCTTCTCTTTTTTGTAGTGGATCTTGTTGGCCTGTTGAGATGGAAAGCGAAAAAGCACGAGATACCTACAGTATTGACTTCACTTTTGAAAATCGATGGAGAGGAAATAGTTAAGGTAAATAACATGCGTTTATGCACTATTTTTTCTGAGAATAATTTGGATTTTACAAAACGCACGCTTGTACTTACGGATAATTAACAATTATAGGATGAGGTTGAGCATGATAGCGATAATTATCAAGGCCAAAGTTTGTGTTATCTGCCGAAGCCGAAGGCTGAGGCGGATAACACAAACTGAGGCCTTGATAATTATCGCTATCATGCGAAAGCCGAATCCAATAATTGTTTTGTTATGCATATTCCTGAGCTGCACTGGCGACTGACTCCGCCATAACAAAACTGATCAAACTGCTGGTTTGTGTATTAGTTGACGTCACTTCTGCATGCATAAAACTATTGTCTGTAGGTATGACGTCAATTCTACATATATAAAAACTATGGTCTGTAGGTATGACGTAAGAGAAACAGAGCTAGCAAGAATTAGCTGCGTGCTTATAGCCAATCAAAATCCAGCTGGTGACACCAATGTGTAATAATTCTGTTTGATGACTTTCGTAGTTTCTTCAAGACATCTTCGATGCGCTGTTCGCCATTCTGAATGAGGGAGCCGAACAGTATGGCAACCTTGTGTTTCGCGCTTTGGTAAGTAGACTATTTGGTATCGCCCTCCAACTGAAACCTTAACCATTCTCGTGTACCGTTCTTGAAACCATGTGACAGTTATAAAGGGGAGGGAGCTGAGGGGGAAACGAGAAGCCCGCGCCCCTCCCGGTCTTGCGCGCCCGAATTCCCCCCGGCTTCCCTTCCCCCTTGAACGCCGTAGATGTGGACTACTTTGTTTTGAAATTAAACCCGGCTATTCTTTTTTCCAGGTTTTTATAATTTGCCTGCTCTCTGCGGAGAAATATCAGCACTTTCAAGGCGTGTTGACCACCTACATCGAAAAGCATTTCAGCGCGACCATGGCACACAAGTATGTTAACAAATACAATGAGTATTTTGTTGTGGTAATACAAGAAAAACTGTTTTAAACATGCGATATTTACACTGAGTGGGAAGAGTCATTGAACTCTTAACCCTCAAAAGCCTAAGATTAAACTTTAAATTCTCATTTGTTTTCGCTATTATTTCCTATAGAAGTAGTGGCGAGACGTTGTTATAATATCACGCAAATTCATCTTGTGTGATCCTGTCGTTTATTCTCGTGACCACTCTGTTTTATAAAGCGTTGATATTACAAAGAGAAATTTGATGCTGATCATTCTGAGGGCTTAAAGGGGTAATGTAATCCTTTACTCAAAGACTGTTTAACTTGTTTTAATCATTGACAAGTTGTCTCGTTAAGTAATTATTTTTGTACTGGTTGATTCATATTCAAAGGGAGGTGGAGTCATTTCCACGCGTGATTTAACGTTAATAACGATTTGATTTTTTATTACCGCAGGAAGCTCATAAGCTGTTTAAGGCAAGCTCTGGCTTATAATGCTGGAGAAAATGACAAGTTGGAAAACCTCAAAAACACCATGACAGTAAGGAAAATATCTTTGTTTTTGCTGCGGGGTTTTACTTTTCCTGAAAAAAAAGAGAGAGAGAGAGAGAGTGCAGATATGTATCTCACATTATGCTATCCATCCTCAACCACTGCCAACTTTGGAGATTAACAGCCAAGTGTATACGTTTAGTCTGGTAGGCAGTCGCTCGCTCTGTCAGTCAGTCAGTCAGCCAGTCAGTCAGTCAGCCTGCCAGTGGCGTTAGCCAGTGAGTCAATCAGTTGATGTCAGTGTCAGTCAGTCAGTCAGTCAGTCAGTCAGTCAGTCAACCGTTTTGTCAGTTTTTCAATCAGTTGTTTTTGTTTCTATTTCCAATAGCAAAAAGATCTTTGTTGTATTCTAATACGTCTAACTATTTCCTTTGCTGTTATTTTTCACGAGGTTCCTTCTCTTTGCTTTCAGGCCTTAGAACATCTTTTCAAATTTATCATTCAATCAAGAATGATGCTGATTAGGTATTTCACTTTTATTGCTACAGATACAATAATTCTAATTCATTCAACATCAACCTGACCTCCCAAACTATCGCTAACCAGAGTAAATACAGTTTGCTTCCCTCAGTGGCGGACTCAGCACCATGCAAACCTGAAATCTGATTGGCTATGTAAGGAACCATTCATTTTCATGGGGTGGGATTTGGGGAGTGTCAATTTAAAATTGTACGACCCCCCCCCCCCCCCCTGCTTACCAGTTTCAGTTTTTTCCACTCGTTTATCTCAGAATTATCTCACTGCTCTCCTGTTCTCCCCCCCTCCCTCAAAAGCCATAGCTTTGGCGTCCCCCACCCAAATCCGACCAGCCGCCCCCCCCCCATCCCATAATAAAACGAACGGTCCCTACAGGCACAAAATAATCACACTTTGAAAGCCTTATAATCACCTTGATTGGAATCTCTTATATCAGTGTTGTCAACTCACTTGTAACTTGTCGATTGTTGTTTTTGTCTTTGTCTTAGTATGCGTCGTGAACACGATGAAGCAACACAGGAGGTGTTTAGACATGATCTTTACTCAGTGTTTACTGATCTTAATCAATTAATGTCCTCACGCCTTCCTGATGCCACAGTACAGGTAATTTGTCCAGTCTAGCCGATCATATGCCGAACTAATTTGACCAAAATTAATATTGACCGTGTTTAATTTCGTTGCCGTCTAAGACTTACCGTTTGACTGGGATGATTTTGCGGTTTCAATAAACGTTACTGGTATCTCAACTTGCTGTTATTTTGTTGTTGAAAGAGGTCTGAACAGCTTGGCAGTAAGTTAACCCTCTAAGAGTGATCAGCTTCAACTTTCTCCTGGTAATATCAACGCTTTATAAAACAGAGTGGACACGAGAATAAACGACAGGATCACACAAGATGAATTTGCCCGATATTTTAACAACTTCTCCCCACTACTTCTATAGCAAATGTGTAGGGCCAGCAAATGAGAATGTAAATTTTGATCTAAGGGGTTTAGAGTGTTCATGCCGTTTCTATTTTTATTCGTCAACAGTCCTTAGCAATGCAGCATTTTGCTGGAATTTATCAAGACACTCTAAAAGTTTTTAGCGTTGAAGAACTCAGGTGGGTGACTGTATGATTATTAAGCCGGGTTTCCTTTTAACCCCTCAACTCCCAGAAGTGATTAGCATATAACTTCTTCCTACAATATCAATACATTGTCCAACAATAACAGAGGGTGTTATCTTGATATAACCCCAAATTCTCTTAATTAAATAGGGTTAAATGCAATTTAACTTAGTTAACGACTAGGAGCAAGTTGCTCTGTTTGTTGTGGCGTGGCGTGGCATTGCGTGACGTTAGCGTTAGTGCGTTATTAGTATTTTGGAGGCGTCGCCTGCTGCGTTGTTTAGCGTGTGCATGTGTTATTTGCATGTTGGGCCTCTCTGTGGCGTCTTCTGGCAGTTCGAGCGGTCAGCGGTTCGTTTTGCATATTATGCGTGCGCCGTCGCATGTTCTCGTGGTTTTGTTTAGCTCAGCGTTTTGGTGTGTTGGCGTTTGCGGGGCTTTCGAGTATTTCCCCTCCCTCCCCTCCCTATTGGGGATTGTTTTTTCCATTGAACTTATGGTTCAGTGTGACGGGTGCTTGTTTTGGGGTCTGGGGTGTCGGGCGGGGCTCGTGGCTGGGTTGTGGGTAGGGCAGGCTTATGGGGTGTTCCACCGACCGGGGGTTGGGTCGTTGATACCAGTCCCCAGATCCTTGAGCACCCAACCTCCATTTGCGACACAGGCGTTAATGTACAATAAACTGTATATCAGGTAGAAAGGAGAATAAGTAGTCATATCTTGAGAGTTAAATTTAGTTTTGCTAGAGCATTTGACACGTGATGAACAAATTCCTTTATTGCCGTTCTAAATATGTGAAACAGTATGTCACTCTGAGATGGAATTCCAAAACCCCTATTCATCATAGTAATGGTCAAACTGTAGAATTGTTAAGCATCAAACAGGATACAGTCTTACCAGACATAATTCCTTGAAAAATAGCACACTCTTTTGAAAAGAAATCCCGATATGGGTAAAAACAATTACAAAGTTTCCTCCCGTGCAGAGCGACTAGTTTTTTTTCTCCTCAAACCCACTGTTTTTTGGCGTCCTTGTTGGCGTTGCTAACCACGTTGCTCCAACTGTCTATTAATGTGGCTGCACTTTGTGATAATGGCTTGGCTAAGAATTCAGGTATATTGAGGTAACTGTTCACAACATATTGTGCTGTCTGGAATGTAACCGAGTCTGAAAACCTAGTAACTATTGCCCGTTTTGGTTGTGTTTTGAATCTGATTGTTTCTTGTAGTATCATTGCCAAGCAATTCCTTCTCAGTGCATCTGGGGATCAGAAATCTCTAGCCAGTAGTAAAATGCAGTTTGTAGATGCCACTGTCAAGAGCGAACTGTTTGAACATAAGGGTAATTTAACAGCCTACCTACTTGTATTCTAATATCTGAATTCTTTGACGATGGAACATCTCTTCGTGAGATAACTGGGATACTACGCGAGTTCTGATTGGTCAAACACCTATGGTTTATTGGACCGGTAAAATGCATGCGATAAAATGAAAAGTACACGATGATTTAATAAAAGCAATACTGAGACGTATTTCCTATGGGTTTCCGTGGTAATAAACCCACTTGGGATGTTAGGAGAACACTCGGTAAAATCATTCGCTTCCCACTCGTGATTTACAGGTTTTTCCCGTGTTCTCTTGGCATCCCAAGTGAGTTTCGATTACGCCGGAAAACTAATGTAATATGCGGTCTAACTTAAATATTTAACTCTTTATTTGCTTGCGACCTTTTTCCTTCGATTAAGCTGTCGTATGAAATGTGTCAAATAAACTCATCTTTTTTTTGTTTTTATTTAAAGATATTTTTTCATTACAATACAACTGTCACTTACATTACATCACAGTGCATTGCAGAAAATACTTTACCAGCACTAATTACGTTAAATTACATGTTTTCTAGCATGTCAAAAGAGAAATTTTAACTACGACTTATTCAGGTGAAAACTAACTTATTCTTATAAAATAAACTAATCTTGCAAATTGGCAGGAATGAGGGTGGGGAAGCTGCGGCTTGCGTACCACAAGCTGAAATTCAAGAACATCTGTTATCGAAGGTTAGCGCTCGTGGCATGCGTTTGAGGGAGAAGGGGCAAGAGAAATTCGGACGCGCGAGAACGCGAAGGGCGCGCCTACACGCGTGCGCTTCTCGTTTTTCCCTTTCCCTTCCCATTGGACGCCTGCCATGCAGGCTAATCAAAGGCTACTTTTCTAATTTTAATGGTTTTAAAAGTCTAGGGCTCGATATTGCGAACCAATTCTCTTATAAACCCATGAAAACAACCTTCTTTTGCAGAATCGAGAAAAATCCTTATTCCCGCTCTGATGACGTCTCTTCATAAGCAGCTGGTTCAGAAACAAGATATGAAAACGTGCGCTGAAATTATGGGATCAATGCTGACCTCGTTGCAGACGGGAACCACGGTAAGTGATCAAGAAAGTGAGCTCTGGTTTTCAACTCCGAAAATGGGAATATACCACTTCCGAGTTTTGAGTGTGAGGTTGATTCTCACCCTCGCTCGATCCTTGAAACATTTTGTACATCCGATGACCACATACGACCAATTAACTGTGCAACCAAAGTTATGATCATGACAACGGCCAAGTGAAAAACATTTCGTCAGGGTAGTACTGAAGACTGAGGGAAAATATACAGAAGAGAAGGAACTTGATTTTGATAACTTTGTCAGGGATAAAAGCAACAGATGGCATAGGACTGTTCAGTTGTATTAGACTGGGAGCAGTCTCTCTTTTGCCCTAAAATCTGTGTAACGAACGCGATATAGGAGCGGGGAATCCGCGAGCCGGTAGTTTCGTGGGCGCCCACAAAACTACCGGCTCGCGGATTCCCCGCTCCTATATCGCGTTCGTTCCACAGATTTTAGAGCAAAAGCAGTCTATGTTTGTATTGATCAAAGCAACAGAGACGTAATCGTGCGTAAAATGTAACACAAGTGTAATCCTTTCCTAAATTGGACTCTTAACAAAGGAATCAAGAGTTGTACATTTTCCCGAGTTCTGAGGCTCGTAGGTACTTTGATTGTTTTGACCAGAATCGAAACAGACGGTGCATTGCGGGAATCATGGCCGAAGCATGTGTCTTTTGAGCATGCTCAAAACTACCTTTCGATCAAATGACGTGTCTACCTAGACTAGTTTGACCGTGAATAGTGCTCGTAACACACCGTGCATTGTGCGAATCGTGAACAAAACATGTCTTTGTGAGCGTGATCAAAACTACCTTCGATTTAATACTGTGTTCACAATCAGCCAAAAACCGGTTTAATGTGATAGAGTATGAAACCTGTGTCACTAGGAAAGTGTTAACATCAGGCTATGCAAACGCGAAAAGCTGTCCAAATCTGTCTACGAAAACTTGCTCGGATGGAGCCACCCTCTGGCTTCAGAAGTCAGTCAGCAGTGCGTTACTAACACTGCTGATTTTATAACGGTTTTAGCAGGGACCAATTGAAGATGATGTTTACCTTATTGCGAAGACCTTGTTGCAGCCCGTATTTCAAACTGTAATGACCGTGGACAGGACGAGTGAGCTGGCGGTATGTGAATATGATTTCATCTTCTTTGGACACCTGCAAAGAAAATGCCTTCAACTCTGTCCTGCATATCTTCAATGTCCCCCATCCAAATTTTTTTCTCGCAGATCTACCATCAGATTTTGCTAAGTAACACTGAAAGGGAAGGGGGGCTAGATCAGTGTCCTAGATACGAGGGTTAATCTCGGGTCAAAAACCCTACGATGTCGACAAATTAATGGAAAATTCATAATGGTTTGGCGGGAGTGGCGTTAGACATTTTCCTTCTTGACACCCTACCTTACGCATTTGTAACCCCGCATAATGGAAGTACTGGACATTTGCAAACATTAAGAGTTCTTTATTAATTGTCACTATCCCTCCTTTCTTTGCAGAGGCATTTTCTGGCGGTATTGACGAATTTGCTGTGGATCATGACTGAGGAACATTACCAGCGATATCTAAAGGAGTTTAGCGGCAACAAAGAACTCAAAGACTTCCTGGTGAATGTGTTTGTAGTGTTTACCGAGATCGTGAAACGTGGAATCTTCCTAAAAGACTGGATTGTTATCATCGTGCTGGGAAACAGGTGTGTGAAATTGTGAAGAATAATCGACGGTTTTGAACGTTGTCACTGTTACTTTGGCTTGGTTATGCTTTTAAAGTAACGAATATGACCACCTCTCGTAAGAGACCACTTCTCACAAGCGACCACTTTTCCAAAATACCAACAGTCTTCAAGTCAAATCCCTACAGATGGAACCTCTTGGAAGCGGCCGCGACCACTTTTAGAGACGACTGTTTGAAGTTTTTCTATTGTTTTTAAACTCCAGTGGGTGACACTTCATACATAATCTGCTGTATCTCTTCCAGGCGGAAATTGGAAATGTGTCGCTGTGGCACATTAGGCATATCGTTACAGCAGAAGTTAATCTCACAGTCGGAGCTACCGGAATTGTTTCCCAAAATGAAATAATTGCATGAATGAAGCATTGAAATTATCATATGCAAATTACCCAAAATTTAGACCCGCTGTGGCCTGACCTCTCGTAAGCAACCACTTATACTTGACATTTTGGGTGGTCACTTAACGCAGAACTCCCTTCCCTTGATACTCACATGCGATGCGTCATCCATTAGGATAAGTATTGTTACAGAGATGTTAATTTAGTGGACGTTTTACTGACCCGTTTATAAATGGATTGCCTTTGTACCTACCCAAGATGGCGGATTGAACAAGGTGTGGATATTACAGGCAAATTTATGCAGGTTCGCTTGGGCTGTTCATGAGAAGTGACTTTTTGCGAAATCGTTCAGTACCCACCATCATCTAATTTCACCTCAAGACGCAATCAATCTGGTCACAAACTGCAAATGACCTCCTTAAGGAATATGGAGCGATTTCACAAATCCCAACCGTCTCCAGGACGATCCAGGATAAAATCTGAATCTGAGTGATTTCTGTTTAACATGATTTCATGTTTCAGCGTGATTCTAAGAGCCATTCAAAACTTTTCCCAAGCTTTGGTGGACAACTTTTTAGGAGAAGACAACTTTGATTATCAGGTGACGAAAATTCCTTTGGAGCACTTTGTTGTTAGAGCAGTTTTCGAACCAAAGACAAAGTAGTTACAACAACCAATCAGCAATTGTAAAGAACACATTAGACTAATATCGTAAATGGTTTGAACCCAGGAGTCATGTGACATTGACACCTCAAACAGTCCTTCTCAGGACTACACTCACCCGGACGATCGTACTTCACTTAATTATGACATTAGACTAATCATAGCTAGAAGCAAAAACATGTAACTGTCATCTTGCAATTTTCACTATGCGGAGAATGATGTTACGTTTATATGATCAATTCATATTATAATATTGTAGTAACTAGTGTAAGGGTTTTAAGTGTTTTTCTCTTTGCCCGCTTCGCACGCACCATAAACCGTAGGTCCCGTCTCACAACGCCTGTTGGCAAAGAGGAGGAGGCGTAGTTCCCGGTGTTGTGATCTGGCCTTTGCGTGTATAGTGATGGTTTAAGTGGGTAAATGCTTGGATATTTTAGCTGAACAAGCCACTCTTCAATCCGCGGGAAAGTTATTATTTTGAAAATTCTGACCGGTCAGAAACAAGACGTGACCGAGCTAAAATTTCTTTGGCCAGTCAACATGACCGGCAACTGTCCGAAAATTATTTTGAGCCTTGCAGCGAGTTTCACCCATTGACCATTACCTCTCTCTCTCTCTCTCTCTTTTTTTTTTCAGTTGTGGAACAGCTACTTCAACCTGTCGGTGTCCTTTCTCACTCAGTCTCATCTACAGCTGGAAAACTTCACAGAAGTTAAGAAAAACAAGATCATTGACAGGTATTTTCATTTATACAATTGACAGTGTAAACCTCGCGTTTTGATTGGTCCACACGAGTTTGGGATTAAAGATATACAGTTGACACTGTGTAAACCTCGGGTTTTGATTAAAAGTTAAAAAACACAAGATCATTGACAGGTATTTTCATTTATACAGTGGACACTGTGTAAACCTCGGGTTTTGATTAGTCCAGACGAGTTAGCGATTAAAGTACAGAAGCACGAATGACGTAATGAGTCACAAAAAGTGAAAAAGAAAATATAAAACAAATATATTTAGTGCCTGTAAGCTCTGATAACGCACACAGGACGTCAAAAATTTGAAAGATCAGTTCCACTTCTTTGTTCTCACCGCGTTTTGACATCATCCGTGCGTAATGTTACATGTTGACACGTGTCTGCGATCGAAACTAGTAGTTTCAAATGTCACGGCATTTTTCCGAATTTTCGTAATCGTCGTAACATTTGCGATTTCCTCGGTTTTGGGGTAAATATGGAAAGTAAAGTTTTCATTAAGTCCCAGTTCTCCTTGACGCCAACACGACGTCTCACTCTACTCTGCAAAGAGTCTGGTTGACGCTCTCGCGTGCATGATGGGTAGACTTCTTTGTCTTTGAATTGTATACGTGTTTTTGAATTTCCCGCCATTTTGCTATGGTTGCCCGTCATGCACTCAAGCGTGAACTGGCGTACTTCCAACGTGATTCCAAGTGCTGTGTGATGTATTCGATAGATGTTCCGTATTTGCACAGAGTGTAAGCAGAGATCAGGTAGTAAGAACGTATGATCAGTTTTACGTGGTTTAACTTGCTTCTTTGTCGTGCAGGTATGGAGACATGAGGGTTGTTATGGGCTTTGAAATTATTCACATGTGGCAGAGCCTTGGTAAGTTGATGAGAGTTTTTACAGCGTTTGATCCCTCTCGTTAAGAAATAAACGAAAACATTGTTTCCACATTCCTACTCAAGAAACACGTTTCTTGACAATGACAGTTAGGTGTTGGTTTCAAGTGTGCATAGTAAAACAGACAAGAAGAAACGCGAAATAATATGTTATAAAGTGGATATCGTATTTTTCCTATTCTTATTTTTCATAGGTCAAGGTTAGCCCACACATGCGTTTTGCGAGTTCCGAATTGTTTTGTCTGCTAGATTGATTGTCGTTATGATTTCTGGCTGTAGGCATGTTTGGAAATTTCTGGTGACCTTGGCTGGAACCTCGATGAGTTGTCGTTAAGCCCTGTTTTCTTTGTCATTCTTTCAAAGTTTTCATTGGAAGTTTACTATTCGTTTGTGTGGTCGCGTGAGTAGGTTTAGGTATTCCTGAATGACCAATGTCTAGAATTCTCCGCCATATTCCTACGGTCCGTAAACCCAGTCTACAGATCTAGTATTTAACTTTGAACTTTCGAGCTTGCACTTTAGTTAGAGAGAGAGAGAAAAATACCATTGTATATCAGAGATCAGAGGGAATGTTCGATCGTGGTTGAACAAGCAAATACGAAAATGGTGCCGTTGGAGTAACAGCGCAGAGTCTTGGTACCTGTAAATGTAAATGTAATTTATTTTAAGCTCAATAGCGTGAGGAGTGGTTGCCCAATCTCCCGAGCCAGGGGCTCATGTATTAAACGTTCGAGCATTCTGGATCTAATTGGAATTTAGCAGTGTTGGTTTTTGAGGAGAGGGGAAAACCGGAGTACCCGGAGAAAAACCTCTCGGAGCAGAGAACCAACAACAAACTCACATATGACGTCGAGTCCGGAATCGAACCCGGGCCACATTGGTGGGAGGCGAGTGTTCCCACCATTGCGCCATCCCTGCTCCCAGCTCCCCATCTTCTCTTCGCTAAGGCGGGCAGCCGACCATTTGAACAGAATTTAACAATTCCAGACTCGAGTGTAAACCGTTATGGAAGATCACTAAAACCTATGGTTTGATCGACAGGGTCCTTTCAGAAATCTTTTATGCTCAGTCTTGTCTGCCCTTTCCTGGAGATGACCCTTGTTCCCGAAACAGGTAACTGGTTCCTTTCTGAGCAAATCAGGTTTCTTTCCCAAGATCAAGAGATTTTGTTGTTAAACACAAGTTTTCGATCCCTTCACGGAAACTCTTGATTGAAGTGAAGTGATGGAGTTTGACGTATTGTCACGTGGTTTAAGTGAAAAACTCGTGCGAATCGTGGTAATGAGCTGCGGTGGTGGAGATTAAAATTGACGCGTACAGTGTTTGTCAGGGATTGTTCTTTATCGAAAAATCTTATCATTGGGTTGAACCCACAGGATTTCGGGGAAAGGGAAATCGTTTTTAATCGGTAGATGTAAAATTAGACACCGCAACAGAGCGAGTGTTTCAAGATATAAAATAATTGAAAAGGTGCCTGGAAAAAAGCTCTAAGGGGCTTCTGATAAAATGTCACAATTTTCTTCCGAATTACCTTGTATTTTCTCGTAAATCCCAAGGAGAATTTAACACTGCATCAAAAGTCACTCCTCCCCAAAGCCTTATTCCGCGCACCTCTTCAATAGGCCATTTGCGAATTACCTCGGGTCTCTTTTCCAAAACGAGTCTAAGTGGTCATCCTTTCATATGCAAATCAATTTTCATTCACATGAAAACGAGTCTAATTTGCATCTGAATGAAAATTGATTTCCGTATGAAAGGATGAGCACCTAGACTCGCTTTGAAAAAGAGGGTTAAGGTAATTCGGAAATGGCCTATTGCCGTAGTATAGAGTCGATGGAGACAAAAGGTGAACTAATTGTATCATTAAACGCCCTTCCTCCCTCGCCATGATCCCTTTTGGCCTCTCTTCCCCACCGATAAGTAGCCACCCATTAACTCCTAAGATCTGACTCGAAATTCTCCCTTCAAGCTGCCATACATTTCCATGTAAATCACTTAAAAGAATTTGGTGTTACATTAAGATCACGCCCTCCAATTGATAAATTTGTCTTTTCTCATCACCTGTTTGAGAGGTCAACTTTACATGATAATCATTCCTGGGAGTTCATTGGGATACACGCCTGATTGTAAGGATGGGTTGGGGTAGCTCCGCTTTTGAAAGTAGTGTTGATGTATTCTCAAGCTTTAGTGCAAAGGTGGGGATGAGGTCCGGTTTAATCAACTTAATTTCATCAGCACAGTGACTGTTTATTCTTTGTTTCACAGAATTGCGTAAAGCTACCTTACCGATTTTCTTCGACATGGTGCTGTGTGAATTTAAGTCAAAATCAGGCTCCGCAACCATGGTATGAGGACATGTGAATTTTAAAGGTGTATTAATGATTAAAAGTCCTTTTCATTGTATCATGTCTTGCAAATTGCTAATGTGATTTAGTTTAATTGCCGTTATCAGGGGATACCGTTTTGGTTTAAGAAAGGAACAGTTTATTTTCATCTGAGTGAGTGTGCAACGCTTTAGGTGTAAGTGCTTATGATGTTGTGCAAAGTGGTTTTGTCCTAATTTTTGAGGCTGAGCCGATGAAGCGTTGCCTTCCCCACTAAGGATGTATGCTCACACGTTACTGAGTCACTTCACGGGGAATTTTTAATGATGGGTCTCACTTTGTTGTTTTAGGTTGAAACCAAAATAGTAAACGAACTCGACAGACTGGTAAGCGTGGACAAGAAGGGAGACAAAGAGTATAAGAAACTTTTCAAACAAATGTAAGCAACCGAAAATTTCCGATCATGTTTCCCCCCCCCCCCCCCCCCCACCTCCCCTCCTCAATATATTACCCTCTGCATATTTGAACTCTGCCAAATGTCGGACACTTACCAAGCGGAGCCCTGCCCAATTTAAGCCGGTACATGGAATGTCTGGGTTAGCTGTGTAAAGCTGTTAATTTACACCCGGGCTGAGGCGCTGTCAACCATACATCTTAGTGGAAACATTTTCGCGTTGTTCTACTATTCGGTAACCTTTTCTCAATATACGTCTATAGCATGCGTTTTTAGGGTTAGCTGTTTTAAACTATTGGGTAAGGCCTTGTTCTTACTCCAATAGCCTTCGTGAACCGACCCTTACTCCCTATCACGCTGACTGTATTAAGGTCGGCACACACGCGGAGAATATTCTCAGGGAATATTCCCACGTATAGTTTACACGAAGGGAACAAACGTTTTTCAGGCGAATGTTCCCAGCGAGTGGTCCCACGAATTTAAACAAGTTTGATGTTTGTGGGGCTATTCGCTGGGAGGAAATTTTGGTCCCCGCTAATAGATTTTTGTTAGTTCACCCGAAGGGAATTGGTCCCCGCGACCGTTCCCTGCATTCGTTCCTTCGAGTATCCCCCTCGTGCTTGCAGTTACTTCAGAGTGATCTTCCAATCTCATTAGCTCTTTTGATTTCTTTTCAGCCTAACAGAGAAGTTTGAAGGCGAACTCCTATTTCGTGATGAAGGAGTAGCGTTTGTCAACCGTGTCACAGACCTTCTGCAGCTTCTGTTAGAATACAGGTGAGAGATGCGAGGTGTTTAAACGATACCTATGTAACTGTAGTCGGTCTTCCAGTCCTCGGGTTTATCAAATCTCATTTACATTGGAGCTCACTGTCCTTGCAAAAACGGTAAAATGGTTCAAGAATTAGTCAAAAAACCGCTTTTGAACCGCCATTGAATATGCGTCGATCACCCGCTATGTTGGCTTTTGCTTTTGCGTTGTAGACTCGACGCGATATTCGTGACTGTTTTCATTTCAAGCCTTAAACAAAGCATCAAATGTATGTTTTCAAAAACATTGAGATGTTTTTACCTTGTTCAGTGTCTGGAATACTATCTTCGTTTGCTTTTTCGTATTTTGTTTTTGTTTTCCTATTTACGTGACGAGTTATTTTACTTAGGATACAAAATAGGACATTCGGCGTAAACGTGGCCATTATGGCCAAACAATTTAACGGCGCACATAATATCATGTTATTGGAAACGAGGACACAACCCATCACATGTTAAGCAACAGTCTCGAAAACATGGCGGGAAATCCGTGATCACGTGGTAGGTTCTGTGCAACTCTGTGTCTGCACAGGGCGTGCAAGGAAAAGTATCAGAAAAGTATTAATTGCGAAGTTTAAGTCCCTTTTTGTTGTTTCTTTTTAGGAGGGTATCAGCGGAGGACGACAAAGAACAGAAGATGAGCTGTCTTGTAAATCTACTGGTAAAGAAAAGCGAAATGATTGCGAGTGTTAAATTATTCATCGAATTTTGGGCCAAACTTGGTTACCTGTATTTATTCTTGTCACCAAAAGTTGTTTTTCATTTGTAGGAATTTTATAAGAAGATAGAGCGTGAAGATATGTATATTAGGTTTGTAAACCTTTCAGCATTTTTTTTTCTTAAACCAGAGACTGAGCCACGAATGAGGTAGCTCTTGATTGATTACAAATTTTTGGGTTGTAAGTTGCAAATTTTTACTTAGATATACTTCAGCCAATACGAGAAACTCTAGATATAGATCCATAAACCAGAACATTTTTCCAGTTCTGGTCATACAGAACCCACGCTTGGTTTGTGAACGATTTACGCTCTAGTGCGGTTTTGATTGACAACTGATGGTTGGAATGACTACGCTGTTTTTATCTGTTTTGAGAGGACGTGGATGCCTTCGCGCTGCTCCTATCAGTGATTTGTTCATTTTCATTTTCACTGAGTCACGTGAACATCCGTCACGTTTAGCAAAGATTTAGCAACATGACGACAGTGACGACGGCGCGCGCAGAGCTAGAACCTACTTGACCAATGGCAGAACAGCAAATTGGGCACCGGTAGTCGCGTTCAGTTCTTTCCGTGCGATGTTGCGTTGTCTTTGCTGGATCTGCGTAGTTCGCAGTCTGGGGGACATAAAAAATGTGCGAGAACAGAAATAATTCTCATTCAATGGGACAAGTGCAGGGTGGGCAATAAATTGATCAGTGAAATGAAGAATGATCCTCGCAGTTGTGAAAGCAATTTGTGCGTACATTCATATTTCATTCACAAATTGAGCTGTGTTAAGTGGCCCGCGATTAGGCAGATATTTAACATTTAAGGAAACTGGTGGGTAAAAGTATTCATGCTTGTTGTTATTCTGACAGATGCATCGAAAGGCTGCGCGACCTGCACATTGCTTCCGAGAACTTCACGGAGGCTGGCTACACAGTTCTAAAACATGCTGAACTCCTGGAGGTGATTATGATTAAAATCTATGAAACTGGACCTGAAACGTCACCACTGTACCAAGTTGATGTTTATAGCTCTGTAAGATTATCTTATCTCCTTCAACAGTGGTCTGATTCGGTAGCCAAGAACTCTACGGATTCTCAGTCACAGTTCCAACTCAAGGAGAAGCTGTATTTGGACGCTATTAACTTTTTGGACAGTGGAAAGGTAAATCGAAAACGCGTTTGAGTCGTTTGTTTTTCTTTCTTAGTCAAATATACTCTTTGTTGAGCTACATACTTCTTCTTTCCTTTTCTTTTTAAAATAATACATTTTATATTTCATGCTGGCCCCATAATTCGTATGATGTACCCTACATTGTCAGGAAGCCTACATAGTTCATAAGGCCCAGGCCTCTATATAGGCTTCCTTGTCATTACCACCTTAAAAAATTAGTAAGAATAAGATAGTGAACACGAGGTGAGAATAAATGTCGTTTTGTTTCAGACATGGGAGAAGGCTATCGAGCTGTGCAAAGAGCTTGCTGAACAATACGAATCATATCTGTTTGATTACGTTAAGCTTGGTAACATTTTGGTAAGTAAACACGCAGGCAGTGTTGCTGGGCAGTTACATGGGAACTGCTTTGGTTCTGAGCATTTCTCAGTTTGTGGCTGGGCTTCGAAAGGTTAAAAACAAATAATTTGCTGCTTTACAGTCATCTTTTAAATGTGCAATAACCTATTAAAAAGAATGGTTTGAATACACCACTGTGCTAATGATCATTTCCAAGTGAATTGTGGGTCCTTTCGGGGTGGGGGGGGGAAAGTGGTCAAAATACGTCCTAAAATGGCCATTGGCCTCACGAAGGCAGGGGTTTCAATAAATTTTGAATTAGCTGTAATCATTTGAGTAAAATTCAAGACTAAGTAGGCGGCGGTGAAAGGTAAATTCTGACAAAGTAGGCGAGGTTTTCGCCGGTTGCCGGCTTCTAATGAAACCCTGCAAAGGACTGGATCTACCCACAATCCACTTGGAAATTACGAAATGAAATATTAATGAGTAAAGTATTAATTTAGGATGAGGGCCCGGCTGTTCTAAAGCCGATTAACGGTAATCGAAGATTAAAGATTAACGACAAAAAAAAAAAAAAAAACCGGAAAAGAAACTTTCACCCAAAAGTTTAAAAAAATTGAAACCAAAGTTTACACTTATCCTGGATTTATTAATAGGCCATTTCCGAGTTCATGTCTGCCTCCTCTTCAAAGCGAGTCTACGTGCGAAGTTTTTGTGATGGTAATTAGTTCTACTTTACATATGAATGAAAACTAATTTTCATAACAAAAACTTCGCACTTAGACTCGCTTTGAAGAGGAGGCAGACATGAACTCGGAAATGGCCTATTCATTCGGCTTTGAACAACCGGGCCCACGTTTTATGGACCAGACCTTCTCCTCTCCTTCGACTGCCACGACGCTTATTAAATTTTGCGCACTCACTCATAACCGCTAAATCAGCTTAAAAGCCGTTGGGAATGCAAAGCTTACTTTCTCCTGTAACCGTGAACTCTCATCGGCGATCGTGCATTTCCGTCGATTTGCACTCTGTTTTGATCTGTAGACGATCTGTGTAATTTGTTTATCTTTACAGATGTTTTCAGTCTGAGATTTAGCAACACTGAGTACCGCCTTTTGTTAATGATCAAAATTTAAATTCTCATATGTTGCCCGTACACATTTCCTAGAGAAGTAGTAGGGAGAAATTGTTAGTGTCAACAAATTCATCTTGTGTGATCCTGTCCTTAATTCTCATGACCACTCTGTTTTATAAAGCGTTGATATTACAAGGAGAAATTTGATGCTGATCACTCTTAGGGTTTAAAAGGTTAACTTTACTTATTACATTCGGAATTGGGAAGAAAAGCAAGGAAAAAAACCCAGTGATTGAAGTTAAGTGTCTGCCCCTTAATACTTTCAAAAAGAATATAAACTCCTGCTACTAGACAGTCAGTGAATAAATTCCAATTATTATCTACCTCTATCAATTAATTAATCTATTTTACCCATTTATCTGCCTTAAATAGTGATTACCTATGTATATTTTGTAAATCACTAGTAACTGCACTGTGGTAGTGACCAACTCGATAGCTCTGCTCTTTTGGCCACTACGCGCTATTTCCAATTAATGCCTAGTGTACATGTAAGCTATCTTTGTTTCTCCTTTTACTTTTTATTTTTTCTATTCTTGTAAACTAACATGTTTGAATAAGTGTGAATAAACCGAAACTGAAACTGAAACTGAACCGGGTGTCCAACGAGGAAGAAATTGCTAAGGAATCTGATATTTTTCCCCGTTGGCATGTTATCCAGGTAGTTAACAATTATTCACCGAAGGGAAGGTGGTTAGTGAGTGGGGTATATTGGAGCTGAGGTGAATATCCACCACCGACCACCGACACTGAGGTGAATAATTGTGTTAGTATGCGATAACAGAGCTAACAGATGATTTTAACCTCATTTATTCCTGTAAACAATTACAATTTTCGCGCGAGTTACTCGGAGGAGAATAGCACTTGCTGTCGCGACGTCAAGTAGCCAATCAGAGCGCGCTAGCAACGCTATATACTGTTTCAGTATACACTAATTAACAATTAGACCCGTAGCCCGCAAGAGCTACGGGTCAATAGCCCATGAGGCGAAGCGAATGGGCTATTGACCGGTGGCCCTTGAGGGCGAAGTGTCTAATTGTTTTAGTTTCACACAACTAGTCGGACAGAAAAGGCAATAATAAAGTTAGCAAATGCAAGTTGAAGAAATATTTATTTGGGAATAAAACGAAAGAAGGCGTCACGCTCGATTGCTACTCGAGGTAGCCAATCAAAATGCAGGATTTGCATTAGTCCACTTGTTGGGTGATACTAATAAGAGATACTCGACCTTTAATGTAGTTTATTTTTCCTCTGCTTTTGTGAACCTATCCAGAAAAAGCAAGCTAAGTTTTTCGACAACATCATGAAACAAGTCCGACCAGAGGCTGAGTACTTCAGAGTGGGTTTCTACGGAAAAGGCTTCCCCTTCTCAGTCAGGGTAAGTGTTTGCCGAGAAATTGCAGGCTCTTAAAAATCTGTCGAGAGACGGAGATCTATTGCCACTCTTTGAGATATTACAAGGGTGTTACTGCACTCTGCAGTGCCACGTTAAAACACGAAATTACACAGTGTAACGGTTAGTTCAACCTCTGTCGCACATTTTGGAGCAGTCGACTCAAGCGAACTAACGGCTGTCCTTTGCAAGTTACATGAAGAAGCATTTCGATGTGCAACCATACAGTATTTCAGGATCCCAGCGTCAATGCAACCATCACGAAACATTGCAGAGGAAGATGTCGCTAACTGATTTGATTTAAATTTGCATTCAATACTACTTTTCTACATCAACACCAGCTAGGCTTCAGTGCTTTCAATACGATTGGAAGCTCGTAACAGCACCCGCCGGGGTAATATGAGAAGCCCAGGAGAATTTCAACTGAATTTTTGCCTTGAACGCGGTAACCGAATAACCGAATTTTAACAGAATACCCACCGGAGCTCCGGTGGGTGCTGAGTCCTATTGAAAGCACTGGGCTTTAGCGTCCCGAATTTTTTTTTTCGAAAAAGAGATTTTAGCATTTTCAAAATAAGCGGTGATTACTGCTGGCTTTTTTGTCATATTCAGGACATGTGCCTAAACGTAGATTCGACCTATCGCTTGTGTGGGTTTTAAACCGATTTCAAGACATTTTAATTGGAAAAATGGATAACTCAAACTGAATGAGCAAAAAGTTGAAACTGTGCTCGGAAAGGGATCTCAATCTCCATGGATCACACATAACTGCACGGATTTTTTCATTTGACACTGATGTTTTATTAACATTTGTTCTCTGATTTGTCTCGAAGAACAAATCATTTGTGTATCGAGGTCAGGAATACGAGAAGATTGGCTCGTTCAACCAGCGAATACGATCCCAGTTCCCAGATGCACAGGTAAGGAGTATTCTCTTGGAAGATTGTCAGTTTCTCAGCGAATACAGGAAGAAAAGAACTGAA
>OX419341.1:6666852-6683010 GCA_948470475.1 Galaxea fascicularis
AGCAAAGGATTCTTTTTTTGCTACAACTTTGCAACCTTAAAATGTTAATTTTCTTGAAATTACTCGGCTTTCTTGGTCGCATTGGGTTGTTGCGAAATTAACTTTGCTGACCGGCGTATCTGCTTCCTGTAGGTCAAAATCTTAGAGAAAGGTCTACAACTTCACGATGAATTAACCACGAAAGATTTGCGTCCTTTCCATCAGAAGATGGAAACGTGCTTCGCTGACATGAAAGCCCGCGTAACAGGAGAACAAAGAAAGGCGTCAAGGCCCAACAACCTACAGGTAATGATCTCGAAGTTAATAATAATAATAATAATAATAATAATAATAATAATAATAATAATAAAAATAATTTTATTATTTCTGTAGCGCGAAATTCATTAATATATGATCTAACACGCTTTACAAATTGGTAAAATGAAGGCTAACTTATGATACCATTATTTAGAATTTATATGAAACTTGTATAATTGGTAAAAAAATAAATGAATAAATCTAAAATATCTAAAAATATGCTTTCCTAAAAAGATGCGTCTTTAATTGTTTCTTGAATAAAATAATGTTATCAATAGCCCTGAGAATGAGCAGTAATGCACTCCAGAAGACTGGAGCAGCAACCGCAAAGGCCCTGTCTCTAGTCGTCTTGGCTGATTTGATTTCGGACATTGCTAGAGTGTTGTTACCAACAGACCTAACATTATACCTAGATTGTTTAAGAGATAAAAGACTAGTAATATATGAAGGTGCAACACCATGCACAGCCTTAAAAGTAAATAAAATAACTTTAAAAATTATTCTGAATTTCACAGGCAGCCAGTGGAGGTCTACCATGACTGTAGTGATGTGTGTGAGTAGCGTGGCGTGTTTGTAACAAGTCTCGCGGCTGCGTTTTGTACGCGCTGTAGTTTATTCGTTTGGATGACCGGTATACCATATAGAACTGAGTTGCAGTAATCTAGGGGGCTGATGACTAATGCTTCAATTAACGTCTTACCAGCTTCAAATGAGAAAAATTTACGTATACGTCTAATATTGTAGATATAGTAAAACGCTGACTGACATGTCTTGTTACTATGTGTTTGAAATTGAAACTTAGAGTCAAACTAGACCCCAGGATTCCTCGCTTCGCTTACAGACGACACGACAGTTCCGGCAACTGAAAGACTATCAGTTTGTACTTCGGAGAGCTGTTGGCGAGTTCCGCTTAGCATAAACTCCGTCTTTTCTTCGTTAAGCTTGAGCTTATCAACAACTATCCACGCTCTCACGGCCCTAATGCACTGCTCCATGGCACATCTGGCCTCCGTTTCACCATCGCTCATCGCTCATTAATCGGTAAAATTCGTCTGAAAGTGAAAGTAAAGAAAACAACAAGAACAACAACAACATTGACTTTATTAAAACATTACTAAGAAAAAGGCCTTTGTAGCCCGCAGTTAGCAGAGCTATTCTAGGCGGGCTACTTAAACTGAGACTGTATAATAAGCTCTCTCACACACACACAAAATTAAATAACTAAATAAATAAATGAACGAATTAATAAAAATAAAAATAAATAATAGTGATAATAATTATGTTGAAAGTTATAACATAGGTTAAGTGATCTTAAAAAACTTTGGTGGGCTGTTGGAACCATCCAGATATTCTCGTAAACCAGTTACCTCTTACTCCTCTCAGCAGTTTTCGTTTCTAAGGTGGTGATCTTGTGATTTCGGAAATCTTTCACCAACCTGGAACATTCGAAGGATAATTACGCGTTGAAAAACTTTTGGGTTTAACAGCAACTGCATGGTGATGGCAATGTTGAGGCTTAAGTTTCTCTTTGGTTTAAAGGTTTTCAAATCAGTTTAATTGTTGTTTTCCTTTGTCTCGGAATATGGTCTAAATGGCCCTTAACAAAAGAAAATCAAGATTAAACTGGTTTGAAAATTTCTAAACCAAAAAAAAATATGAATCGCAAATACGTACCTGCTTAGAACTGCTATTTTATGAGCTGGAGTTAATCAGTGCAACAATATTAGTTCGAGATTCTTTGTGGCGTGATGAAAAGTGATAAAAATTAATGACAATTTATGTTGTTTACTATTAATTCATTCATCGGGTTGTTTATTTATTTGTCTGTAAGATTTATCAGTGGTCTTTACCTAAGCATGAGCTTCACCATATTTCACAGCTCCCGTTGCCGTCCGTTGCCTCGTCCGTGTCATTAAGGCTCAGAAAGGAGGACAGAAAGAACAGCCTGCCAGCGGAGGCACTCCGAGAGTAAGTAACGAATGTTTCCATGGTTAAGGATATATCATGTAATTTAGATTTAACGTGACTTAACAGGGACATAATGAGAAAAAAGACCGATGCCGTGGACCGTATCTCCAAGTCACTTTTGCTGTTCTACGCGCCCTAACTGGGGAGATATAGTAAGTTTTTCTCAAAGTCGATTTGAACAGTTTTTATTGCAATTTTTTTCTTGATATCTGACAGCATGTCAGTGTATAGTATTTGAGATTTGAATGTCGTCGCATCGAGCAGCTTCAGGAAACCCGCATAGCCTGACATGCTGCACAAAACCAACCAGTGCCAAACACTGACTATGTCTGCCCAGACTGCCAACGTCACTGCCGTTGACGTATAGGCTTGATTAGCCACCGCAGAAAGCATGCCACCCTCCTCAACTAATGCTTCTGAGAGAGAAAGGAGATCTGTCGGAATGACGGCTCAGACCAACGTATAGTATTTGTTCCATCAAGGGTCCTACTGATGTGGATTTTTTGCATTACTAGCGTTGCTCATGCGGCGAGTGCTAAACAAAAACGTCAAAGTGAGGCGCCTACTCGTCAGAGCTTCCGGCATCTCAAGGAAGAAAAACCGCCCAAACAAGTAATATATGCTTTTTTGCAATTATATGTTGGTTTGTTTGTCGTTTATTCACTCTCAATAGGGTGTAAGTGAATTACTTTATAGCATCATTGGAAAAGTAAATTGCTACCTGGTAGCTGCAATTCTGATGTTGGCACACAGCATGTTTGATATCTTGGAACGCAGAAAAAGGATTGCTTAGCATCTTTCATTTGAATGGTTACACCACGGGATTCTATTTGCAGACTTTAAATGAAAGATTAAAACTACCGTTTACTGTAACTAATTAACAGTTACAGCAGCCTTGTTCAGTGAAACAAACAGCACCGGCTTTTAGAGACGGAAAAGTTAGAACTATCCTCGAATGAAACACCAGTCATATTTAGGCTAGAACCCCCCCCCCATCCGTCACATTTAGAAGCTAGACCCCCCCTACCCGTCACATTTAGAAGCCAGAACCCTCCCCCCTCCCCCCACCCGTCACATTTAAAAGCTAACCCCCCCCCCCCTTCCATAAGATATAGTAAACAGCGACACGGGAAGCCAAAGTAAAACCAGAAACCTGCACAGAAACCCAGTGCTGCTTGCCTGATAATTGACGCGTCACCTGCGCGTGGTGAAATGCATGTGTAGCCACCCTTGCGAATGGCGGTGCGATGGCGACAGCTGAAAAACCGACAAAATCGTACAACCAAATTGTCGTACTGGCGCGACAGTTTTCAAAGAAATCGCATCACTATCGCAAGCAAAAAATCGCTCGTGAAGCCGGTAATTCGTTCACCGTATCATGCTTTCATTTTCTTTTGTCGCATGGTTGCTTTTGCGCTACATATACGGAATGTTTTCTTCTCCATGTGTAGATATCTGGATCGAAGTCCCTGGAGGCTCTGTCAGAGATCGATGAGATTGCCCCGCCGGTTCCAAAGAAGGGCTCCAAATCTGACCTGTCACCTGCAGACTCTCCTGAATCGGTTCCTCGTAAAACTGGTGCCCCGGGAAAATTACAGCATAGAAGCTCCTCCCCTGCGACCATGCCCAGAACTCCTACTTCTCCTCGCCAAAAAAAGTATTACGTTAAGTTTGTTTATCGTCAGTCTTGAACAAAACTACTTGAGAAAGCAATTTAATTGGTGTCGGAAAATCCTTCATTGTGTTTACCTCAAAGTCCCTCCAGTCCCTTTTCAATATTGAATTGCCAAACGTTAAGGAGATGTAAACAACATTGATTCAAAGGATGAGGACCGATGCAGTCGTCAATGTAGCGACCGTAGAATTCAGGTTTGGGGCCGTTGTACTGATTAAAAAATTGGTGTTCAACATATCCTACAAAAGGATTGGCATAGCTCGAAACGTCAACTTTTAGAACCCTGTACATTATCAACTCCGTTGGTAAAACCAAAATTTTAATCCAGTAAAGTTCATCGTCATGGTTAAAGAATGACGAGTGAAAGGTATTGTGCTGACTGGAGAGGAATATAAAAAGACAGCCTGTATTCCTTTGGGAAAGCAGTGGTAGGGGCAGGGTTGGCATAACGAGGGGGTAACCAGCGGATTTCCGCCGTCTATCAGACTACTTTGCGCTGGCTTCTTTTGTCCCAGAATGCAGGAAATTGCATCAGTGAGCTTCGGGCTCATTGTAATTTGCACCCACCTACCTTAATCGCTTCATTCATCCACTTAAAATCCAACGAGATTGTGTACGGGTACGACCTTTCAAATCTAGTATGCTTGCCTTACTTTGTACGTCAATGGGTCATCTTGTTACGAGAGTGCAGATTTGTCCATAGCTTCCTTCCTGGACTCAGTCTTTTGAAACGTCAATAGACCTTTTTACCGATACGGCGGCCATCTTGAATTCCGAGGAAATTATGGGATACCCAGGGGGCAGATGAAAAATAATTATAAAGAATACTGTGGCGTGTTAACTTTTAACAATAATTTTTCGCTAACCATAGAAACCACTGCCAAATACCATGACAGAAAGATGTAACGCTTGTAATATTTGTTTTGGCTGAGAGACAAGCAGTAAAAATTTATCCTGAAAGCTGTGTATACCATAAATTTTCCAGTGTTACGAAAAAAATTATTGCGTGACTCGCGTTACTGTCTGGAAGTGTCTAGAATCTTCTGCATATTTAATTAGTGCTGAATCATCGTGATTCCGTAATTCTATTTTAAGCCGTTTGCGTATTTGCTGTAAATAGTTTCTTATTGTAATGTTTCTTTATTTAGTCGAGTCGGAAAGTTCTAGAATCTTTTGTTGTAAGGTATATAAGCCGATCGGTGTAGCTTTAGAGTTTTTTAGAGAAGAGAGTATCAGAGAGAAGTAAGTAAAAGAAGTAAGTCTGAGAGTCTTAGAGAGAAGAACTCAGAGCTAAGAGTGTTGACGGAGGTCGTTTATACAGTTGGCGGAGGCCGTGTTTATTGAAGTGTGACAGAGGTCGTTTATACAGTTGGCGGAGGCCGTGTTTATTGAAGTGTGACAGAGGTCGTTTATACAGTTGGCGGAGGCCGTGTTTATTGAAGTGTGACAGAGGTCGTTTATACATTTGGCGGAGGCCGTGAGTATTGAAGTTTGACGGAAGTCGAGTGTAATTTTATAAGCCTAGTGTGAGCTTATTGTGAAGTCTTGTGCGGAGTTTACTACTTTCGTTTGGAATAAATAACCTTGTTGCTGTTCCGACAACCCTGCGTTCTGTTTAGTCTACAAACAACCCACTTCTCACTCATCAACACAATCGAACTCGTAACATCCAGCGATTGCCCCCTCGGCAGCCCATAATTTCTCAGTCAAAACAATAGAATTCAAGATGGCCGCCGTATCGTTAAAAAGGTCTATTTATGAAACCCTTAGGATTTCTCAATAGCATTGAATAGCATTCTTATTTTGTCTCTTTCTTTCGATCAGTATTTTTTTCGTTTTGCTTTTAGTGGAAAACCGTCCCCTGCCCTCCCTCCAAAGCGTAAGAGTATGCTGGCTTCCAGTCCTGCGGACAACGCCTCTCCTGAGCCGCCACCCCTCCCCTCACGAAACTCAGGTGGCCTACCGACAAACATTGCATTAAACGGCGCTGCAGTTGGAGATGAAACCGTTCAAGAACCTTCGGCGGGTGAAGACATTGTCCCAGCCCTACCCCCCAAGAAATCGGTGTCTCGGTTGTCTGCTGACGTCAACGAAATTCCGGTTGCAGACAAAGTGAAGGTAAGAAGTAGAACGAGGTCCTTGCATCTTCGTTTTTATCTCCTGCTTTCTTGTCATGTGCCTCTTTTCTTTACACCTTATCAACTTATACTCTGGCTTGTTTTGGTTCCCTGTGAACAAGTTGTGAGTTGAGGTATTTCGCTTAGTTAGGAAACGCTTCAACCAAAGGCGGTTAATGTCGGGAACTGATTAGTCCCACGAATGAGCGGAAGTGATTGAAATCGGATCGTGACATTTACTTTGTTCTGAGTGGGAGTGTTTCTGAGAGTTGTGTTACCTTTCGTTGTTGCACTAAGCACGCTATTGAGTAGAGTGAGCGGAGTTTTTCGAGCCAGTATTCAAGTGGAGTTGTATTTCTGGAGGAAATTAAACGGTGATTTTAATAGGAAACGTATTGTTGGTGCGTTTTCGACAGTTAACTGGGTAACGTTGGTTTTATAGAAAGTCCTCCTTTAGAGCTGCTTGAGTAGTTGGTATTAAAATTGCAAATATAAAGACAACTCGACAATTTCTTTTCTTTGGCAACATTAGGCTCTTGGCCTTAATTCCCAAAACACTGAATACGAATCATGTCGAAGACATTTATAAGGTTAGGAACGATTCTTTCCCTGTACTTTAATTTGCTTTTCTTTTCTCGTTTAGCGCCAAACTGCATTGACGCCTTCCGATGATGACTCTGGCCTAGCACCAGAACTGCCAGAGAAAAGGAAGAGTTACGCAAGCACCACATCCAGTCGGGCTTCATCTGTGTTCTCTGACACTCCGGACGCTACATGTCCGTTATCTCCCCTCTCCCCCTCAGGACATTTCAGCGATAAAATGGGAAACGTGCTATCGAGCCCCTATCCGGTAGGTGCCCGTCGCTCATCAGCATCGTCGACCTCGACATTATCCGCTACGACTCTCCGGCCGGGAGTTGATGGATTTATGTCCCCGGGGTCAAATACCAGTGGACAAAATGGATATAGTTACGTGACACCGCCGACATCCCCCCGGGTACCGAACGATTGCGTTTCATCTTCCCACGAAGTAGTATCCAGTTGGGTGTCGGAAAGCACAAGCTATTTTTCGGCAGCGTCGTCGTCTTTTAATGCTGATGTTTTGTCGCCAGAGAGTCCACTTCTTCCGAAACGGGGATTGAGCGAGGGAACGCAGCCAGTGCCTTCGACGCCCAGGAATATTGATCTCGATCTCCTAGGGCAACCATCGCCAATGATGGACGCAACCCCACCAGATGTCCCCTCCAAGTTTACACAGACATTTTCATCGTCAGTTGAAAGCTGGTCAACTTCGGAAATGATGTCTGTAGTGACGTCATCAACTACGACGTTGGAGTCACGTGATGAGGCGGGGCAAAAGTCCCGCACTCCTGTCCCGTTACCTCGGAGAGGCATTGTGAGTGCTTCAAATAAACCTGCTGGTGTAATTTCTCGGTCTGTTTCAGACGCGTCTGATCTCGTGTTTACTGGGCGAGATAAAACTCCGCCCCCGGTGATGCCGAGAAAAACCTTGCATTTCGGGGCTGATCAGGGTCCGACGTCCCCTCCGCCCAAACCTCCCAGACCCTCGCAGACACCAGCCGCCAGGCAACCGCCTGTTTATCCAAAGCCTTACGTCTCCAAATCGGTGGATAATTCTCCTACAATGCAGCGAAAAGTGCTTGAACCTGAAAGAAAAGAGACGTAACTCTTGAGCTTCGTGAACAATAGAAATGGACCAGAAGTTTCATAAAGGATCCTTCAGTCGCTGCCAACGACTCAAAAAAATATATATATGAAAAAATGGGTGTCACGTGATCAAAACTGGGCGCAAATGGACGCAGTGACTGAAAGCCAGATTAACTATTAGTCACACATTTTGCCTCTTACCTTTTGCAAACACAAACGTATGGCGTGCACTCTAATTGAGAGGGAAACAAATATTATTTACGTAATATAGGATGTCCTTTTTCTCGAGGGATCTGTTGAAGGGGTGTTTCGATTGCACATATATGAAATGTAATCGGGTGGAAGTTGGGAACTGGATTTGTCGAGATTGAAATAGTGGCAGCTTTCGTAGGCTCTTTCAAGTTAACCATATGATAAATCCAAGTCAAGCTCGTTTTATTTTACTCCTTGTCTTTTGCTTTCTATTATCAGGCCGGCTCCTGGCTGCCTTACAACAAATAGTGGCTATGCGTCTGGAAAAATTGGTGGAAACCCGTCAGAGTTCAAGCCTACTGTACATATACTGTTAGTTTAGTAAATAAGGCAGTATGCTTTGAGAAAAAATAATTTTATTTTGTTTGGCTCAGCAAACTTGGAAATAATTTGCACTTTCGTTAAATAGGAAAGGTATATGTTTTTTTTTTTTTATAAAATATAGGAATAAAGTATTTTGAATGAAAATGATAGCAAATTAGTGGCATGGGTGAACGTGTTATGTTACTTTGTTTCCTTTCCTGTACCCTCTTAATTACTTCATTACTTAGCTTACTGGAACAAAGCATCAGTTGTTTATCTTAAAAAGACTATTTCAGTAGTATATGTTTTATTGTCCCCGTTAGGACTACAGTGATACGAGCTTCAACGGAGCTTACGATAATCCTGGTCGTCGTCTCTCCCCTTCCTTTTTCCCAGCCCCTTAATTTTCCAGCTCAGTGTATCCCCTCTCAGTTACGTTTGTCATTGTCACTGATGTAGTAATTGTACGTTACGTCTTTTCCTTATATATAAAATGTAAAAACGTGGAACTTCTTAAAACTTGTGAATAGAGCATTTTTAATGTAATATGCTTTTAATAAAGATTAACACAAAAATGCTTGTTCTTCAAATAGCGAGAATTGAGCCATTTTGATTTTTCTGATTTTTGTCCGATAACACAATTTTCCTTATCTGACACTCCAAACGTTAAAATGTTTACGCTAAAATCCAAGGTTGCCATAAGAAGCATACGAAATAAATAAGCATGTGGTACGTGCGTGACTCTAGCCTTCTTTTGGCTCGTCACGCAATGTTTCCTCCCCAACGAGACGTTCCGTGACGAGTCAAGAGGGGCTAGTGTGACTCCTTTCCTCTATTAAAATATAATTAGCTCCAGAAGGAGTAAATATTCGTTTAGATTTCAGTTATGGCTGCCGTCAACAGTGACAGTTTGACTGATATTGTTTGCCTGTTTTTTGTTTGTTTGTTTGTTTTTTTTTTTTTTTGCTTTTTCGCTAAAAGCCTCAAGTTCTACGCAGTCAACGTCGATCATCTTCTCCCGTATTCCTGGAACGGCAACGGAAGTCGATCACTGATTGGCATGCATGAGAAAGTGAAACCAACTGCTTTGATGATGCGATCATTGGTTTTAATACTTTAGTTCGTGGGAAATCGTCACTTTCTATCCAGTTCAGTGCAGCCAGTGGACATCTATAGAGGAGAATGTTCTTTAACATTTTACTGATTTTGAGTTTGTCTGGTTTTACAGGTAAGTGAGACTCACTGTTTTAAAAGGAAATGTTTGCAATGCAGCAAATAAATATCATAGTACTCGTTTAAGCAACACAGCGACAAATGTTGCGGTATTTTGTTTTTATTTTGGGCTTAGCAGTTACCGTTCAAAGCTATCATTTCAAAACAAATGAAGAATGATCGTCGCAGTTGCGATCGCAATTTTTACAATCGCGTAAAGAAGCCTGAAAAAAAATTCAGGACTTCAACGAGAATTGAACCCGTGACCTCGCGATTCAGGTACGATGCTCTACCAACTGAGCTATGAAGCCACTGACGTTGGGAGCTGGTCAATTTTGGGTTCATATGTTCCCGTGAAAGATATGCATTATTCACTTCTTTCAAAACAGTCGTAAAACTCTGAGTAACATTTGATAACCAAAGTACTGGCTTCCGGTTTCGTTTCTTTGCACTGAGAAATGGATTTGTCTGCCCATTGTGACGTAATAATAAAGAAGGCTAACAGGCGACTCTATGCCTTGAGAGTACTGAAGAAATGCGGCTCACCAGTTGAACATCTTACTGCCGTATGTTGCTCATCTATAAGATCAGTAGTGGAGTATCCATCTTTACTCTTAGCAAACCTTTCGCAATACTTATCGAACTCCTGATAAAGCATTCAGAAGCGCGCGTTCTCCTGGTAATTATACAGGGTGTTTCATACGAAAAAGCCCTATTTTTTTTTTAACCGCTTTGATCTCTTTACGGGATCGTACGTAGGATCAATGGCCACCAGCGAGAAATTTCGTGTCCAGTGTTCAACCATTAAACCCATTGTTCCCGTTATTATCAGGTAGAATTGTGTCGATGTACGTCACTTTCTAATACTGTTTATTTCATCGTACCAGTATGAAATTTGTCACAGAATGTAAACGACATCCTGTAGATTCTTTAGAAAACCTGTTACAATGGCAATCATGTGACGCATTCAGTTGAGCCCCTAAAATCGAAATCTATTATCTTATTTAAAGAACAGGTCAGTGAAGTCTTCTCAAATTTCTATATCAGATAGTAAACGGGGCGCGATAGTACCAGCAGAGCGGCTACCCCCCAGTCCCCACTGAATTTTTTTGCTCGCTCAGTCTCGTTCGCCCGCCTCCACTATCTGAGAGCCTGGAACAGGCTACTTGTACGCCAAGTCCTGACATCATCCGGATCATAAGTATTAATAAGAAGGGAGAACAGAAAATTTTTAAGTTGCGACTTGAAAGCAGAAGTAGAGAGGGAAGTGTGGATGTAAATAGTGCGAGAGTTCCACTGGGGGCAGATGCGCACGAAGTAGGAGTCGCGAAAGGTAGAAGTCCGCGCGGGAAGGAGACAAAGGTCAAGACGAGAAGAACCACGACGAGTACATGAAGAAGAAAATTGGATGAACTGGGAGATGTCAAGAAGAATCTCGCCATGGTGGGATCGAAAAAGGAAAAGAAGATCTAGGTACTCGAGAAAAAACGAAAGGGGCAGAAGCCTTAGGTGAATAAGCCGAGATCTGTAGTAAATTTGTGTGTCCTTTTTGAACTTAAATTGACTTTAAATGTTTATGGTAATAAGGGTTGTTATAAATTAGAGCGCTACATGCTATGTTAGCCTGGAAATAACCGGACGAAAACCGCTGAAAATCCGTCCGCCATTACTCAGTTCGCAAACCGTTGCCTACGAGCGAGTGGCTTACGTCATACACTCAAGGACTGTCGAGCAATTTGCAGAGAAATATAAAGAGGAAAGGCCGCAGAAAGCTTGTGAAAACATTGAAGGAATGTCTTCCCCGATATCTTCCAGTTCCAGTTTGTCGAAGACCGATGAAGAAGATAGCTTAGAGGAAGAAATCGGCGAATTTTCGGGGTTTATACCTTATGATGAGTCACTGGAGCCGATAGCTACTGTTACAAAGCGGAGCGAAACGATGAGAAGGACACAGCCGTAAATTAGAGCGGATTTTAGCGCTCGATTTCAAGTGTTGCATAGCTCTCTAAAAAGCTGCAATACTAAAGAAAGAATAAAGAGAGGAATAGTCGCAAAAGAAACACAACATCTGGCTACAAAAACAAATAGCCGGGCCCGGTAATGTACAAACACTGCAAGATTACGCGGCTTAAATTCCTATCCTTGACAACAAGTGAGAGGCTGTACTGTTACTGAACGCACTGAAACGAGCCAAACCAAAGCTAGACAAAATGCTTCAGATGGCATATAAAGAACCACAGTCGCTAAACAGAAACAACAAGGGTCAAAACAAACAGGCGATAAACGCAGAATTTAAACCCAGAAATGACCTTTGGTATCAAAATACATAACATGCGATATTTAAGGACATTGGCTGTTTCAATCACTATCATCATCATGTTATCCTCTAAACCACCGTGTTGCCCCGCTGAAAACAAGCAAGAAGCTAAATCGGTCAATAGAACCGAGATAGAAGCGGCAAACATGCGAACAAGAGTCGTGTAGGCCTTCCAACCCCATTTTACCACATCTTCCAATCTGGCACTTGCTAGTGATGTCGCCGTCAAACCCATCGAAGATGCTTCAGTGAACTGATCTTGTACGATGCTTTTCAGAGGACAGACGACAACCACACACGCAGCTTCCGTCGATAATATTTCTTTTACACGAATCAACAACTGAAAGATGAGGTTTTTACCAAAGTCCGCCGGAAGAACTGCTATCAAATCCTTTCCGTGTACAAGTATCGAAATGGCTTCCGTTTGCTCGGGACGTAATTTACGTGTCATACCCAGCTCAGAGAGAAATAAAAGAGCTTCTTCGAGACCCGGGGTAGTCATTCGATAACATCGATAATCGATTATTTTTTTCGAAATTCGATAAAAGTCGATAAAAGCGTTCGGTGTGAGTAATCGATAATTATCGATTTTTGAGTTAGGGTTATCGATTTTGTCGATAAATATAGAATTTATCGAAACTGAATTATCGTACCAATTTTCGAAACGGAAACACCAAAAGATATTAAAGAGCTCGCAGAGACACACAACTTCCCTGTTTGTTAAACAATAAAAATTGCTTCATCTTTTCAACAAACGTTTATTAATACTCAGCGTGTGTTTTATTTAAAATCCGCTATAGATCCCTGGTTGATTATCCCACTGTTTATTTATTTGCTGATGTAACACAATCGCACGCTCGTTGCTCTTTGACCCAGTCTTAAAAGGGAAAGATTTTCGTGATTTTTTGAGTAAAGTCAAAGATATGAACAAATCGTTTAGACGCCCCGGGCGAGGCCCGGACTCGTAATCTAAATGTTACATAAAAAGCAATAGCTTGTAACAGAGACCAAAAACCGATAAAATCGATAAAATTAACCCTTCGTCGGCGTGTGAGTATCGATTTTTATCGATTGACCGATAAAATCGATATCAATTTTTGTCGATTGACTACCCCGGGTTCGAGAGCAGCGTCAAAGCTTCGCTAGTCCGCCACTTTTCTCCCACGGAATGGGCGGCAAAAAAACTAGCTTTAATTGGTAGGTATCAATCCGCTTGAGCTCTACCGCACCAATCAGAGGGTGCTTTCGATTGGGAAATCCGGATTTAGATCTTAAAATCCGGATCTTCGGATTTCCAATCGAACACAAAATCCGAAAACGGATTTCGCGACGGATTTCGTTAATTGAAATCCATGTGGGGGAAGGATTTCAATTAACGAAATCCGTCGCGAAATCCGTTTTCGGATTTTGTGTTCGATTGGAAATCCGAAGATCCGGATTTTAAGATCTAAATCCAGATTTCCCAATCGAAAGCACCCAGAGACTTCGTTTGTGAGCGAACGGCGTTTCTCAAACGAACAACCAGTGTGGGCAGGCGTAGTTTCCCCTCCCCCTCCCCCTCCCCAATTTTTCTACCTCACACTAGCTCGCTTGGCAGTTTTTTCTTCGCCCCAAGCCTCCACCGTTTACCTTATCCAAGATGGCGACCTAAAACACTTGATGCGGGAATATGTGCACTCGCTCGCCCAAAATACGCCTGCACTGCGGGCTACACTTCCACAGTTTTACGATCAAATTTTGAAGTGGTGGTCGGAGTCCTGAGAAAAGCTCGCATCCGAAAAAGACTCAGGGAAATCATATAATCTGGAACCACAAACACAGACATGATGCCGGTCTGCTACAGGAATTACTTTGACTCGGAAATAAACTACATCAGTGATCTTTTACTCCATACGAACATTGAGGATTCTTTTATGCAGTTTTCAAGTAAGGTAATAAGACAATCTTGTTAGTGTGGGCAGGATCACGACATTCCATACCCCATCTTCTATCAAGACATGTTGCTATAATCTCAGGGGTTCTAATACTCTTCTCCTAGCTATGCTGCCAGTGAAATCTAAGGCTACGCCAGGAGATCGGGCATTCGTAGTCGCAGCGCCGTCACTGTGGAACTCTCGCATATACTTAATAGAGACTTTATTGGCATTAGCAGTTTCTCCCTTTCTACATCATACTTTTGTTAAATATCTATAAATTAGTTTTACCTTATTTTTGTATCTTTCAGATTGATTAGGCCTTGCTATATTTGCCAGCGACCCCAGGGGACTGAGCCCGCAATCATAATCTTCAGCTGGTCAAACTGACGTAGCACGAGCGGGCTGTTTTACCTGGAAGATCGCCACATTTTTGGGGACTTCCACCAAGAATGATAAGAATGTAAAAAATGCAGTGCTACGTACGGCTTTAATCACGTGTAGTTAACCAAATATGGCTAATGTATACACGTGGGTACGAAGAAGACGCACATGTGATCGGTTGTGAAATATTCCACACCTTCGATGTCATAACAACCTTTATGAACAACGTGTCTTCGACTTCATCTTCAAGACTTAATATGGGTGAGAAGATTGTTAAGAGCCAATTTCTGTAAATATCGAGAATCCGGCGTCACTCGTGAAATTTCGAAATTCTTCATATTTTGCCTAAATAACACCTATGGTGAGTTATTTTCGAAAATAGTATTCAAAGATCGTGAAGCGCTTGATTTTTTGTGAAATCGAGGAAAGTTTGAAAAACGCCATTTTAGCGCCATGTCGCTGCCGACAATGGAGTAAAATGATGCATTTTGTTATCGCTCGCGTAGATGAACGCGGTGACGTCTATCAATGCAACTTGGCTAGAACATAACACATCTATAGTTCTTTCCAAGGCACAAATTTTTTTTGAAAAATCTGCTGGTATAAAACCGTTTTTAACTGTTACAAATACCCTAGTTCAAACGCTTCAGCGATTGACCAAAATTTAGCTAACTTCCGCACCACAAAAAGCTCACTGGTACATAGAATTTGACGTTGAAATTAGTATTTTCTTAAAGTGCATTCTTTGCGCTCTGTTGTGTTAAAATTTCTTCCGCGGCCCGACAAAAGTGCCCCGCCGAGAGAAGGAAACGTTAAGTCAATTTTTGCATCGCGACCGCTCTTGAAATCAACATGAACACCAAAGCTAACTCATGAATTAAAAGTCTACCAATGCAAACACTTTTCTCGCTATTCTGAGCGCCCTACGGGTTACTGTACAATTAATTATAAGTTTACATACCGTTTTCAAACTGTCTGAGAGCGATAACCTTCAACATTTCAATTCACAAGGTCAAAGTAGGTGGCGAAGTATTAACTGTAACTCGATGCCGATCGGCACGGCCATTCAGTCCAAGTGACCTTTACCTCGTTCTAAACTGCTTCTTTTTCTCCATCTAACACCTTTTTAAGTTATGATGTAGTGATACATGTTGAATTCCTACTTAGCCACCGTCTTGGGGTGCAGAAACATTGCTGTGATTTACCCCAAAAGGGAAACGTAATTGCGTGACGTTGACCTTAAGATTTAACTGAGAAAACAACGTCAATCGGAGACGATTTCATTCATTACAAAAATTTTGCAACAGTGTTCAAGTCGAATAGCTGAAATAGAATAGATATTTCACCTTGTCATGTATGCATGCCCATGCAGCGAAGGAGCCAAAGCTAGGAAGAGATCCGTAATAATCAGGTGTTGAAGGCCATTACATATTACATCGCGATCGCTAATTGCTCTCGCGTTATTATAAAGTGAAACTGTGACAAATTCCATGAAGTTACTCCGGTGATTTTAAACTTATTCACTGTGACTCCAGAAGAGATTATTCCTCTTCCCACATACCCTTTGAAAGGATGCCAAGTCCAAAGTTCCCACCCCTTTGCCTTCGCTAGTCCTTCACCCCTCCCCCCTACAAGCAATCGTTGTAGAAAAGCCGAACCGAGCAAACGGTCCTACACGCAATTATATTGGAACTGTTGTATCGTTTTGTTTGATACAGAAAGAGGCGTATTCATCAAATGGGATCACTGGAGTCACAGTGAATAAGTTTAAAATCACCGGAGTAACTTCATGGAATTTGTCACAGTTTCACTTTATAATAACGCGAGAGCAATTAGCGATCGCGATGTAATATGTAATGGCCTTCAACACCTGATTATTACGGATCTCTTCCTAGCTTTGGCTCCTTCGCTGCATGGGCATGCATACATGACAAGGTGAAATATCTATCTTAGTCTTTTCTATTTCAGCTATTCGACTTGAACACTGTTGCAAAATTTTTGTAATGAATGAAATCGTCTCCGATTGACGTTGTTTTCTCAGTTAAATCTTAA